>OZ024913.1:31570537-32173037 GCA_964017125.1 Flabesymbios commensalis
TTTGCAACCTCCTCTCCACTCAAACATTCATGGCGGAAACCCTGACCACCAAACTGTTCTCTCAAATCATCAGCTAAAGCTCGTCTTGGAGCGTGCCCTATCTGTTTTCACAATTCACCGTCAGAATGAAAGACTAGTTGTGGATCGATATTTACGATCTCATCACTTATCTTGGTGCAATTATTTGAAGCCATTGAAATTATACATATTTCTTTTAACTTGTTTTTTTAAAGGAATATGACATAATACATTTTCATCATCATACTGTTTTAGTATTGCTAGCTTTGACATCAGCGGTAATTCCTCTGTCAATATTATGTAAAGTCGGGTTATCACTGAACAAACTACTTTCGACCAGAAAAGCCACATGTATCTCTTTCAATTCTAGTTGCCGTTACCTCTCTGTGTTGCTCGGTCACTTGTATTTTGTTCAACGGATATGTATTATTGAATTTGTTGATTTCAAACATATATGACGTGCCATCAGTCACACAAGTCGTTGGACCTATGATATCCCTGTTTCTCTTTTTTAACAACCAGTGGACTTCAGTGACTTCATAAGGATTTTTACTCGATGGATAAATCTAGCGAGAGTTTAGCCTAAAAATGATTGATTTGATGCACGACATGGTACTCTTATGCTTATACTTCTGGTGTAGTTGTTGGAGTTTTAGTATGATTTTGTTCACAGATTGTGACCACTGTTCGTACACAGTGGACCACTCCTTTAAATTTAAAGTCCTTTAGGGAATTGTCTGATTATATTCGCCATGTCCGTGAACTGGAGCCACAATGTGGAATATCGGGGTGACTGCAGATTATTATTCATATCCGGGAAAATGTCACTGAGCTCTTTAATTAGAGGTGATGATTGAACATCAGTTAGTGAAAGAGTACTTGGTGTGACTATAATGGTACTCGTCAAGCTGCTCCAGAAAATGCTGCTTTTGTGGTTCAGCTTCTCTCTCGCAAACGTTGTTTTTGAGTGTGATTATCTCGTTCGCTGTTATCATCCTAAAGTGGCTGCTCTGGATGCTGTGCAGTGTTAATATTTTCTTTTCATTAATGTACAATTTTGGACATTTTGGCCTACCATGAAATTAAGTGAAGCATCAATCAAAACGCGTCCTGTTAGTGATGGCTTTTCACAGCTTTTCCAGCCAACATATGACTGCCTGTATCGCTGGCATAAAATAATGTGCATCTTTAAGAAGACCAGACGCTGTCATTATATGAACAATGGATCCAAGAAAGTTTATTACAGTATGGAAGCCAAGGCGTAAATGACCGGAGTTCTCCGTACATGTATAATATTCTGACTGACTTTCCCGTATCTCAGGTGCTTTCCACCAGAGCAGTTGGCCGAACGTTATAGTAGGTATATTTATTGGCATGGGAGGATACATTTAGCTTAAGCTACTTGGATTCATATGTATCATAGGAAGATACACTATTGAATATTGTCGGTGTGGCTGCCTTTCTGCGCCTTTTGCATTAAACTAGACTTCTTTTGGAGCCATATGAGTCTTTCCAAAAGGCACCAAGAGATTTAGATAAGTTATTTTGGTTCCTTGTGTGATAATGACTATCTATACCATGTATATACGGAAGGTGTTACACACTTACAACCATCTACGATAAAAGTGTTTTGGTGAACATTATCTACCTCATACTGAACAACTTTATTAGATTGCTTCTTGGCCCGAGATACACCTCTGATAAAATGGTCCTGCATGCAAACCTGTTGATTACTTTGTAAGCAATCCTGTTGACAGACAGACAAGCAATTCAAAATGACTAAATATAAACTCCTTTGACGATATAATGAGGAAGTCCTGGATTTGTTACACCCGTATGATAGCATTAATATATGAGGTGATATAATATATTATTATGAATCTTACAAAATGCCAACTATCAAAATAAATGTTGACATTGGCAGTTTGTTGGGGAAGTACAACATTTAGGTTATTTGGGCGGCCATATTAGAAGTATGCATTCGATATATTTCCCCAAGAGGCATTTCGGGGCATTTTTAGTATGTATGATCTTTCCAAAATGCATTGTCGAAAAATACAATTTTGCTGCAATTTTTGACAGGTATGTTACTGCATTGAGTAGACTACATTAAAAGGTGACGGGGAGAGGATAAAGAACGACGGAGAAACGTTAAATGGCGACAGACGGGGGTTAACTGGAGGCGGAGAAGTGTGAAATGGCGACGAAAGGGCGATAAAAACGATAGAGAGTCGTTATGTGGCACAGATAACTGTTAAAAAGCGACAGAGAATAGCTAAGGTCAACAAAGATACCATAAAGGGCGACAGAGAGGCAGATAAATGGCAACGGATAGGTCTAAACATTGAATGGCGACAAAGAAACGTGAAATGAAGATGAAGGGCGTTGGTGAGTCGTTAAACAACACAACACGTTAAACCAATATTGGGCCAGCGTCGAAGACGATGACCCCAACATGAAGCCAGCATTGGGTCAATATCGTGTACTTGCTGGGTATTTATTTCCACTGAATACGGCCAACAAATCTTCTCTGATGTGAATGCACGATACGGGTGGTTGTGATGATTTTCATGTAAGCCACACGGCAAAATACCTCTGAAGAGAGCAAGGTCAGCGACAGGTTATCTAGTCTTTAATTAACATAATTGATAGAGTGTTTCGAATACAGAATAATTATTTTTTTCTACTATAAACATATACAAAAGACATCTCCGAGTTTGTCATATTGATGTGCGCAGCAGCGAGGTCAAAGCCTGAAATAAATATTCTTGTGATCATGGTGATGGCGATTGCTAATTAGAATATAATTATATGTCAATATAATATTATTTGTTTTTTTTGTTTTACAAATTATAATTACATGTGATTTAACAAATTATAATTACATGTGAATTGTATTCTGTTCCTAGTGAAAAATGATAGATCAAAATAATGTTAATGTAAGACAAAGCATGCATCACCTGATAAGTGTAATACATTTTTTTTTTCAACTTTCGCCATTTTATTTATGCTAATTAAATAACCTAAAAGTGAAATTGACAAAGTCTAATTGAATTTCACATACTTTAATGGTGTTAAAAACACACTTTCTTAACATTTTTGATAGGATAAGGTCATGCTCCCAATTTTATATTAAAAATACTCCTGGGATTTTATGACAGCTGCTTTTCCAAAAAAATTCTGGTCTATCTGAATAAAGCTGATTGAACACATTAGTCTTGCTGCTAGAATCTTTATATTTGGTTTTTTTCCATAAATATATTAGCAAAAGATGTAACTCCATGCTCCATGTTGACTATGCAATGTGATGCATCCCGAGACAGAATACTTTACAAAATATTTTCCTGTGTGGTAACATGTTATGCCCAAGGAGCTCTTATAGGCTCCACACCACCATAATTATAACATCGATGCACGACATTTTGCTTTGACCAAATTATATTAAAGTAGTGTGATGACTAAGCGCTTGCTAAGATTAAAGAAGCATGACTTTTTCACCAGAATTTATTGACCTTCTTAACATATTGTTGCGGACCTATTATTTTTGTCAGTATAAATATAATAATATGGCCTATCAACCTTTAAAAACCTCTCGTTTGACTGAATCTTTAATATTGAGTATTGACAAATACTGAAGTGTATAATTATCTGAATTATGGTGGGTGAAGTATGGTGTATCAAGTATGATGAGTATTTAAAGGGAATAGCTGAACCATACATATTTTGGCCCAAGTCTCGCATTCCACCCCCTAATTTAAATAACAACTGAATGACGGCGATGATTGGCCGATCTCGTCATGCGACAGTCTGAACTACTTTTCGATATTACGGGGGTGGAATACAAGACTTGGATTCATATTTTAGTCATGGTGGTCAAAAAGTCAAAAATTGTAGAGTGCGTTAAGAATTTATCAACTCTATTTTTCATTGCCTAATTATTATTAGACTAAAATATGTTACCAATAAAAATTAATATTTAATGAACATCACTTCAGGCAAGGTTTAATTTTATGAAAACCATGTCTAAAATTAAGTGCTGGACTAGTATCGAGTGGCAAAATCTCATCTGTCATAATGAGTTTTAGTATAAAATAATAGTGTTTATTATACAATATAAAAATGGATTGTCATTCACCTAAAGCGATAGTGGCGACATGTGACGACAAGCTCTATACTATTATCAAGAGACTGACACCTGGTGACTGCCGATAAGGAGCTATACGATCAGATAATTATAACAAATAAATCATGTCATGTCCTATGGTAAATAAAATGAATCGGGCTTTAGGCCACCTTTGTGCACATATAGGCTAAACTGGGCCAGGAAAGCCTCCTGAGGATGGTGAGGTGAATGAGATGACACTGTCCTCCAGACACAGGATTCGAAATTCGTGCCCTGGCGGTCTGAGGCCGAGCACGCTACCTCTCGGTCACGGAGGCTCCCCACAATACTGAGTTTTACACGTGGTTGGGGAAGAAACATTTTTGTTTCTTTCAAACCGCCGAGACCGGGAACCAAACCCAGAACTCTAGCATGAAAGGCAGCGGTGCTAACCACTACTCTATGGCCCCCGCCCATGTCCTATGGTAGATTTCTCAAGAAATAAAATACAGCAATAAAAATTCTCAATGATATCAAGCTATATAATAAGCTATAGTCTCTACCCAGCAAACACAAAACATTTGTATAACATTTGTACAACGTCGGCCCAACATCGTTGATTTTGGTCCAACATTGTACAGATGGTATATAAATGTTTTGTGTTTGCTGGGTATAGTCGTTTTAAATTTATTGTATTACATGATCAAAACACTGTCACTGGGAATACTGTATAATGAACGTTTGAACATCAAAGTTTGCCATTGTTTGGTATCAAATTGAACCAATATTGATTTTCATCCACTTGAAGTTCAAGTGGGTATTTTTTTTTAATTCAGCGCTTTAAAGGGTAAATAATTTGTGTTATTGCCCACCTGAATAAAACATCTTAACCATTTCAAGCCTGACTTGACATTGTCATCTTCATCCACAACAAGCCGCGAATTGCTGTCGCAATTCTCGACTTGCAGTGAATGAAGATGACTTGAAATAAAAAATGAAATGAATCGGGCTTTAGGCCACCTTTGTGCACATATAGGCTAAACTGGGCCAGGAGAACCTCCTGAGGATGGTGAGATGATTGAGATGACACTGTCCTCCAGACACAGGATTCGAAATTCGAGCCCTGGCGGTCTGAGGCCGAGCACGCTACCTCTCGGTCACGGAGGCTCCCCACAATGCTAACTTTCACACGTGGATGGGGAAGAAACAATTTTGTTTCTTTCAAACCGCCGAGACCGGGAACCGAACCCCGGACTCTGGCGTGAAAGGCAGCGGTGCTAACCACTACCCTAGGGCCCCCGCCCATGACTTGAAATGGATGAAAAATCGAAAAAAATCGCCATGTATTGGAACGTTTGCAGTTCTAGTCTATGGACATGTTTACATCATATGGTCATATTAATAAGCTAAAATAAAATGAACGATTTTTTGATGATTTTAGACCTGGGCATGTCCCTTTAAAGCATATAAAGCATATAGCAAAAACTAAATTTTCAAATAAACCACGTCGTCTTGTGTCAACAGGTAGGCCTACGATTGTGGGCTCATCTCAATAGAGAAACCTCACCGGAGGTGGTCGATATATACGTGTGAATGTTATAGTTACGACCGACCCCTTATATATCCTACAATTTGTTTCCTGACGAGTAGGCCTATTTACAAAATAGGGAATTATTATGACCCGTCACCCAGCTAAAAGTTAGGAAGTTTAGCTCTGATTCGACTGCAGGGCTGGATGTTTCGCTCATCCCTCGGCACTCACGAGATAACACGAGCCATCGACCCAATGCTGGACCAATATTGGACCACGGCTGCGACGCTGGACCAGCATTGGCCCAACATCGAGTCGATATCTCGTGTTTGCTGGGAGCTAGCTCATGTCACTGACTCACTCACTGTGCCTGTTTTCCTGCAAGTCTGACAAAGAAACGTGCCGTCACCAAAATAAAATAGAAGTCAATTATTTTAGTCATCATTACAGATCCTGGTTGGAACGGGTCGTACGTGTATTTACCACTTTGTAAACTTGCAATTACGACCTTTTTCGAATGCTAATAAGATGACAAGGTATTTCCATGCCTTTATTCAGTGACATTGTAATGATTTATCTTTATATTGCACATTATCATTACCTTTGGCTAGCTACACATCAATCATTGCAATTGTGTATTACTATTTTCTCACGTTGGTATAAAAACGGGTGCGAAAACTCACAATCTGATTTATTATTTTTAGGTCAAGACTAATTCTATTCTGTGTCGACCTTAAAGCTTGGTAGGTTACAGGTTTATTTAATAAAATCAATACATCTAGTTGTGAGCCCAATAAACAACTGATTATATTGAATTTTAAATATGTTTTTAGATTTCACGTCGCTTTTCTGTAGATTCGTAACTTTAAGCACGAATACCGGAAGTTTAAATGGGTGCAGGGAGTTTTGGCTTCCGGGAATTCAGTTTTTAGAATCACTGCCTCCACAACAGACACGAGACGCTGGCCCGGTATTGGTTTAATGCTGGGTCATCGTCTGCGACGCTGGTCCAGCACTATTCCAGCACTGAGAGAACCCTCGTGTCTGCTGCCTCAGGGTAGATGTGATCTCACCTAACATGTGAATCAGGCGGTGTACAGAAATAACGCATAATCGGCCAGATAATATATAAACACGATAACGATAATTTGGTTCAACCTTGCATCAATGCTGGATTAATGCTCAGAAATTTAGACCAGCATTGAAGTTATCTTGGGCTAATATATTATTTTTTTAGCTGGATAATTCTACCCGGGCTTATCGGTGTTTATTTGAAAACGTATTATTAAATGGTTTATTCTCCATTCAATTCTGTTACGAAGTTTATAAGGCCCCTGTCACACAAGCCCACCCTCATCCGGCGACTGCTTGACGCTCAAAGACATCAACACTTTGTCAAAGTGCAGTGACATCGCAGAAAATAATGCTCTTCCTATGATCTCAATTCTATGATCCGATCAGTTCCCACTGCGCTCCATGTTTCCTCGGTGCGTCTATACTAGCTCACCCTCCGCCCTCACTATACGCTCACAATACGTTTAGAAATCGCTCAGAAACAGTGTATGTTATGATCATGTTTTAAAATGATCACGCAGTCACACTAATCCTACGCTCATACTGTCGCTCCTACTGCGCCATAAAAAATAAGAAAAGTTGAAGCAAAACGTAGACGGTCTCAGAAAATGACTAGGTGACGTAGTGAAAATAATCAAGAACTAGAGAGAGTTGCCAAGAGCTGCCACGGCGTTTGTTTTGGACAAGTACAAAACAAGCTTGAGGTTCGGCACACTTGAGCGGGATAATGACGCATCAACCCTGAAAACGATGAAATATTTTGTATAAATCGTAAAGAACATTATGGGTTTTTTTCAATTTAAAGGCAACATATAAATGTCTTAGTTAGCTCTTTCCGCTTCATTTGAATACCTATGTTATGGGTCTACGACCATTATAATATCTATGGTCTACGACCATTATATATATTTCAGATTCTAAAGTTGATCCCGCACTGTAAGGGTGAAATATATATAATGACCGTAGATCCATAACGTGTAGCGGGAGGAGCTAACTAAGATGTGTTTGATGATTTCAAATTAAAAAAAATCCTTTGGACTCACGGTTTATATTGAAATATTTCAGTTTTAAGGGTAAAGTGATAAGAAATAGCGGGAAAACTAACTTTGTTCAGCACCAATTAGAATTAGATTACATACTTCCAGAAGGTATCGCCTCTCCTTTTCAATCCAGCCACTTGATATGTGGTTCTAGGTTTAGAACAATAATTATAATGACTTTAGTATAACATGTGTTGTAGCAAGGCGCGATTATGTATTTGTTGAACGTGGATCTCCTGATAGATGTGCGATAAAATGTAACCAAGATGCAACCAAACTTTCACAATTATTTGTACCGTATGGCATATTATTATATTAATTTAATCTAAAAAAAATTGTCTTAAATATACAATTATATCGCTTATAATAAACTACACACTCCAGCCACATAAATAAATTCGTAATTTTACATTTTTCCGTCGCTCATACGCTGTTGTGATGAGCCAATCGTATTGTTCGGTGCTGCAATGTTAAAATGCTTATACCTATATAGCTTATAACTCTTTGTGAAACGGCTTCGTTAAGTGTGAGACGGCTTTTGATTTACCATCATCATGCCTTTGATGAGGTAAATCCATATAACATAGAACTAATTTGGCGTGTCCTTATAACATACCCCGAGGTTTGAATTGTTGACATCGGAAAGAGAATGAAAAGAGAGATATTCCTGGATGCTAACCATCAGAGCGCTAAATTGTGTTCCGCTACGGCGATCCACAACTTCGAGTATAGACAAAAAATACTGACATAATTTCAATCAGAATAGGGCCTATATGCTGATATCGCAAATTAAATGTTCATTTCTCTTTAATTATGTATTTTTTTAATTAAAAGACTGAGTTGTTGCGTCTCGCTACCGCGACTCACTACTTTAAATGGGTGACAAAAATTCATTTTCGTTCAATTTTAGATAAGACAAATTGAAAATCTTGATGTTTTAATATACATTTTATTCCCGATAAAAGTGATTTAATTCGCTGTAAGATGAATTTGAAGCGATTATTGTCGTGGGTAGGGCTTCAGGGGTTAACCCTTTTAAACCTGAATTTACCATTGTCATCTTCATCAGCTACTAGCCGTGAATTGCTGTCGCCATTCTCTCTTCAGAGAAGCAACATGATGCTTTAATGCATCGTCAGGACTTAAAGGGTTAAGAGGGTTAAATCCGCTGCGGCAGAGTCTAATTCCCTTATCGTGGCTTTCTATGTTTAGACTCCTGCATCACAGAAAAATCAGTTCAATTTGGTCTAACTGCCATTGACACTCACTGTGTCACTTTTGTCCGACATTCAGGTCGAATTCATTTGGCCTGCGTCGCAGACGGTGGGCCAGCATGTAAAATACATCAAAGCTAAATTTACAGCACCCAACACACACACGGTAAGTATGTTGTTTAATTAGTGTTGGGCCACCGTCTGGGACGCTGGGTCAACACATGAACAGCATTGGCTCATTAACTCTTCTTTTTGCATTCAAACGGATGCCGCAACATTTTCTAAATGTTCGTCGGTGTTTGATCGCCCACGCTCTGAACTTGATGGTCAGGGCCCGTATTCTCGTACAAGTTACGATATATCGTAGGCTTCTGATTGGTCGAGATGGCCATCTCGACCAATCAGAAACCTACGATATATCGTAACTTGTACGAGAATACGGGCCCAGGAATTTAATGAAATCAGCACGTTATTTTGAGCACACAGTAAGCTGGTAAGTATTTCCAAGACTACATAAAAAAATATTCTTGATTCTTGATTTAACATACGCAGCAGGGAACTATTGGGCTCTATATCGTTTATGTTGTCATCTTTAAAACCAGAGATTCAAATATGGGCCTATTTAATAATTTTCTCCTCTGCGATAATTTGCTGTACAATAATATTAAAGCTGCATAACTGTTTTGTTTATTTTAATCAAAAGATTAATCCATGGAGAGTGGTGTTTCATTTTTTTATTTTACTGCTCCGGTTACTGAGTTATTAAGGATTTAAATTTGTTGTTTTTTAATATTGTTGCCCCACCAAAACAAACCTGATCACAGCGGAGTAAGACACACTGTCTGTATAACAAGGACATTAAAAGTACTAAGTGGCAGATAACGGTCATCATTTAAAAAAAGAGGGGAAGACTTTTAAAATTATTCTTTTTTTTTAAGTGATCATAGATACATTTCACAGTACAAAGTGTATTTGTCTCATGTCAGTTAGCCATATCTAGAAGTTATTACTTTGTGTGATATGAGTTATATCTGCATATAATGTCATGTTTAATTTCGGTACCGGTATAGAGAATGTCACTCACTTGAAAATAGGAACCTGTTTCAGTATGGTGCTTTGCGGCGTGGGCCAGCATCTGAGGCTTTGGCCCGCCATTAAGACGCTCTTCCCCAGCTGTAGAAAATTGCAGTCTCAATTACACCTCATTCAATTTCATTTGATACTTCACTGGCATTTCAAAATAGTGAGAATGCTATTCGAAAATATCACACTATTTTATTTCATCGTTAGTAATCACATACAGTTATATAAATAGCAAAATGCGGTAAAATAAAATGATTGTAAAAAAGCAGCTTTTACGGTACCGGTAGCTGAGTTCCCAGCAAACAAGAGGCTATCACCCATTGATGGGTCAATGTTGTACCAGCGTCGTAGAAGCTGGACCAGCATTGAACCATCGATGGGTCAGTGACTCATGCTTGCCGAGTTATTATGGGGACTGACCTAGTCTTAGGACGCCAACCCGTGGTTTGGGTGGGCTTGGCAGCGCAGCCAACACGAGGCATTGACCCGATGTCAAACTAATTCGGGGCCATCGTCTATGGCTCTGGCCCAACGGTAGACCAATGCAGCTCAACGTCTGTGTTTGTTATTAAGGGGTTTGATGTTGGTCTAATGTAACATTATATTGGCCCACAATTAACCCAATTAACCACTTTTAGTATTACGTACATATTGCACACAGACGGACCGATTTACCACACCGCATAGCTTGATGGTGTATCGCATCGTGATCTAATCCAGCTACATTTACATCGATTTTGTCTATTCATAAAGCTTTTAAAAATATATGAATGATTGTGTTGAACATTTTAGGTTATTTCAGTCGAAATAAACAAAACAGTTATACAGCTTTAAATGTGATATAATAATGAAAATAGGGGGAAGGATCCCAGAGATTATTTCTGCTATGTCGCTTTAGACATAATATTCTCAGTGAACTTTAAAATACAATTGTCTACATTATTAAAACGTTTTTTGGGGCGACATTGGTTAAATCAATCAATCAATCAATCAATCAATCAATCAATCAATCAATCAATCAATCAATCAATCAATCAATCAATCAATCAATCAATCAATCAATCAATCAATCAATCAATCAATCAATCAATCAATCAATCAATCATCAATCAATCAATCAATCAATCAATCGATCGATCGATCGATCGATCGATCGATCAATCAATCAATCAATCAATCAATCAATCAATCAATCAATCAGTCTGCCATTGGATCAATGCCTCGTGTTAGCTGAGATACAAAGCCCAAATAACCAGTGGTAGACGTCCTGAGACTAGATCAAAAAACTGTTGGGAATCGTTTACAGTAAAGTCCGATGTTTTAAATAATATTTTATTTTACCGCATAGCGCGATTTATATCATCGTATGTGATGATTTACGATAAAATAAAATAAATTCTGATATTGTATAGTAGCATTTTGACTATATTTTGAAATGCCCATGAGATACAAAATAAAGAAATACAAATGTTTTTCAAGAAAATCACGAAAATCAAAAGAGCGAAAAAGATGATTTACATCACTGAATTTTAGCTCTAATTCCGCTAACAATTTCCCACAGACTGGGGAGAGCGTCTTAATGGTGGACCAATGGCTCAGATGCTGGCCCACACTTTTTACTGTGAATTGCATATATGACCACTGAAAAAATAAGAATAATTTTAAAAAAACTTCCACTTTTTTCAATGATGATCGTTATCTGCCACTTGGTACTTTTAATGTACTGATTATACAGACAGTGTGTCTTACTCCGCTGTGATCAGGCTTGTTTTGGTGGGGCAACAATATTAAAAAACAACAAACTTAAATCCTTAATAACTCAGTAACCTGGGGAGTAAAATTAAAAAATAAAACACCATTCTCCATGGATTAATATTTTGAATGAAATAAGCAAAACAGTTATGCAGCTTTAAACAATTATTCTGCGCGACACCCTGTGTCTCACATAACATTCTTTTGAACCATTTCTCGTGACGTTTAAATAAAATGGAATCATAGACTTTGGGCGGTATGTGTGATAATTCAACATATATTTTTTCATACCCATACGCTGTATTACACTTAGTTGACACATACGTATAGTTAAAGGGACTGGCCCAGGCTAAAATCATCAAAAAATCGGTGATTTTATTTCGGGTTCTTAATATGACCATATGATGTAAGCCTGTACATAGACTAGAACTGCAATTTTTTATAATTTTTTCTGCTGCGCATTCACCAGTTAGGCTAGATATAGAGACGAAATTCCCGCATTTCCTATTTTTGACATGGTTGTCAATAATTAGAAATCAGGAATTTCGTTTCTATATCTAGCCTAACTGGTGAATGCGCAGCACAAAATTTATAAAAAATTGCAGTTCTAGTCTATGTACATGTCTACATCATATGGTCATATTAAGAACCCGCAATAAAATCACCGATTTTTTTATGATTTTAGCCTGGGCCAGTCCCTTTAAATAGGCATAATGATTATGCTGAGTCATCATACCCGTTTTCAAATTTGTGTGCTCTTTAATGTTTTCAAAATAAAAAAACTGGTCTTAGCATGTTATTTCACATAGCTATTTCACAACAGTAATGCACTGGTAGTATATAATAGAACCCATTCGCAACGAGAGGACCGTTGTGAAAAGTGAAGCTTTCAATTTTAATATAGTGTCATTCATTCTTAAAACGATATGCATCGCAGGCATTCACCAGGTGTCTCTGAAGGATATTGTGTGCTTGTTGGTTGCTGGCAGACATTATGTGTATTGAACCTATAGTCGAGGTGCTTATTAAGTCCCGTGCGAATTTTTGTTTGATAAGCGACCCATCCAGATGTCTCAAGAGCATCCCAAGTAGCAATACAAAATGTTGGCAGTCTGAAATATTTTAAGGGGGGTATATAAGAAAACTATAACGTTTTGCTCGCCTGACTTTGGGAATAAGCTATAAAAAATATCCAAAGGATATTTTTACACATTTTGGCAACAGTTATGCTGTCATGTGATACAAACGATAACATACAGCTATTGCAGTGGTTATTACCTTAATAATTTATGAACAGTACTGATAAATGAAATATGTGACTTGCCATATCCAAACCAGTCCTATGTCGCAAGATATAAAAAATGAGTTAGTAAGTGGCGTTTAAAGAGCCAGCGCTCAGGTTTCAAATGCACCAAAAATTATAAATGTATTTAGGGAATCAAGATTTGGAAACTTAAGCCCCAAATATCGCAAAATGTTGAGAAAATGACCTACAAGGTTTAAATTTAATTGACAAATAGTTTACATAGCTCATATATATAAGAAATAAAACTAGGGTATCTTCAATATTTTGTACTTATATTGCTTTGAAGTTGTATTTCCAATCAGCGTTTAAAATGAAAATTAGCAAAAAATATTATTTTAACAAAACAGGGCCATAAATTAAAATCTAAAGCTCCTACATAGGTGGGGTGCCGATGTGGCTCGACACATATTGTGTGGAACAAAATGGTGGAGCATATATGTCTGGGAGCCAAGTTTCAAAAGACTGCAAGTTTTTGATATACAAAATGAAATCAACAGACATTAGCATTCTCATAATCATACACAAGTGG
This sequence comes from Flabesymbios commensalis, assembly GCA_964017125.1. Lineage (NCBI taxonomy): Eukaryota > Metazoa > Annelida > Polychaeta > Terebellida > Flabelligeridae > Flabesymbios > Flabesymbios commensalis. The sequence continues at coordinate 31,584,187 of OZ024913.1, forward strand.
AACCGAAGCAAAAGTTACATTCTACGAACTTTGTGATTGTTTTGCGCTCCAAGGGTAAGGTTCATGTTTTCTGAAAAAAATTATAATTTCACCTATGTTTCGTGATGGAAAATGTGGCATTATTGTTGCAAAAATGTGCAAAAATATCCTTTGTATATTTTTAATGCTCAAAGTCAGCCAAGTAAAATGTTATGATTTTCACCCCCCCCCCCCACATATTTCAGACCGCCAACATGTTTTTTAATAATACTTAGGATGTCCTTGAGACATTTAGTTGGGTGGCTTAGCATCATACAAAAAATCGCACGGGACCTTATCTCGGTGAATATGGTACATGACTAAAAATTAAAATAACATAAACTAATATATTTAAAATATTTATTTTTACCATGTAGGCCTACATATGCCACCTAATTTTAGGATTCGAAAGTAACCATTATGAATATAAAAACGTTTGTAAAAATTAAAAATACATGTGCGTCAAATCATGGTCACTTCGGCTTTTAAGGGCCCTTGCATCGTTTGTTGAAGTGCGACTTGGATTCATTTTGCCAGATCGTGCTACAAATTGTGTTGATTTCACTATTTTTTTATGAGAACATTCCTAAATAATTTGACTCTATGCCTAAGATGTCAAATAAAATAGTTTCGGTGAATCCTGAGGGGTGTATGATAGGCTTACATGACAAAATAACAATTTTACCTCAGAATGCAATTTTTCGAGAAAACTCATTTAGGAAATGGATTTTCAGAATCAGCACGAAATTCTGAGTTAGAAACAATCTGTAAACCGTTTTAGATCATACACTTAATTAAAAATGGTTTATCCCATAGCATATTATGCTAATCCTAATTTTAAAATCTTAATATGTGAGGTAATCGCAATAATCATATGTACGATTATCCCAAATATCAAGATATTAACTTTTGAGAATACGAAGCCTGGCCACCGCCTAAAACGACATAAAATAAAATAAACATCACCAGAGCACACATTCTGTACATGTATATTTAATTTCCCTAATAATATGCATCACCACATTATCTAATGCATCACACTTTGAAATAATATGTTAAATTAGGCTAACTCGTTTTAGCCACAAAATGACTATATGGTTGTTTGAGTGTTGAAACACTGACTTCAAAGAAATATAATCAAGCCGACGTCTGTACGCTTAAATACGAAAATACTTGTTGAAGGATACTGGCCCTTCAATCATCAATATGTAGATTAGTCTTTATACTATATGTAACCTGTTTGCTCAACTCCATGGATTTGCTTAATTTGATGAGATTAAAATGATATACCTCTACATGTATTCTGTAAAACCCGATAGCCTTGACCTCCAACGTTTTCACCGAGCTAGCTAATACAATAAAGTATGGGAGAGTCTTACATAACATGTTTTCACCGAGTTCCATTCAAAGGGTGTTATTTTGCTTCACGAAATGAGCAATTAATTAAAAAATTTAATGCAATTTTATATCTGATACGTCATCTGATATGAAAGGATTTGCAGTTCAAGGGAAATACCTAATTTGCATAGCAGAGCGCTCATCTTACCAACGGCTCACACATCCCAGCAAACACTAAACATTCGCATAATATGTGTACAATATTGGACCAAGGACCGACGTTGTTCAAATTCCAACAGAGGACACACTAGTTATTATGAAAAAGTGACATATTGGGATCATCTGTGTGCATCTGTATCTACACGTATAGTTCGAGCATGGTAAAGGATGTACTCACAAATCTCCCTATTATTAAGGGGTAGGGTTACGTAAGCGTCTATCGTTAATCTTTAAGTTGAAAAATCTACACATGCGATATACTATATATAATATAATTAAATTTCCGTTGTAATAATATATGGCACGTTGCAGTGTAGTAAATATATTTGTCTCTCCACATATGTTCAAACGATTTTTTTTGACAAACTAATCAAAATCAACAACAAAACAAACTAGTAAACATGGTCAACGAAAACGACATAGTAAAACATAACGATTGGCCATATCCACACGTGGCCTATATTTTATAAACCCGGATATTTTTATGCTTAAAACAGAGTGATTTATTTTCATAAATTTCATACATTTTTTTAAATGGAAGAATGTTAAGGCCTTTATGAAAATGCGTGTATTTAACCTGCGATAAAATCTGAAACATTCAACTTTGCTCGATATCTTAGGTATAATTTTTATCCACTTGTTTTTGGAATTGTGGTAACAGTAAATAGATAAAAGCGGCGGACGTCTTGGCTTTGAAGGTCAAATTAAGGTAATTTCCAAAGACATTAGAGATACATTTTTTCAACTCAAAATCTGAAAGGTACAATAGATAGAATGTTTCCCGACAGATTCGAATTCAGCACACCCCAATTATATAAAAAAAAGTGGATAAAAAATTATACCTAAAATGCCGAGCAAAGTTGAATGTTATCCCAAAATATAGAAAAAATGCGGTTTTGGTGGCCATATTTTGTTTTGCTAATTCAAAGGCGAATGACACCAAATATGGAATGTTGTCCGACCGATGCGAATTCAGCACAGCCAAACTATGTGAAAACAAGTGGGTAAAAATGCAACATTAAAATATTGATTAAAATAAACTGTTTCAGTTTTCAGCCCAGGCTATATGATACACATTAAAATATAATTGCCACAACATAAATTTATTCCATTCAAAACATATTATGACATTTATAAATCTGAATACCTCTCGCGTGTGGGTCTATTAGAGTTCTAAGCTATTCAGAATGATGCAAAGATCCTATTATAGCAGAGAATGCTAACGCTGTTTGTCCAATGTCTGGGCATGTGCCATGTGTTCTATTATAAATCATAGATATTAAAAATATCTCAACATCAATGAATGCATATTTAAAGCTTTAAGGCGCTTTTGTGTACACAATTGTGTACACAATTGTGTACACAATTGTGTACACAATTGGTCAGAAGAGAAGCAGACGACACTGCGCTTCAAACATTTGGTTTGTACTTCAAACTCTGGCACTCTGAGGTCGAGAAAACTACCTCTCGGTCACGGAAGCTCCCCACGATATTAATTATGTATGAGTGCACGGGGATTAAACATTAAAAAATAATTCTATGTGCAGAGAACTAATTTCGAAGTTTTAATACGACAGGCACTAACCTCAACAACAGTGCCCCCAGCTTATTTACTGATACATCCCTTATGGCGGCACTATAATCATATAATTATGATAGAAGGGGGATAACACTCACATTCACCACAAATAGGACACTTGAATGTTTTGGAGTTGGAAAATGACAAGCGGTTAATTTTATGATTTTCATATAAAACTTAAATGTGGTAGTATATATGCTGATGGAATACATAGCTACATATTGGGGGGTTTTCTCCAAATAATATTTATTTTATTTGTCTTTTTTTATTAAATAAGATCATATTTAAATGAAATGTCACAGATAAATAATATTACACAAATAAAACACTTCCATTAAAGCTGCATAACCTTATTATAGTGCAAAAATATGTTTGAATGACCCCATGTATCTTTAACCGCAACAAATGTTGCAGAGGGGGTGCAACAAACCCCTAATTTAAAGGCCTTTTTGGAAACTGGCTCCCAACCTAATAACCATGATAACGCGATGTCCGTTTATGCGAGTCCGCATCGCCATATTTGATAATAATGCCAAACTGTCAAGGAGTATTATAGCACTTGTATGGCGTGTTAACGCTAACGCTAACTTACACTTGCGTTTGGGGTCACTGACAAATATAGTGATATATTTTTACGTTAATTCTAATAATTAGACACACCCGTGTCGTTTGTCGTTGACCTTGCGCAGGCCCAATGTTTTGTGTGGATCGGGTAGAATAACAGACCACATTTATAATTAAACAGTATATCTTATAAATAGCGCGTAATATGATCTAGTTATAAACGTTAATCATCCAAGATATTAAAATCAATTATCCTTGACTTAGATTTTTGTTACAATCTATTCTGAATGTAACTTGGCTTAAAATAGATAAATAAATCGGCAAATAGTCAATCACAGCGTTAATTGGATTTCTTTGTAATCCAAATTTAGATTGACATTGATATTTGATCTGTTTGGTATCAATTAGGCTAATATTTCTATCAGAGCTATCAATTTAATCAATATCTGAATGTGGACAACGCAGATTGAGAATATCATGATTATAGTGAATGATTTATGTTATTTTAAATACAAAAATAATTTTTTGATTACGAAATGGATTTTTTGTCTGAGAATTAATTCACTTTACCTTATCCGAGGTGCTAGTATATAAAATATCATGATTATAGTGAATGATTATGTTATTTTAAATACAAAAATAATTTTATATGTGTAAAGATATGAGCCTAAGCACGGGCGGTTTAATTAATTTTGTGGGTCCAGATAGTTAATGTAATTGTGAATAGCTGAAATGAAAATTATACAGATCTCATTATTCCCACCTTATCTTACATAATTATGTAAATTATTGAAATTAATTGTTCCATAGTAATCGTAAATAACTTCACCATTACTATATGTTTTTATATATGTTTTTCATATAGTTAATACCATGACTATAATTATAATATGTTGTATATATGTTTTTCATATAGTCTAAAGTGGGGTGACGTTTTTGGTTAAAATAGGTGAACGCCCTAGAAATACAGTTTATATAATTTGTGGACATGCGCAGAGCTACCAGTGAGATTTTGTACATTTAAAATTAATTTGCAAAATCATGTTAAGTGAGCTTACCGGTACGATTTGCTACACTCGATGCACTCGACAGTTTTTCATGGGGAAATCTTTTTCACTAACAGCCATAAACATGTACTTGCTTCTGAGAAAAGTGTTTTATAATGATAGTAAATCTAAGATTTTTTTCACACAGTAATCTTTCCCCACCTCAGCATCTCTAATCCGTCGTCATCAGCAAGAACCTGCAGCTGTTAATGGAGCGTAACAGCTGGTTATTGCATGAGCCCTTCAATTGTCGAATGTAGTGGGATCTTTTGTGTTTTAAACTACCTGTGTAATTTGAATCAGCTGTGAGGCGGCTTTTCAGCAGCCACGCATAATTAGGGACAGAGGGCTTCAATATCTATACTCCTGTTTTGGCAGGTGACGAACCGTCCCGCCAAACTTATACTAGTGTATTGAACATCAATCTAGGTAGCATATTGTGCGCGATGACTACATGAGCTGACGTCAGCAGATGCATTCCAGGGTATTAGTATTCTTATTTAGGGATGTATGTAAGTGTAAAAATGTTAATATTAAGAAAACCAGATCGTTTTTACTATTCTTTCTTTTACATAAACCCTAGTTGTATGTCCTTTTATATAATAAAGAACTAAAGCGTTTAGAGGTTGTAATTAGGTTTCTAAGTTGTCCTGAATGTCTTTCTGCTACACGGTGTAGAACAGCTATATATATTATCTCTGGTTCTCGTGCGGAAACTGATGACAAGCAATTGTCAGTTATTCTATTTTATGTGTACATATCACAGGATTTATAATCTACTATGTACATTTTTAAAATAGCATGTTATGTACACAAAAACATTGCTATTTTAAACACTGGATATGACGTTTAGTTGTCTTACATGATAATATGGGAGCATCTATTATTTTATTATATAATTTTATTCCACTAACATGGTTGACAGGCCTTCTAGAGCTTTTCTCGACCTGTTTCCGTCAACCAAAGTTAATTTTTATGTTGGAAAAAATAGTCCATTAAAGGGACTAGCCCAGGTCTAAAATCATCAAAAAATCGGTGATTTTATTTTGGCTTCTTAATATGACCATATGATGTAAACATGTCCATAGACTAGAACTGCAAAAGTTTTTAATTTTTGTACAGCGCATTCACCAGTTAGGCTAGATATAGAGACGAAATTTCCGTATTTCTTATTTTTGACATGGTTGTCAATAATTAGAAATCAAGAAGGTCATCTTTATATCTAACCTAACTGGTGAATGCGCAGTACAAAAATTAAAAACTTTTGCAGTTCTAGTCTATGGACATGTTTACATCATATCGTCATATTAAGAAGCCAAAACAAAATCACCGATTTTTTGATGATTTTAGACCTGGGCTAGTCCCTTTAATAATAATGAGATATTGTACCATTTTTGCATGTTTTAACTGGAAAATAACCAAGCAATAAACAAAATAAGACAATAATAAAACAAAATCCGCCCATTAATAACATGGTGAACTCTTCCTTTACCGACTCCCCCCTGATAAAACTACCCCCAGAAACAGACTTCTTTTTTAAGGAGAACCCCTAAAGTAGCCTCTGGGCACAATACAGTTTACAGCTATGCGCATGCGCACATCGCACAAATTAAAAATGCAAGAGATCATTGCCTCCATGTCACTGACCATTCTGGTTGGCGATTTTCAACCATACATGTAATGAAATATCTCTATTGCAATTAATGTATGTACACATGTGGATTTCGCATAAATGCACAACTGGTAAAGGAAGGTAGTTTTCGCATAAATGCGCAATTGGTGAAGGAAGAGTTAATTCTATCCAAATATGGTTCAAGTTCACTTGTAGATTTCGGTATGGTATTCTACTCCTGATTGCCGTCGTTCACTTTTTATTGCAATTATGGGGTAGAATATAGCATACTTGGTTCCAGATGTCTGTGGCGCTTGCCCAAATTTAAATCTGAAAACGGGCCAACGTTGTGTGCTTGCGTTGAAGATACGCTGTATATCATGTGCATGTACCAATACATGTGAAAGTCCACCACCTGACGGAAAAACAAGCACTTTCGGATTTGTGAAATCAATCCTGGTGGGCTGCAACGTACCGATGAAGCAGTGTCGCCATTGATAATTCATTTAACCCTTTAACCGCCAAATTATTCAATCTGAATTTTCACCCACTTGAAGTTGTGTCTCGCTGACGCGATCCGCAACTTCAAGTGAGTGAAAATTATTCAGATTTGACAAAATGGAGGTCAACTGTTTTCAAATAGGCTATTGCTGATTGATGTCACATTTTATCTTTAACATGTTCAAAAGGTGGTACTTAATGTGCTAATAAAAAATGAAAACCCGAATATATGTGGCACCGGCGGGTAAAGGGTTAATTAAAATGGAATGGGAAATGTCTTTGTTCATATCAGTTGTGGGGACTCGACATACTGTCCTATACAATGTCAAATTATAATGTCAAATTGCCATATCATGCAAAATCCCGGTATTAAATGTTATATCATGACATTAAAATATGATACGTTAAACTGGCATAACATGGCATTACAATTCCATATCATTTCATTCTAATTTACTAAAATAGATATTTGTGAGTCAACTTCGGGCTGATAATGATATGCTATGCTTACTAGATTTTTGCGTAATCTCAAATAATATATAGCATGCTATTATATGGGAAGATAAATAAATTAAGATGTAGTATTTTGGTGGCGGAAATTCGACAAAAACACACGGTTAAAAACGAACATAAAATCTGATTGACCGCCTTTATTTCCTTGAACACACATATCGTCCCCTTGGAGTTAGAATGTGTTACCTTCTAACTCCAAGCGGACGGTATATTTGCAAAAGGAAGAGGCTATACAGCGGCCAGCCGCCGTTCTGTGCTAAGAATGTGTTTATTCAGCGGCCGAAATCTATACTTGTTAGGACTACATGAATTATCTGCATGCTGAATTGTGACAAATAATTATATCCTTCTAGAGCGACCGAAATATAACAAGCCAATCGCAGCGCGCTTAACATATAATCAAAATGGCGATGTTAACGGATTTTTCACTTAGTTGAAAATATTAGACATTAAGCAATTATTATGTCCACTGGTAGATATCATAACCGCTATAAACGCAAAGGTCGTAGTTTCACATAATAAAAACAGTATGTCAGAGAACTATTAGAATTCAAGTGCTAAGCAAAAAATGTGATTTCTACGCAGCATCATCGGCTGTTCTATAACAAAATAAAGGCTCTTATACAGTGGCTAGCAGTGACAGGAGAGCCATTTCGGTCCAAGTCTCATATGCTACCCCCAACCAATCGAAGAGTGGTTCAGCCTGTCACATGACGAGATTAACCAATCACCGTCGTCATTCAGTTGTTATTCAAATTAGGGGGTAAAATACCAAACTTGGGCCACGATTTCGGTCCAAGTCTCATATGCAGCCATTTCTTTCAAAAGGGGGCGCCAGGGAAGGGGGCGTTCTGGAATTATCGGCTGCTGTATAGCACAACACAAATGCTTATACAGCGGTCAGTTTTTACGGTAAAAAGGGACACACTTCAGAGAAGGGTGACATTTTCTAGAATAGCTGATTGTTTTAGAAATACGAGTACATATCTATTCCCAGTAATAAATATATTATACGAGATAATGAATGTAGGTCTATTTCTAAACCACAATACGTGAAGTCTGGTGTTTTGAACGAAACTAGATATAAACGAAAAGAGTTTAATTTTATCTTGTTTCTTTCTCTTTCGTAATCATATAAATTAAATGAATCTTATAAATAAATTAGGTAGCTCGGATCATTCAATAGCAGCTGACGTCAGTAGCCCATGTCGATTTAATGTTGGGCCAGCGTCTTAGATTGGGGTAGTGTACGTCATTGAACCGAAAGTGGGTCAGCATCTAAAGCTTTAGTACAAGAGCATACTTATGTTCGTATCCAATCATGCTAGCAAACTATGGTAATTAAGGCTTCCCCTGCAAGGGGGAGGCTTTTTAATTTTGTACGGTTTTGTCCGCCGCCGCCGTGTGTGGCCGCACCCATACTTTGTCACCCTCATATCTACAAAACCGCTTCTCCAATTCATTCAGTATTCTACATGATAACGATAACTAACATTCATTCCCAAGCTGCATCAATTTTTCAAAAAGTTTCGAAAAATATCCGGGTCATGGTGGCCATCTTTATTTTTGTCAAATTCGGACCTTGTCACCCTGATAACTACAAAAACGCTTTTGAGATATACACAGTATTCAACATACTGTATAGTAGTACTCATTCCTAGACTGCATCAATTTTGCAGAAAGTTTGGAAAAATATCCAGGTCTTGGGGTGCATCTTTAATCTTTTTTCGTCTAATTAGAACCTTTTCACCCTGATAAGGTCAAAGCCGCTTATCCGACACATTCATTATTCAACTTACTTCATGCTATTAGGGGGCCCTAGGTTAGTGGTTAGCACCGTTGCCTTTCACGCCAGAGTTCGGGGTTCGGTTCCCGGTCTCGGCGGTTTGAAAGAAATAAAAAATGTTTCTTCCCCATCCACGTGTGAAACTCAGTATAGTGTGGGGAGCCTCTGTGACCGAGAGGTAGCATGCTCGGCATCAGACCGCCAGGGCACGAATTTCGAATCCTGTTTAGCCCAGTTTAGCCTATATGTGCACAAAGGTGGCCTAAAGCCCGATTCATTTCATTTTGCATCAGTTTTTCAGAAAGTTAAGAAACATAACGATTTTTGGCGGCCATCTTTAATCTTTTTGGATCAAAATAGCAACTTGTCACCCAAATGCTGCTAGCCTCTGCCTCATAATATTACCCGATAATTACATGCATAAATTAATTATCTCGTAATTATTAGCAGAAGCTGACGTATTCTCGTTGCTGTTTTCTGTCGTTTCTTCCTGGAAATACACAAGTAGTGGCTGGCATTTCCTAGTTACTACAACACATGTTAAAAAATGTCCCGAACCATCCCGTACCGTCCCATACCCCTCCGAATTTCCACGCACTATACGAATCAAATTTCCCCGAATCGATTCGGGAGGGCGATTCGTAGAAACTCGGCTCTTGCTAGACAGTGGATATAGACAGCCATGCATCCCAGACTTTATTGAGACCTTTCTACGAACTAAAGAACGTAATACGAAATACTTGCTACCTTGCGAAACCCCCGTGAAATGGGCCGAAATTTGCCGAAAATTGCTGGCCCGTATTACGGCGTTATATAGTACGGATCACTATGATCTAGGTATAACAGGCGTCAGAGCTCTGCATGGTGAGGTACAAATTTTCAAATTAAAAAAATCCCGCACAGAAATAATTTTAAAAATTACAATGGCTGTAGACCCATATAATAACATAGATTACACATTCAAATGAAACGGAAAGAGCTGACTATAAGACCTTTATGTTGGTTTCAAATTGAAAAAACTCTTTGGTCTCCATGGTTTATGCAAAAAACGTTTCAAGGGTTAGTAAACCAAGTCATCTTGCTGTTTAAATTCCAGTGAACAATTTGACGCGATACACAACTTCAAGTGGGTGATTATTCAAGATTATTCAAATTTGATAAAATGGATGTCAAAAAATTTCAAATCTTGCTGATCTATGTCACTTTTATCTTTATCAGGTTTAATGATATGTAATGTGATAATATAAAATGTAAAAAAAAATATGGACGCCACCGGCGGTCAAAGGGTTTCCCGCTAATCATCACCAGGGTCGTTTTTAATCCATTTATTAGCAAATCAAAACACTATTACTGGGAATAAAATGGGCACTTAAACATCAATATTTGCAAATGTTTGGTCTCTAATTACACAAGGAGGAGTAATTTTCACTCACTTGAATTTGTGGCTCGCGGTAGCGAGACGCAACTTCAACATGTCAATAGACTGGAGTTGGGTAGGTGTTTTAAATATGGGTTGCGCATTTACCAGTTAAAAGAGAAAGAAGGACTAGATTTAATCTCAGACACGTACTTGTCCAAAGTAAGAAATACAAGAATACTGATCAACTGTTTTCTTCCGGTACACTTATTACATAGCCACAGCAACCCAAAGTTTAAAAGATTCACGCAATTCTAGTCTGTGGACATGTTGACATAGACAGCTTATGAAGCCAAAATAAAAATGATGATTTTTTATGATTTAGGACTGAGTGTGTCGCTTTAATAAAAAAAATGACAATTTTATACCGTTAATAAATGTAAAAGTTTGCCTCAAGAAATGAAATAACAAACATTAGTACTTCATGGGCAATGTATTAAGTTCAACAACAATGATGGAGTTACACTCATTCTCTTTCTCTATCTTTGTACAACCAAGTGTGATGATGTGTGAATAATATAAAACGTGAACACCCTACTCCTAGTCCTTGGGCCAGGGGCCGAATTTTTACGATTTAGTACCAATTGGGGTGACTAAACTTTGTTGTGATTTTCAGTTAGATACATATATGAGGGGGCTAAAAAAGTATGATGGCCCTTTCAGAACGGTAGCTTAAGGGCAGTATTCTCAGTTTTAAAGAGAGGGGGTCTCTGAACCAAAAAATAAATATTAACTATATCTTTTCATCTATGTGTCCTACAAAAATCCATCATATATCGTTTCTGGCATAATTTGGGTCAAGGAATCCGTTTTTAATGTTTTGGAAATGATCTAACCAATATTTTGCCAACAAATCCAAGATGGCCGCCAATTTTAGGCTGTATTTCTTCGCTCTATGATATAACAAGTTTATTTACGACTATGATGTTCGAATTTTTTGAAGCAAAGATTCTAGTTATGGGCAATTAATCTAGCATTAAATCAAACTATTTTTTGTATATCTTGCAAATTTATATAAATTCAGTTCAGTTATCCAACAGACGTGTACTTTATAACACTTATGGATGTGAGTACCGAAAACGTATCTCTATGAAATGTGTAACAATAAGGCATACATGTCCAATGTTGTTCTATATTATCTATTCTTTTCTTGGTGGAATAAAATTATACATATCTATATTTTTCCACAAATTAAAAAGAAACACAATTATAAATAAATTATTGATAACAGCGTTCATTACTTTAGACGTTTCAGATTAGATACGTTGTAATCATGGTAATAGTGGTATTTCATATGATTGGGCCCTTCCGGGGTAACTAGAAACAAACTACTCTAGATAGCTTCGTATGCCTTAGACATGAACAAAAATGTATGATGACCTTTTCAGAACGGTAGCTTAACCCTTAAAGCGCTGAAATATTATTGCATAAGTCATGGAAACTAAAGTGATTTTTCAATTTAAAATCATCATAAATGTCTTAGTTAGCTCTTTACGATTCATTTGAATACCTATGCTGTATTTCTTTCAGTGCGGGGAGCGTTTTTATACGTCAGAATCTGTAGACGTCAGATTTTGACGTATAAAGACGATCCCCGGGCTGAAAGGGTTAAGGAAGTTATGAGATATCTTGTATTTCAGAGAAGAAATAACATACATATATGTACATTTGAAATCTCGATATTTTTGCCGCGCGTTCAAAAAGTAACATCCAAATGTAACATCCAACGAAACTGTCACATATAAATGGCTTTAGCTTAACTGGGGATGTATAGCGTAGACTAATAAAGGCTTCAAGTTAAAATGGCAGCACATATTTGGCCATTTTGTCTATTTAGACCGCGTTACGTCAGTCAAAACATCACTTCCTTAGGTCACATATCAACATTTCTTATGTAGGGTGTGGACCCTGGTTTAGTTGGTAAAACTGTTTGATGCAGGTTTTTCACCCACTCTGACATTCATGTTTTGAAGAAAACAATGTTTCTTCCCCACTCGCTTGTAAGCGATCAGTATTGTGAGGATACTCCATCAAAGGACTTCATGAAAACACCATGAAAGAATGAGTAGAATTCTACATAATCTTTCATGTAGACTAAATATATGAGGGTATACGATTCTCAAATGATAAGACTTCCAGAGGAACACCCGAAAATTTACAAATATTTTACAGGTGGAGGCTTCAGCGTTCAAATTAGCAAAGAAACCCTCTTGGTCGAATACCTGTTGACGAAGCTATTGAAGATACCACAAACAAGGATACCCCAAACTGCAGGTGGTACCAAAGGTGTCAGAACAAAACCATCTGCAGTGAGTAAATATTACCTCAATGCTGAATCTAAAGTACAGCCACAAAGCATCTGTGTTATTGAAATCGACTCTCCACATAATACTCATTTAGATCTTCAGCCATCACGTGTTAAAAAAGATGAAACTGACATCCAGTCCGTTGTAGAGCCTCTGCAAACCAGTTGGACAAATCCTTTTAAAAAATACGACGTAATTAATCTTTCAGCTGGTACAACTGAAGAAGTAAGTATGCTGCTTCATGCAAAACATGCCGCTGAATATTAGACCTACAATAATGTTGTTCTTGTGGCAGATGCCACTGATATCCTCATTATTAGCCTTGCATTTAGCACTAACATACAGTGTCATTTATATATGCAAAGTTGTACTAAAGTTCGACAGAGATTGATAGATATTACCTTATAGGACTACATTTCTAGTGTTACATTTATAGGGCTACATTGTTACACAGGATGCGACACCATAAGTTCCTTTTCGGGTCAAGGTATTAAGCTTGGTGCATGGACACTAGTCATGAACAATCACAAATTTAGAGATGCATTGACAAATCTTGGTTGTAACTGGGCACTGCCACCAGATCTCTATGACGCACTCCAAGAGTTCACATGCCGTTTATATTGTCAAAATCATTAACGTGTGATATAAAAATTTCCAGGGATAAGAAGGGCATCATGCGGAGATAGTTATATATCAGCATGCCAAATATCAAGCAGGCATATGTCACAGGAGTTTGGTTATCTGTCCTGATATCCCTCGTCCTGAAAAGGCCATCATACATTTGTGTTCATGTGTAAGGCATACAAAACCATTTAGAGTAGTTTTTTTCTAGTCACCCCGAATGGTACTAAATATTGGTCTGGCTCAATCACACAATTATGATAACAACCACAAATAGCATACTACTATTAATATGATTACAGTGTATCTAAATCGAAAACGTCAAAAGAAATGAACCATACATGCTATCATTAATTTATTTATAATTAGTGTTTGGAAAAATACAAATATTTATTATTTGATTCCACCAAGAACAAAAGAAATAATATAGACAAATATTAGACATGTATGCCTTATAGTGACACATTTCATAGAGACACGCTTTCGGTTCGCACAACAAGTGCTACGAAGCACGCATCTGCTGGATAACTAAACTGCTTTTATATTTACAAGATCTACAAAAAAATCGTTTTATTTAATGCTAGTTTGATTGTCTGACCAGAATATTTACATACAAATTTTGGAACATTATATAGACATAAATAAACCAGTTATGCCATAGAGTTAAGAAATACAGCTTGAAATTGGCTGCCATCTTGGATTTGTCGGCGAAATATTGGTTAAATCATTTCCAAAACATTAAAAACGTATTCCTTGGCCCGAATTATATCAGAAACGATGTATTATGGATTTTTGGAGGTCTAATAGATGAAAAGATATAATTTATAATTACTTTTTGATTCCGAGACCCCCTCTTTAAAACAGAAATTACTGCCCTTAAGCTACCGTTCTAAAAAGGCCATCATACATAGTTGTATTTAATGCTAGTTTGATTGTCTAACTAGAATATTTACTTACAAATTTTCGAACATTATATAGACATAAATAAACCAGTTATGCCATAGAATTGAGAAATACAGCTTGAAATTGGCGGCCATCTTGGATTTGTCGGCGAAATATTGGTTAAATCATTTCCAAAACATCAAAAACGTATTCCTTGGCCCGAATTATGTCAGAAACAATGTATTATGGATTTTTGTAGGACTAATAGATGGAAAGATATATTCATTAATTATTTTTTGATTCTGATACCCCCCTCTTTAAAACAGAAATTACTGCCCTTAAGCTACCGTTCCGAAAAGACCATCATACATAGTTTAATTTAATGCTAGTTTGATTGTCTAACTAGAATATTTACTTACAAATTTTCGTGCATTATATAGACATAAATAAACCAGTTATGCCATAGAATTTAGAAATACAGCTTGAAATTGGCGGCCATCTTGGATTTGTCGGCGAAATATTGGTTAAATCATTTCAAAAACATCAAAAACGTATTGCTTGGCCCGAATTATGTCAGATACGATGTATTATGGATTTGTGTAGGACTGATAGATGGAAAAATATAAATAATAATTACTTTTTGATTCCGAGACCCCCCCCCCCCTCTTTAAAACAGAAATTACTGCCCTTAAGCTACCGTTCTGAAAAGGCCATCATACATTTTTAGACCCCTCATATAATTATCTAACTGAAAATCACAATAATGTTTAGTCACCCCAATTGGTACTAAATTTTGGTCTGGCCCAAGGACTATCCAGCGCGTCGACGAAATTGCCTTAAAAGGACAAATCACTCGTTGTTAGCCGTCTAAATAACTAGGTAGCGGAAGTAGATCTAATATTTATTAGGCTTTACGTTTCAAATATATTTAGAATCCATTCCTATAGTATGGTGTTGATTCCTAATCTTGCTAATTATATTAAAAACAATAACCCTAGCCCTGCTAGGATCGTATGTTTACGTTCTCGGCCAACTTACAAGACAAATAAAATGCTACTAGTATTGTAAAATATGCTGTGGTAGAATGTTCATTTAATTGAGATATCACCCGTTGAGATGTCTATGCGCACATTAAAATATGTTTCATTCATTTGAAGCTGAAAATTGCATTAGCGAATCCTGCTTTAACCCATACAGTGCGGGGATCGACTGTAGTCGTCAGAATCTGACGTCAATAGACGTCAGATTCTGACGAGTAAAGTCGATCCCAGCACTGTGAGGGTAAAAATATTTCTAATGGCCATAACACAGGCATTCAAATGCATCGGAAAGAGCTAACTAGAAAGAGTTGTTCGGAAAAAAACACGAAAGCAGCCCTCCGTTATCGCCAGTTGGCCATTTCAAATTTGATATAGATCAGCAAACTTTCTCAAGGTTTATTTTATAATACCGCTTTAGCTATTATGCAAGATTTCCGAGATAATGAAAAAAATAATTAAAAATGACCGTCAGTCGGCCATTTCAGATTTTATTTCTTCAAAATGTATCAAGGGTTATCCTTGTGTGAGTCCTTACATTTTGTTCTTTATGTATGATCCAGCTATTTTGCTTTGATTTTGAGTGGCGTAAAAATAATAAGATTACTTAAATTCAAAATGGCCGCCAGACCGCCATTTTAAAATTGTTTACTCCCAAAAGTTTATCAGGTCATTGACTGTCATTGCTGTGCATATTTGCCAAATAAAAAAAGATACTTTTTCCTGAAATGTGCTAACAATTATTCCCTTGTTAGTGGCCCTAGTAATAAAAGGGTTGATATGGGGATCAAAATGTCACAAAAAATTCCCTGGTGTTATTTGATGGCTATGTGAAGTATGAGGAAGCAGAAAATCATAGATCAGCTATCTTGCAAGATTTCCGAGATATGAGAAAAAAAAAAAAATGACCGACTGGCATTTTGGATTTTATAACTGCGAAATTTGTCATGGTTTATCCTTGTGTGAGACATTACATTTTGTTTTATTTTCATGGTCCAGCTATTTTTTTTTTTTTGAGATAAGTAAATATTACAAAATTATAAAAATTTAAAATGGCCACTAAACGGCTATTTTGAAATTGTTTGCTCCCAAAAATTAATCAGGTTATTGGCTGGCATAGCTGAACATATTTGCCATATTAAAAGAAGATCTGATGGAAACTTTGTCATGAAACGCGCTAATGAGCTTTTCTTCGTTAGTCGCCATAGTATTAAAGGGTTCATGATATGGGGATCAAAATGTCACCAAAACAATTCAATTCCCCAGTGGTATGTGATGGCTATGTAAAGTATGAGGAAGCTGAAGTAGACATATTAGTAACTATCCTGAAAACTGGAGATGACTAAAAAAAACAAGGGCTCGAATACCGACCCAAATAATTATCACCCCATCTCAGTCATTGAACATATCCCTAAATGCTTTGAAAGAATGGTTGATATGCAGTTTCGGGAATATTTACTAGCTCATTCATTTATTACACAAAGTCAATCTGCATTTATGAAGCTTCATTCTACCCAAACATCACTGCATCATGTCATAGACTCATTTTTAGATAATTTTAACCACGGTGAATTCACTGGTGTTTATCTCTTTGACCTAGCAAAGTGTTTTGATACAATAGATCATGAATTGCTGCTATATAAGCTCGGTAAATATGGATTGACTGAAACAGAATTACTATGGTTTTCTAATTACCTTTCTGAAAGATCACAAATAGCAAACATAAATGGTCAAATATCATCCTCTAAGCTAATAAAAACGGGAGTACCACAAGGATCGTTCCTAGGACCTTTATTATTTCTATTATTTATTAGTGACTTTCCTTCATGTCACTCAAATGCAACATGTAATATATTCGCTGATGATAATATGGTGTATGTTAATGGTACGTCCATTGCTGAAGTTGAGACATTATTACAAAAAGTGTTGATGAATCTGTGAAATGGTTTAGAATGAACAAACTTTCAGTTAATATTGATAAATGTCATGTAATGTTTATATCTGGAAGAAACACTTCTCGGTACTCACTAAATATTGGTATTGATGGGGTGAAAATCCCTCATGTACGTAGTGCAAAATAGATCGGAGTTGTAATTGATAGTCAATTGACATGGACCGACCATATAAATGAGCTATCCAGCCGATTATCCTCGAGGCTGTATATATTACGAGAACTTTTACCCTTCAACAATTTCAACTGTATTTACTATGCTATATCTTGTATAGAATATTGTCTTAGTGTCTGGGGAGCGACTTCTGAAAAACATTTGAACCATTTACAAAATTTGCAAAAACGAGCTGCCCGCATTGCAACCCAAAACTTTAACTGGGATGAATCGAGTATAAGCATCATCCGGAACTTGGGATGGCAAACAATTAGAGAACGATATGAATTCCTAACTTGTTGTATCACATATATAGCACGGAACAACATGGCACCAAATTATATTTCTGATCTTTTTTCCTCCGTTGCGGAACATCATAGTGTATCAACAAGAAGCTCAATAAATAACAATCTTTATCTACCGAAACCCAATTTAACAATATTCAAATCGTCGCTCAGCTATTCCGGAGCGAATCTCTGGAATTCGTTGCCTGTGTACATTAGAGATTCTCCAACATACAATACGTTTAAATCTCGAATGAAGAGATTACAACAATCAAAACCACCTGTTTAAAATATGTTGAACAGCTTGCTTGTTAATCGATATTGTATGTATATATATTATCTGCAAGTACACGTACCATACTAAGAAAATTACCGTGACCGCTGTTGGGTTGATGGGGGAAAGCTTTTCGCTATGCTTCCTGAAACTCAACAGTGAGGTTGCCAGGTCGTTCCTATGTATTCGTGGACACTGAAAGTGTTGGTAGTCGTATGAACCACCTTAATATATTAGTATGGCGCGTGTTTGGCCATGCGACGGCTTCACGAGCCATGCACTTTAAACCAGGGGTGTTAATTGTATTATAGCAATGTATGTAGAAATAAATGTGTGTATGTATGTATATATATATAGGGCCTATATGTACATTTTACTTGTTCTCATAATGGAAAACTGATGTTTTAAAACGTCGCTACGCTTTCCAGAGTGTATTTTACCTACTTTTTATCTGTATTATATATATCTTCATCTGTATTATATATTATATAATTAGATGATTGTTTTCATATAACAAAATCACTACAGGGCACATATGAAACATAGCCTGACTGCTAATGATGTCCACCCTGTATAAATATGTCTCAATAAATAAATAAATAAATGAATAAACAAATAACAACGGCGGCGGCGGCGGCGGTGGCTTCGACGGCGGACCGTGTGGAATACAGTAAGCAGCCCGCCTCGGCGAGGGCTGCTTAACTAAGACATTTATAATGATTTTAAATTGAAAAAACCCTTTTTGCTCTCCATGGTTTTTACTAAAATAATTCAGCGTTGTAAGGGTTATAATGAATGATAAAGATAAACAAATAATCAGAAGCTGAAGGTTTAAGATGAATAGTATCACACTCACGACAGAAGAACTTAACATATTATTTAAACGTGAACCCTCACCTCACGTAATATGTCAAATTATGTAACATAATATGTCACATAATATGCCACGTAATATGTCACATAATAATTATGTCACATGTCACGAATTTATTAGAAAATTCGATAACGCCATACGATGGAAGATGACAAACCCAGTTTACTATTATATGATGCGATACCCCCTACCCCCCCCCCCCCCGCCCCCCAACCCGTCTATTGTAAGTGAAAGTAGATAAGTGCAGATACATGGCATATAATAATTCCCAGGAATAGAGTTTATTTAGAATCTTTATAAGCAAATTTAAAGTAATCTTTAAACCTACATTGTCTAGCGGTTTTTACTTTGGCCCCATTTTCATAGCCTTAATCTGTTAATAATGCCACCACAACCGAAGTATTCTTGTTTATCATTATTGTTTTTTTTTAATTCCTACAACCCCAATCAAACCTAATAGTCGTTTTTAATCCCTTTCATTAGTCGTTTGGATAGTAGTTATTGTGAACAAAATGTTTGAACATTAAGATTTACAAAAGCTTTGTCCCAAATTAAACAAATATTAGTAATTTTCACTTACTTGACTTTGTGGGTCGCAGTAGCGAAACACAACTTAAAGTGGGTGAAAAATTAAATCATTAAACTTAACGCTTTAAGAGTTAATATGTCAAAATCGGGAATGACCTGTGGAACAATTCCGGATTAATGTCATGATATAATATTCATGCTACCGTGTAAGAAGAGCCTTGCATTATATTTTAAAATACACATATTTATTATAACCTTTCAGATTTAGAACCAAATCTTCAACACAATAATTACTGAAATGTATCATAGTATCATATAGATAATTAATAACCTTTTGGTGTAGGGGCGCGTGTAATGCCGTGGGATTTTCTTGTTAATTGAGGGAACAATAAACCAAACTTTTCAGAAGATTACGAGATACAGAAAATTAGGGTGGCAAGTTTTCTTTTTTAGTTTCAGTGACACTTTCATTCCCATGGAAAAGGGGGAGAAAACACATCATTTTTAAACTAACGTAAAAGCCAAAATTATATTAAATTCACCTCAGATATCAATGTAATAAACTAAATTACAGATAATAGTGTACACAATGTTCAAAAGAGAACGCAGCAATAGAAAAAACTAGTATTGTTAGATAATGTAATTGATACTTTAAGCTCAATAAGTAAAAAATAGAAATAAATTATTTTCACACCACTATAACTCCCTTAATACTGCACATTTGTTCAAGCTAAATACAAAACAAATTTGAAAAATGGGTGGCGATTATTCGTGTAAAGAAATTCAGTTTCAGCGACACTTTCAATCCCATGGTAAAAAAGGAGAAAAACATCAGATAGACATGCAATATATAGCATTTCGCATAATGTTCCATACAATGTTCAAAAGAGAACGCAGAATTAGATATTTTTAGATTCACTGACACTTTAAGATCAATAATTAAAAAATAGGAGCACATGATTTTCACACCACCTTATCAGCACCCTTAATAGCGGTTTGCACTCTACAAAAAGATCATTTGAGCTCGTTTATTATAGCATTACCTCATTTCCGAAAAAATGCGCGATGCGACTGATGTTGTGCAGATGGGTCACATATGTAGGTCTGAACAATGTTTTTAACCACAGCAAGTTATAGAGCGATCTAGGGATTGATGTTGGTAATGCATGTAAAAGACATGACAAAATTATTTACTATGAAGAATCAATTAAACAATATGAACTAATCTTTCACGCAATGTATTTATAATGACGAAACTAAAGTCACGTATTTTATTGTATTTCTGCTACAATATAATTTATCACAGAAATGAAATAAAAATTGTTTTAGGTCACCTTTGTGCACATATGGGCTAAATTGGGTGAGGAGAATCTCCTGAGGATGGTTAGATGAATGAGATGAAACTGCCCTCCACACACAGGATTGGAAATTCGAGCCCTGGAGGTCTGAGGTCGAGCACGCTACCTCGCGATTGCGAAGGTTTCCCACAATATTGAATCTTTACGAGTGAGCGGGGAAGAAACTTTTTGTTTCATTGAAATTGAAGGCCAGGGTAGGGTTCGAACCCGCGATCTTCAACTTTTCAAGCAGGCAGCTTTAACCACTGCACCAGGGCCCACAATGGCCTATATCACAGACAGAAAATGTATTAATTTATTGCAATAGGTCTGACAACAGTAACTGTCAAGGCGAACGACTGGTAGCCTATAGTTAGATCGGAGGTATAGTGTGGACAGTTAATCCTTAGTTACAGCGCGGGGATCGACTTTAGACGTCAGAATCTGACGTCGACAGACGTCAGATTCTGACGTCTAAAGTCGATCCCCGCGCTGTAAGTGTAAACATATTTATGATTGTCGTGGACCCATAACATAGAGCTGACTAATACATTTATGATGATTTCAAATTGAAAATAACCCTTTGGTCTCCATGGTTTATACACAAATATTTCAGCGCTTTAAGGAGGTTAAACCTTCATTTTATGCCTGTCCAATTCTTAGAGTCATTCTGTAAATCGATGCAAGCAGGAAATTATTGTGATGGGTAAAATACGAAAAGGACGATTGCTCTCTAGTTAATAAAATGTTTTTTTTATTGCTTTCACTTCAATTTGGATTAATCTAAAAATATCCTGAAAAACCTAGTTTAGGTCCAGTGCATCTCAATGATATTTTCATAGTCTCACATCAAATGTCAAATATCCACCAACATATTTCCGGAACCTGCCCTAGAAAAAAATCATTAGATGCCGATAATTTTTTTTTTTAATTTAATGATGCGCTGAATGACATTTTACTTCTAGAGGACACTATTTTAGAATTTGAAAACCTAGAGAATCAACAAAAGATTTTTAATCTACGCAGGTTTTACCATTTATTTTTCAAAATAATACGAATTTTGCCTGGGATTATTGTATTTTTTGGGGGAAAAGATAAGATAATCATGATTTAAATTACAGTAATAGTATATTTCACTTTATGGCACGAAGAGGATTTACCGATTAAAAACAAGCGATATTGTTTTTTTGGAATCCACTTGCTTCTTTAACCCAACATAGAGACGATGACCGCCTAGTGTCGAAACTGTGAAGCATTATCAGATTATGAAACCTGGCTCCAGAGTGCCCAGTGATATGAAAATGACTAATAGTTACAGCTGTCAACTTTGATACTTGGACTTGGATACTTGGGTCGCATGTGTTAAATCAAACAATTCCGTAAGTTTAAGAGTAGTAGTATATTGGAGCAAATCACACCCCATTGCAAGGCGTTTTTTTAGGCGCACCCGTCTACGTAGGCCTAATTATGAGGCGCACCCCGTCGAATGTTTGGTCACACGTTATCGGCTTAACGACTTCCGAATTAATTAACGAGAAATTGCGGTCAGAGATAAAACGTGGAAACCCAACATTTGCGTTCATTAAAAAGTGCATGTTCAATTTGTACGACAGCGGTTTAATGGCAGGACGTGTTGGCAAAAACGAGTTCCTTCTCTAACGCAACACAATGGAAAACACCAAAGATAATGTCAAGAAGTAAGTTTGAATGTATGTACCATATATTTCAATAAGATACAATTATATGATCGATGTAAAAATAGGTTTGATAGATTTAGGATAACTATCAGTGATTTCACAAAACATTATCCTACATTTAAAACGGTGAAGGATTTGGAGGGTCGGGCTGTATCACGAGACCTGTTGACTCATCTAGATGTACGAGCACGATTGTTACAACTAAATTCAATACTTTCATCATCATCTTCGACCCTTTACATATCTACAAAATTTTAGACATGTAGACATATGCCAGAACTGTTCAAAAACATTCTCCAGAGCAACAGATTCGAAGAGACATTCGCACGAAGTGACAATTTAGTGAGACACCAAGAACCTTGCTGCACATCTGACAAGGTAGACAATCCATTATATTTTTTTATCATTTCTCTTTCTTTTTTTAGGCATGCTTTTTTATTAAACTATTTATATTTCCTAATTGACACTTTTTGATCTATATAACGTATAAATCTTTTCAGGTGGAAAGACCGCTTTCATCAAGTAATATACAATCTCAAATGGATAAACGCAGCTCAGATACTTTTTTCATATATTCAATACATAATAATATATAAGTGTGCTATTATCAATAACTTTTCTAGATTGTTATATACAACAAATAACACATTATATTGTATATGGTAGGAAAATGAAATAGGAGCTATACGTGCAGACGCTGACACTTACAGTTCATTATTAACAGACGTATTTTGTATCTTCACCAAATGAAGGATGAGGCGGCCAGAACATTCAACAGCCAAGGCCATGGTCTGAAGGTGATTTACTACCATTACATGGCGACAACCGATCGCTTATAGTTAAAATGAAGCACAGAAAGAGACTTACGAAGCTAATGAACCCATTTTCCTCCAACCCCACCAGCGGGGTCAGGTGATGTCCACGTGTAACTTCCCAACAAACAATCAAATTAGCGTCGATTTCCTTCTGAACTATCTTCATCAAGTGTATGATGAGCTTAGATATGAGTTTAAGTTCAATATGAGCTTAGATATTATTTTGAGACATGTAGGAAGTGGAATGTATCTTTACTACAAGGCGTATTCCAATGCCACTTCGTTTCCTCAACCTCTCTACATCAGTCAGAGATCTGATATCGATAGTAGTCATAGTATGCGGGGAAAATAATTTAAAGAAATTAACGTACCTGCCGTACCACATGCTGTTAATATTTCATGGGCCATGAGGTTGATCGGTACCGTAAAAGCGGGCAAATTTTCAGTCATATGTCCATGACAGTATGTGTATTGGGAAAACATTTTCAGTATAAAAACATTTTAACCCGTTTGTGACGAGCCCCGGAGATCTCCGTAATTTAGGGAGACCATTCAGATACGAGGCCCGGAGATCTCCGGGTCTGATTGCATGAGATAACTATGACGTCATAAAATAATCTCGTTTCAGAAAGAGCGCAGTAGCATAATGATCTCGAGTTCAACGGGTTAAATGAGTAGCTTTATCAAAATGGCGGAAAATTTCAAAATGGCGGCGAATTTTTGCCAAATTGTGCAATGTGTGTTGTCTACATGCTTCACGTGCTTTCATATGAGCAAAATATATAACACATGTATTAATAGTGGGTATATTAATAGTAAATGCAATTTTTTCATTATTTCAAAAAACAAAATGACCGCCTATTTTAAAATGGCGACTACAATATATTAAAATGTGGAACATAATGAGGTTTGACATCGACCAAGAACACACGCACAGGAGACCAATATATTAATACTCAATGTCCCTCAACCTTCACAGCTGCCTTTAGAATCAGTTAATCTTCCTGACTCAGTGCACTTACTAGATAGCCTGTCGCTCACAATATATTCGTTCATAGCTGAGGGCGTGGGACCCACATGACAATTATATTATGTATTTCTGTCCCGCTGAGTTGCTGCAGTTTCTATTTGCTGGCACTGATCAGGGGATATCAATCAGGTTAATTTAGATTTAAATGCGCATCGGTCATACTCTGGGTCGAGGTTGATGATTAAACAAAATATGAAGTGGATATATCAATGACAAGGTGGTTTGCATAACCATGACAGATACACAAGAGATAAATGTTTTTTTTTATTATAATATTATTGACAAACAGCAGTATATGAATGAAATGTTACATAATGTTGGTCAGGACATATTCTATGGGGTGTGGGCCCTGATGTACTGGTTATGTCTCTCACGTCAGATTTTGTCGTTCATCCCCCGCTTTGGTTTCAAACAAACAAAATATTATATCCACAATTAGGCATTTTAGAAAGTATCCGTGAAAAACAGGGCTCAATTTTCAAATCCTGTGTCTGCAGGGAAGTTTCATGTGATACATCTCACCATCCTTTTAAGCGTGGCATGACTACTTATTTTAGCCCGTATATGTACAAAAGTCCATTTATATCCATTCACACATTCATTCATTTATATTCTATGGAGTTATATTTGGACGGCTGCAACCATGCATATAATTATAATTGCGCTCTGTATTTAAAAGATAGTGTTATGCTCTGAAAGAGCATGATTCTCCCAATAATTATTCATATTAAACCTGTCCACTACCCTTCTGATGTATAGCATGAGTGTACAGACTGGTACATCAAGTACAGTAAAATGCTTAGCCAAAAATATCAGACATATCAAAACCCAGCGCTTTGAAGTAAAAGAGATATATTAAAAATGACAAGTTACCACTACAAGGCTTCGATGTTGATGGAAGGGTGCGGCTTCCACCAATAGGATTAATGCTGAACAAAATAGAAAAACATACTTGGAAGAGAAATATTCATGGCTAAGAGAGCTGAATTGAATCTGAATTTGTTGAAAAGGGTGCTACCTATGCAGTCATGAAAATATTTTCACCACCAGACATTGCAAAGATCTTAAAATTGCTTATTGAAGTTGAGAAACAACAACCTAATGTTTCAACAAAATTTCCAAAAACAAAATTTATTAACGAGAGCTTAAAAACATTTTTTAATTTGAAAAAGAAGAGGAGAGGTAATCACGTAAAAATAAAGAGAGTTATTGTACAAGCAGACAACAAACTTGTTGTACACATTATACTTTCTGCCGAGATTTAGATCACATTCATTGGTCATTGGTAGCTAATAAAAGGTCCAGTCAAATGTGACAAAAATCAATGGCTGACTCATTGCGTTTTCAGTTTATTAATGTATAACAGTAATTGTTCATCTTAAAGGTCAGCTGATCATTGGATAGTGCTCAGATTGGATAGTGGGATAGGCTCTAAATAAGACATTTAATATTCTTCCCACCAACATGATACATGTATGTTACGAAGATCGTGCTTTCGCAGTGGTACAGCACCCACCTTATGGAATAGCCTGCCAGAACATATCCGTAGAGCGAAGACACTTGTATCCTTCAAAACACCGATTAAAACTGAACTTTTTGTGAAAGCATTTTATAAACAATAGACAGCGCTGTGAATGGACTGACCAAATACCAGCGCTATAGAAGTTTATTATTAATATTATTATTATGTATTATTATATACCACTTATTATTTGTAATGGACGTCAGTCTATCTGTATCTAGTTAAACTATTCACAAATTAACTGAATTGATCAAATATTAAATAAAAATATAATGTTCTTGAGTGGGAAAGATGTTTGAGTCATGTTTGAGTCCCCCCAACATCAAATGGTTAGTAAACAAAATCGCAATACCTACATTTGTCATGTATTCCAATGTCACGAAAACAGCTATTTTTCAACTTTGTCATTTTTGTCACAATAGCACAGTAACACTTACATAAGCACTTATAAAGGGCCACACAAGCAACCTTATAGCACTAACGACACGTTATCAGTTCAGATTGAGAGTGTGGGCGATTGTATTAAAAAAAGCACAAACAGCAAAATAAATAAAAACTTTAATTCAGGCGCGCCTATACGTGTAGCTATAGGGTATTATGTATGGGATAGAACTCACCGAGATCTACATTCTTAGCTGTGAAAAAGGTTGAGGGCGAATGCCGAGGCCTTTTTCACAGCTAAGAATGTAGAGCTCTGAGGGTTTTAACTGGCTTAAAACACATCCAAACATAATGAGGATCCCTCATAATCAACAGCTCGGTCACACCTGATTGAATATAGTAGGGGGAAGGTGGAGCTAAAAGTCACAGTGGCTCAAAGTCACTTGACTGTTACTTTTTCGCTATAGGTAAATATCACTATATGACGTCACCGACATGTTTACAAATCATTTCCCAATCTATACATAGCATTCCCGGTGTTCCCTAAGAACATAAAGACAAAAATGTAACGAAGTGTGACTTTGCCATCTGTTGAAACAGGATTTCAGAGTTGGTAAAAAATACTTTGTCAATATTTTAGGTTAGTATCTCAAGGTCGTGTTGCGAAGGTCGTGTTACCCAATTGTATTCTGAGATTTTAACCATGAACTAGGCTGCACACCATGGGTTTAAAAGTCACAGGCTGTGACTTTTAACCCTAAAAGTAGACGTCTTTGTCTTTATTTTCATTGAGTTGAGGCAAAATATCTGTACATATACCCATTAGAAGAAGTCATCTGAAAGCTGCTAAGGCGATTCCAGGGGAGCATGAAGATAACAGAAAAACAGTATGATGTGAATGCATATATTATGAAAAATATGTTTCCGTCCAATTATGCTTGACAATAAAGTAGGATGTGATTCACAATAAATGGTTGCAAAAGATAAAACAGAAAGGATGCTGACCTGTAGTTTGCTAAAATAGGCCTACTACGTCCTGTTCATTTTTCTAGCCCTACTGTACCTACTGTGACTTTTTGCCCCAGTGCTGTGACATTAAACCCCATACTGGGGTTAAATATCACAAGCTCACCAACAAGGACAAACAACGTTTTTTTAAGCAGTTTTGCTTAATGTTCGTTTCAAAGGAATTTGCGCTGCGTAGCTGAGATATGTGCCTATGCTTTACCATAGCCAAACTGGTTCTGATTGAACACACGAAATATATATGAGCTCGTTTTTTTTTTTTTGTGAGTTCAACACAGGCTCAATGGGTAGGTCAAAATTCATTCACTTAAAGGGTGTGAAATCGGGGGCGTCTCGGAGCTATGACCCATTTGGGGATGATTAGCTACCAAGGGCTCGCAGTTGCTTGTAATGGCCGGGCCCGGGTTACGGGGTAACTCTGGGATGTAGGTCCGGTGGTCAGTCAGATTGAGGTCAGACTGATTACATCCGGACCAAGTGACAGGAAGTTGGTCTCACAGCCCTATAGCGTCAAGTAGTCCCACGACCAATATGGACCTGCTGTGTCAACTCACATATGCACAGCACTCGCACTGCATATAATAGAAAATGATCCCCGGTTGAGCCTTCCAAAATAATAATAAAAACAACCCCTTCATTCCCGGCTGTGAATGTATACTTAAATTAACCAGTGACGTCAGTCTATTGCTAAAACAGTAGATTCGGATCTACGAATCTACTGCTATTTTGTACTGGTCAGGTCGGGCACAATGTAGCCTACGGGTTTAACCATGAAACTGCATGTCTGATTTTATGGTTTAATAGCCATACTGAGAATGAAATTGAGGTTTTCTATATCAAATCTTGGAACATCTGCACATATTATGTGCATTTTAAGTCGAAGAAAGAACTCAATCGCAATAGATTCGTAGATCCGGATCTATGAATCTATCGAATTTCGATCTTTCTCCTTGCCATAGTGGTCGGACAAAGAAAATAATGTAGTGGTGTGCCTAGTTATGCTACAGTCACATAATTTAGCAAATCGGCCTCCGTTCGCTGAGAAGACGACCTATTTTTCAGCTCATCGGGCCAGCAGCCGGCCGATGATCCCACGACATTGGGGCTTTTTGTTATCGTCGGGAAGAGGCCGGGTAAAATATAAGACTAACTTTAATCCACTAATATGGTTGGCAGGCCTCGTAGAGGTCGTCTTGACCTATTCCCGTCAACCAAAGTTATAACAAGTTGAACATAGGCCTACACAATTAATAATAATGATATTGTACCATTTGTATGTTTTTAACTTGAGGTCAAATAAACAAGATATAATTCTCATTAAAAAATTGCCCTTTTATACCTGTATTGTTTGTTTCTGTATTATATAATGTATAACAGGGGTATAACTAAGAGTTCATGTATATCATGTATATATCATGTATATTAAACAATGTATAATCTTACAGATATAATTTGCATAGTTATAATTTCCATAATTATTATATTGCACTTTTATAACCTGATAGCTGTACCTATTATTGAATGTATAACAGGGTAATAAATAAAACCTCAGCGGTTGTGATTTTTTAAGGTTACCATGACAATGGCGATTAAGTTGATTTTTAAATGTAGCTCTTATCAGATTATGTATATTTAAAAAATGTTTATATCATACAGATATAATTTCCAGAATTAATATCTTTCAATTGTTCCTGTTTCATTGGATGTATAACATTGGATAGCTAAATTCCCAGGAGACAATGTGGGCTTGAAATGGAACATAGCTGTACCCAGAATGTTATCATTTCACCATGTCGGGATCCTTGTATCCTAGACGCCAAGGTTTTAGAAGATGAATTTTTCTATAATAAAAGACCTTTGCGCGTTATATTACTTGTAGAAATTTAATCTGCTCGCCCGATGGCTGATTATAAAGGATGTATCGTTCTGTCTGACATTCGCAGTTAGTGACCTCTGAAGCATTATATATATTTATTTTGTAAAGATTCAGTATTGTGGGGATCGCCCGTGACAGACAAGTGGCGTGCTCCGCCTCAGACTGGGAGTAGTTAACCCTTAAAACACTGATGTCGACTAGTCACTACAGTATAGACATTATTTTATTTTAGTAGCACCCCAATCAGCTGTTAATAGTAAAATATGCTTTCATCTTGAAACACTGACAATATGCTGGAACTTGAATTTCACAAAACACATAAATCACATGAAGTTGTGTATCGCGGTAGCGAGCTACAACTTTAAATGACTGAAAATTTAAATTAAATAGCTCAGTGATCTAACTTAGAGTTAAATTTAAATTATCCCCCAAAAGAATGAAGATATATATGTCACATCTATTCAGCTATTGAGGCAAAATCTGTTATTCTAAGGATCGTAAAATGAAATTAATAAATACATTATGTTTTATGTACCTTTGCGAACATACAGACTAATCCAGACCGGGAGAAACTTCTGAGGTAGTGAGATGAAACAGCTAGATGTCACTGCCCACCAGACACAATATTTGAAATATGACCACTAGCAGTCTGAGGCGGTGCAGACAGTGTTATTATCGTCTATGTTTGTGGCAAGATGAACCTTGCTTGGGACATGGCCTTCAACCATTTCAGCACGGGGACTGTCTTTAGATGTCAAAATCTGACATCTCTAGACGTCAGATTCTGACGTCTAAGTGAATCGGAAATAGCTAACTAAGACATATATCATGATTTCAAATCGATGAAAAATCTTTGTATATACACGGTAACCCTCTGTAGACCTGTCACTCAGATTCTCTTTCTAACATGGTGGCATGCGTGATACTCTTTCTAACATGGTGTCCTGCTTTCTAATGAGCCGTGATGAACAGAAATTCACATTTTTTGCATATTTACATATACTAAAAATGTTCAATTTTTTTATTAGATATTTTATGAACAGCTGTTGTACCAACTTGCAAACACATGTACGAATTGAAATCGATACTCAGGCCAATTTTCAGCTCTGACACCCAAATTTCTACCTCAAACTCAGTCTATACGTCACTATTTCATGAGTTGACGGCGGCGATTGTGAATTTGCAATGATAATTCAGAATGCTCAAGAGTGCCAGCCTGACATGCTTCCTCGTATCAATCGGGACGTCTTATGCATCAACAATCCGCAAAAAAGACATAGTATGTATATACCATGTATTTGCAAGACCTCGGCGACCTCGACTATGATCAAAATTACATCAAAATATATAAATATTCAGAAATTTGCAGTCTGTGCTCCTGTTGAAATATATGGATAGAGGTTGACACGGCCTGATGTTATGCTTCACTTATATTTATGACATTGAATTGATCTGAGGTCATGTCAAAGGTCACTTCAATGTCGTTTTGTTAATAGGAAAAAATAAGCTTTTTACAACTTCAGAACGTATTTTTTGTGGGTGAGTTGTCAGTCTGAGAGGGGCGAAAAGAATAATATGATGATAATAAGAATAACAGTAGTGTTTATAAGTTAATTTAATACATATATCTAATTTTAAACGATTAAAAATTAATTTCTATCCAACTGTCATACAATGAGCTATTGTATTGTTTTAAAAGGTTTAAAATATGCGAGTGTCGTCATGCTATAAATAGTATTGCCGGTTATAGCTGCTATTGCTTGAGCAAGTGCACAGTAGAAAAAATAGATAGCAAGGATAAACTTGATACTATAAAATTATTGTTCATAACATGGCTAAATATTATAATATACTTTACAAACATTATCCAATTGATCAAGTTCAACCCTTTTCAGCAAGGGGATCGACTTTATACGTTAGAATCTGACTCATGTAGACGTCAGATTTGAACGTCTAAAGTCGATCCCCGCACTGTAAAAGTAAACATATTTATAATGGCCGTAGATCCATATTCAAATGAATGAGAAAGTACTAACTAAGATAGTTATGATGACTTCCAATTGAAGAAACTCTCTGTTCTCTGTGGTTTATACAAAAATGTTTCATTGCTGTAAGGGTTTACGATATTTGTCAGCCACGCACTAGAAGTTGTGGATCGCAGACCTGCCAAAGACAAACAGAAGTTGGTCTATAGAGATAAGTTCAAATTAATTTTAGATTGTATTATGATTATATTGTGTGCTTGGTTTTTTTAAATCAGCCCACGATCGATAGGCTAATTGTATAATTTGGGAAAGGAAATATCCCATTTTCGGCATGTACTGAAAATGGTGAAACAGTTCATTATGAGGTTGAATCAACTTTCCTGCTCCATAAAATCATTTTACTAGGAGTAGGCCTATTATAACTAAGTTCAACTTCGCTTACTTTCAGTTTACATGTACATGTACTTTAATATAATTACCAACCCCGAGAAAATCACTGATTTTAATCAATTCAGGCGGCATCTGTCTTCAATAAAATGAAATTAAACCGATCTGTGGATTTTTTCATTTTATGTTTTCTTTTCCATTTCATTTTATTTTCATTTCAACTGCCAAAACGCTAGTAATGTCAAAGTAAATACAAGAAAAGAAAATTAGTTTTTTTAATTTTAGCTCCGCCGGATCCGCCCCGGCTTGGGGAATCCAACAAGAATAAAACAAATCGGCGGATAATTAAGGTCACACAAATTAGCAGATATACAATAACTCAGATCGCTGATTGCGAGGTATCGCTGATATCAAACTATATGTACGGCATTAGAAATATATGTCTTATCTATTTCTCACGCGGGTAATATAATAATAACAAAGGCGTGTGAGAGCAATGAGAGCAACTTAACCTTATACCGCTGTATTAAATATTTGAAATTTCGCCCACTTAAAGTTATCCACAGCTTTAATTAGGCCGAAATTATTCATATTTGTTCAATTGTAGACCAAACGTATTCAAAACTTGAAACGGCACGACGGAAGTCGTTTTTTTAAATCTGTTTTATTACCAGATTAAATCACTGTTATTGGGAACGAAATGTTTTTTTAAACATCAATATTTGCCGATGTTTGATCACAAAGACAGTCGTGTTATGGTAATGCTCTCTTGCTATTATTCTCATTCCTTCCCTGATACACGGGCGGGGGCCCCTAGGGTAGTGGTTAGCACCGCTGCCTTTCACGCCAGAGCTCGGGGTTCGGTTCCCGGTCTCGGCGGTTTGAAAGAAACAAAATGTTTCTTCCCCATCCACGTGTGAAACTCAGTATTGTGGGGAGCCTCCGTGACCGAGAGGTAGCGTGCTCGGCCTCAGACCGCCAGGGCTCGAATTTCGAATCCTGTGTCTGGAGGACAGTGTCATCTCATTCATCTCATCATCCTCAGGAGGTTCTCCTGGTCCAGCTTAGCCTATATGTGCACAGAGGTGGCCTAAAGCCCGATTCATTTCATTTCATTTCCCTGATACACAAATGAATTGTTAAGATTACCGATAAGCAATAGTATGTAATATCAGCTTCGGCTCACATGGCAAGAAATACATAGGATACATAATTGGATATATAAAGGCTACCTTGGCCTGGTGTTTCCTCTCAGTGGTTGTGTGTACCGCCCTAAGGCCACTCCAAGGTCATCTGAAGGTTATTTAACTTTTTGCCATTCAATTGAGCTTCGCAAAAGAGGTGTGATGTGTGCAAGTTATTTTTGTGAGACGTCGACCTTGACATGACCTTGACATAACATTATAAATCACCGTTGGTGAAAATTTATTGTTGTGATTAGTGATCAGCCCCATAAAGATGAATACAATTTAAATTTCCAGTGAATTTCACAGCCGTATCCTAAAATACAACCACATTTTCTACCTAATAAAACGCAAAAATATATATGAGCGCGCATTGGTTACGAGGAACACTGCATAGAAACTGACAATTCCGTGGTTTGCATAATAATTATTATAAATCACCAATTATATTGTAAATTATATAATTATATATATATTAGGACAGCACTGAAACAAATGCCAATTTGTTAACTTATAATTTGCTCAAACCTATCTAATTCACTTCAGTTCTATTCATAAAAAATAATATAGTCAGGTTTCTGTCGTCAGGAGTAGGTTACAGTAATTTCAGCTATCGGAAGCACTGGACTTAAATTGTAATAAAAAAGATACAAGGGTTTGGGTTAGGTGAAAGAAATAAAATTAAAGGTATAGTCAACAGTTAAAATATGCGGGACGTGGGTCCCCCAGAATGTGATAGTACCTGTGGGTATAACATAATAGTACTTTATGCAATTCATACCCAACGTTACTGTATACCCGCATTGAGAGCAAGTTCTCCAATCATATCAAGTTCATATACTTCAGCGACATTTATCAGTTACTAATTCCACAAAGGCTCTAACTGGGCATTGGTTTTGAAAGCTGGAGTAATATCCATAGTCTTGCAATCAGGTTAAATTACTGATCTGAATGCAATCAACCTGTACTGTATACTGAAGGCCTAAACGTGACCTACGCGTGCCAATTGCGAGCATGACTGGACCTTTAGATTGGTGATGGGATGAGGATGGCAAGCAATGCCGTTCATCTTTACTTTACATGTACTTATTATGTACTATGTTCAAAGTAGCCCGTACTTCTACCAATAAATATTTGAGACTCATAGATATAGTTACATGTTAACTACACCTAAATAACTACGCCCAAATAACAAAACAAATTTAAATGATAACTTAGATATTAACAAATCACGAAGTGATCATGTAGGCCTACAACTGACCTTGTTTTTGACGGGTGTGCAATGGTTAGTGTCAAATTACACCCAATGTTTGCTGTTTTTCTACTTATGAGCTTACCTCACCTTATATGGTAGACTATTTTGTCCTATTATTTCGCTGCGTGACCAGCAGCTATTCTTAATAAATAACTGGATATATACATGTATCACTATGACCGGACACTGACCGTTGGCTGGCAAGAAAAAATCGTGAATGTCCTTTGCATTAACCCTTTAACCGCCAAATTATTCAATCTGAATTTTCACCCACTTGAAGTTGTGTCTCGCTGACGCGATCCACAACTTCAAGTGAGTGAAAATTATTCAGATTTCACAAAATGGAGGTCAACTGTTTTCAAATATTGCTGATTGATGTCACATTTTATCTTTAACATGTTTAAAAGGTGGTACTTAATGTGCTAATTAAAATGAAAACCCGAATATATGCGGCACCGGCGGTTGAAGGGTTAAAATAATTTGCATTTGATGCTTTTCGAGCAATGTCAAATACGAAATCAGAATTTCATATTAAATATTTTCGCTAATTAATTTCTTTCTGCTAACTGAGTTTTATAAGTAGCACCAGGGCGTTGCCACAGGAAGAAATATATCATAGTATAACCCTCCTAGTTTTAGTCAATTATAACCAATTAGACTGGTGAACTTTTGAAAATGTGCTGACGTCTGACCATTTCGGTTTCTCGTCATTTCTAAAAAAATTCGAATATGAAGAATCCAATGCGAAGTCGTGTCAATTTGCAATATTTGCCTAAATATATTGATCAATTAAACGTGTGGAATCAAAATCAGATTTTATTCATGATAATGAACTTTTATGACAGAAATGTGAATGGGGGGGGGGGGGACAGTAGTTAATTGTACATTATATTTTAGTTAGTTTCTTGGGAAAATAGTGTATCATTTATTTATGCTGCAGTGTATGGTCCCATATCGAATATTTGAGGAAGTATCGCCGAAATGTCGCCGAATATCCGCTGATGCATAGGGGACGATTCGGGGACTGATCTGCGCTACATCGGCTAACAGTTAACGATGTATTTTGAGAATCGTCGATAGTTGGTGATCCTTCGGCGTGCGGCACACGAATATAGGGGATGCGTCGGTGGCGTAATGGTGATGTCTTGACGATGATGTGGTGATGTATTGACGATGTCATGGCGATGGTATAGTGGTTTGTGCAGATCATATAAAAGGTCGAGAGATTTGACGTGGAACAACATACATTGTGACTTCCGAATGAGGTCATGGATGAAGAAACAATCACTTTGGTTCTGTTGGCGTATTACTGGCTGAAGATGAAAACTAGAAAACGCAGGCGAAAGCATCGCCATAACATCGCCGATGCTTCGCAGCTCGGGAGCATAGGCGAACAGCGAACATCGGCGATGGATAACCCAAACCATCTGCGTATTATCACATCGAATGCACATCGCTGATGTTTACACTAGCATGTTGGGATTTATGGGACTATTGTGAGCTGCTCGGCGCTCTTCGGTGATAACTTGTCGACAAAACATCGGAAGAAAAACAACACATTTGTTATGTTATTGATAATATACGCTATCGCGTGTCTGAATTGGTTTCCTGGTGGTGTGGACATCAAACACACATGTCTACATTGGCCATTTTGGATTTTGCCCTCTAGCGGCAAACACACAAAACAAGGATAAATTCGGGGTAATATGTTGCTCAGACTGGTGTGGTTGAAGATGCAATCCCCCAAATTTCATCTCTCCCCTGTTTTATCCGGTCAAAATCCTAATTTTACTGGGCCATGACCTATATGGCTGTCTAAAATATGAACATTCTCAATGACAAGGTAATCCGCATAATCATGGCATACATACATATATGTTTCGTTCTTGTAGTAGGCCTATTGTAGATGTTGAAGTCATACAATTTTCGTCTTTGTGAAATTGTGATTGACCTTTTGACATTGCGGATGACCGTGAATGACAAAAAAAGTATAAGAAATGGATTATAAAACGAAAATCACACGAAAAAGAGGTGTTGCATCTGATGTTATCAGGGCCATTTCACTAACATTCACTGATCTTTAGGAAAGAATATCCTTAACTAAAGATCATCCAGTGTTCTAAAGATCTTTCTGTCTGACCGTTTCACTAACGCGATCTTTACCTTATATCTTAATCTTTATCGCCATGTGCCAAATAATTTATCTACGATCATCATATCGCACGATACACCACAACATCCGTTGCTTTTGACCAATCTGCCGACAGCTGCATGCCATCATTGTTTTGTAAACATTCACCGGAACACGTGTAGTCTACCATACAATAATGAACCACTACCGATAGGCCAAGGTTTTTTGTTTATAAATGTAATGGCTGTTGGGTCGAAGATTTCAAAAAGTTGTTTTTTAATGTAATAACTAGTGAGTTTAGCCCTTTTGATATCCATAATAAGACATACTATGAATATAGATAGCGGCCATCTTGAATTTCGCTAAATCGCCTTAAACAAAAACTAATATAGACTTTTCAAAAAATATTTCAGTTAATGAAACTGGAAGGACACGGATATCCAATCAACTGAACAAATCAATTTTGAGCTTACTGCCCTTTCCGCGTGGTGGGTCACAAATATATAATTACCTTAAATGGATATTTAACAGCTGAAATTAAAAAAAAAATGACTAAAGAGTCCCGATATGTAGATATTATTATTATGAATTTTTTTTCTGTGTAGTGCACAGTATCTTGTTTAATTAGTATCTTGTTCAGTTATTTAAGAAAATATTGTTTTCGGTCTAACAATAATGATGCGCTTCGTGTAGGTTTTCCCACAAACATCGTCACCGATCCAATATGTTACTGCTTCAACAGGTTACATACACAATTTGTTGCATGCCATAGATTTCAGAAAAAATCGCCCTACTTTGATTCTCTGGTAAGAACGAAATGGTGGTTTATAAATCACACCCAGATACTAGTAAGTCAATATGGGGAAATTAATATGGTTATCTGTGTCACACAAATGATGGGCACATAATATTTTCAGTCGTTTACATTTTACTTCTAGTTTACTAAAACATAGTGTATATGAAGGTTTCGTACCTCGTGTAAAATTGATAATTACACATTTTAATTACATAAGTGGTCACCTACTTGATACATAATAATATTGTCATCTACAGTTTTGTGTCACAAACGTATTTTTTGTGACATATATGAAAGTCTTAATTACTAAATGTCTATTTTAAAATTACATAATTGCTATGTATTTAAGCGCCAACACATATTTTCTGGTAAAATGTAGCGAAACCTACCTTCAAACGTACATGTGTTATTAAAATCGAGATAAATCTAATAATTGTCCAATAATTGCTTCCCGTCATTGAAATCAAGCGCCACGGAATAATTTTCGTCATTCTAAAAATCAATGACACGTACCTTATGACAGATATACAGGATAATTAAATGTGTTTTTTTTAATAAAGAAATATATTTAATATTACCTATCTGTATGAAAGCACTCATCTCTAGTATCCCCTACTTGATCATTTTTTCTGTACAGCTCAGCGTTCGTATGCCGTATTCATTATTTTGTTTTAGTTTTCTGCTGACTGTACATATCCTTACTATAGTGTTCGTGTGTCAGAATCTAAATATGATGTTGAAGCTATATGATTTGAAAATTAAAAAAAAAATTGTCCATTTGATGTGTGATGCAGTTATCTTTTCCTGTATATCATGCATATAGTGATTAAATACGATTAATTATCCGTGAGTAGATGTATCGATTACAATTCAATAATAGGATCGTTATGTTTTATACTAAATGTAATTACACATGAAGTGTACGATAAGCAATTATCAATATTTTATTGCACTTATTGTCTCCTGAGTGTGCTAAGGGCGAATATAAATATAACCATTTTTACTGCCGCATGTTTCAATTCGAAGGGGAACGCGGAGTAAAAATGAAGCTGCCCTTTCAATAAAATGTTCATCATAGATATTGTTTTCTCAACGCTGGTATTTGCTAGCAAATTTACTCTCATCAAGGTAACACCACGTAGGCCTACATAAGGGGCGGACCATTTAATACCGGGAGAAGGGGTATGGTTTTTCTTCTCAATCAACTTATTTTTTCCCTTCCATCAAGAAAACACTTTTTTTTTCTCCCTGAGCAAAAACAAACAATTTTTTTCCTGAGATGTCGCAGACAAACTTTTTTTTTCCAGGACATGTTTGAAGATCCATTCAACTGCGAAACGGGCATGCGTGGGTCACGCCTAGGCCTACAATAGCTGATAGAGTACAGGTTGACGGCAATAATGTCAGCAACTAAACTCATTACAAGATACTACTCAGACGAGACATTGACCCAATGCTGTTTTAATGTTAGACTAGCGTATGCGACGCTGGCCCTACGTTAAACGAACATTGGCGGAGTGTACAATGTTTAAGAAAAAGCTGTCCTGTCAATACACATTATTGGGGCAGCTGTTTCGCAATCCTCGCAGTAATATTTAAAGTCACCCAACTAAGAGCCAGAGCTATTGAAGAGCTTTGAGCTTAGGTGGAATTATTAACTCATAGATGTCACTGAAGTATATATGGACTTGCTATGATTTCGAAACTTGCTCCTAATGTGGCAGTGGGTATAAAACTCATATCTTAGTATTTTTATGATATAGGGCCTAGGCCTACCCACGGGCAATTTTGCATTCTGGGGGACCCGTGTCCTGCAAGCTTTAACAGTTGACTAGACCTTTAATCCTATAAATTAAAAGGCAGGTGTTATTTCCCATGCTCATTCCAGTGTGACAGTATAATATCTATATGCATTAGACGTTTGACCGAGCGGAGCAAGGGAATTTTTGCCTTTCTCTGGCAGTTTCCGACCGATTTGGAAAGATCTGCTGGCTGTCAACAATCTATTTTTTTCTTACACATAAATGAACAAATTATTTTTTCCCCACACTCTATAGAGCAAACTATTTTTTTTTGCCAATTTGGTGAACAAATTATTTTCTTACGAAAAAACCATACCCCCCCCCCCCCCCCTGGTAATAAATGGTCGGCCTCTAAGGACATGGTAAAGATAAAACGTGACATTAATCAACAAGATTTTAAAATCGTTCACCTCCATTTTGTCAAATCTAAAGAATTTTCACTCACTTGAAGTTGTGAATCGCGTCAGCGAGATACAACTTCAAGTGGCTGAAAATTACAATTGAATAATTTGGCAGTTAAAGGGTCAATGTAGGAGACGAGTTTATTCCAGAATATGACTGGTATACTGCAAGCCAGAAAATGTAATTATTTCTGTGTCTAATGACAGATCAGAAGATCAATTGATGATTCATCAAGCAACCTATATACTCAAGTTCCTGACCTTAATAGGCCGTGTGTCATCCGAGTACATACGATGGAGAAATGTAACACCTTACTCCAGTCATGCTTATACAGTATAATGATATGCTCCAGAACGGTAATGTTGGTTACTAGTTGCTGGTTCCTAGTTCGATATTCGAATGAGTAACCAGTTCCTAATAATATTTTAGTATTTAGAGACGGTATGTAATATGTTTCTGTGGTATATGGCATACCATAAATTTAGATCTCGTAACATTAATGGATAACATATTCAATTTGACACCAATAGCCAATTTTGGACAACTCATAAAGTAGTGAATAAAGTACTATCATCCGTATAAAGAATAGCTCTAAAACAATTGCTGGCATTGGATATATCATTAATATATATAATGAATAAGAGGGGGCCTAGAATTGATCCTTGAGGGGCACCAGTAGTAATTTATTTGATGTCAGAGGTTGCTCCGTCGTAGTCGACATAGTGGGTTCTATTAAATAAATACGATTTGAAAAAATGAAATTCCGTAGATGCGATTCCATAAAAACAAAGTTTATCAAGGAAAATATCGTGGTTAAGAGTATTAAATTTTTGGATGATTAAATCCATTAACTCTGTTGCAGACAATTCTGTAGAGTGACTGCGCCTAAAACCGTATAAAAAACGTTCCTTATCAGAGACATATGCAAAACAATGCGAACAATTGGTTTAAAACATTTTTTTTCTAAAACATTGTAGGTACTAAAGAGATCGGGCGGTAATTATCGGTTATTATTGAATCGCCTTTCTTATAGAGAGGAATTTTAAATTGGCTGGAAATACACCATACATGAGTGACTGGTTAATGATTAAAGTCAAAGGGTCCAGAATAGCGAATTTAATTGATTTTACTAATTTAAGAGATAAATTATTGAAGTTTGATCAATAGTTTGGAAATTAAATACATGATTTTTTTTCCAATTGTTTGTAGCTGGCTTTGGGATCAGATTTTATTTTTAAAGAAAGAGTTGGACTTATATTTATAAAAAATCATTTAAAATGTTTGCTATCACATATTTATCCGTTATAAGCTTTCCTTTAAATTCAAATGATCAGGGAATTTCTTTTTATTCTTAAGTTTACTCAAAGCTGATGGTACTACAATTGTTTTGCTAAATGGATGTTCTTCTTTAATTTTTTGTTGTAGGTATGAAAAACATTATTTATGTTTGCATATTCTGGTGTATCAATCTGTATACGTTTGAGTGTCTTGTAGAGATTGTCGCGAAATTTAATTGATTTATTGATTCCCAGT
The DNA here is from genome assembly GCA_964017125.1 of Flabesymbios commensalis. Classification (NCBI taxonomy): domain Eukaryota; kingdom Metazoa; phylum Annelida; class Polychaeta; order Terebellida; family Flabelligeridae; genus Flabesymbios; species Flabesymbios commensalis. Next base: position 31,624,850 of record OZ024913.1, read on the forward strand.
GTAATATTCAGTAAATATGTTTATATCGTTTATTTTTTAATAAATATATAACTAAACCTCCATGAGAGGAGCATATTTCACCTTGAGAAATAAGATTATAATTATCCAAAGTTAACAAAACAATGTCAAAAGCCTCGGACAACCAAGTCTCCTGTAGACAAATCGCACTAAACTCACAGTTTTGTCTCTCTAAACCTACTCAAATAATACGCGGTTGATCAAATTTTGCATTAATGGGCTGAATATTTGAACTAAGGATTGAAAATTGATCAGGTTTATTTTTCAATAATTTTACTAGTTGATCAATAATAGGCAGAATGCTGAATTAGATTTAATTCTTGATCAACACTCGTATCAGTATTTCTAACATTTAAAATATGGGTCATCGAATCACGAGGCATACCACTGAAACTCCGCAAAATATTCTCATCAAATATTATATCATTTTAAAGAAGCATCCCGGCACGCGACCACAAGACCACACCTATGCCAAAATATTCGCCGTGAAATGATAAATGGATGATGAAACGGGTTCCTGTGTCCATGTAGTGTGAACATAAGGCGGGAGTGAATATAACACACATTTGTGAATATGTGTTATATTTAAAAACAATAAGAAGAAATAACAAGAGGCCCAGGGGCCTTGAAACTTGTCAACAGCATTGCAAAATATCAGCTACAGGTGTGTCAGAGAATGTATATCTATGCTCTAAATTGCATTATCATGAAAATAAAATATGTATAGGCCGGTAGTATATATTTATATCTCATCCATCATTGGAATTTATTATATGTTTGATTCCCATCATACATTTTGCTGATTTTACACACATTCTGAAGTAGGCCCACTGCACGTAATGAAAAATGCTTGACAAAAAATCATTTTTACAGGACTACAATGTAAAAATTATGTACATACAAGAGTAGATGTGCAATTATTATTTATTCTGGGTCTTTTAATAGGCTCCAGTTAGCCAGGAATTCTCACGAAGTCTTTATTCTTCTATTTCAATTTTTCTGCCTTAAATAGGCCTAACAAAATCGTCACGGAGTTGTAAAATATCAACTTTTAATGTTTCTTACGCAGCCGTGAAATCTACAGCAGCCCTAATCCATCATTATCGCATGTAACCGAAATGCACTTTTACTACACCCTCTTACGTAATGCAAATTACGAAAATCACAATACTAACAGTAGATCGACCCAAGGATAAAGACCCATGAAGGCTTTCTCAACTCACACGATCTTTGCTGCAATGTTACTGTAATGTTATCAGGCAAACGTCGAGTCAGGTGTTAGTTGACATTTGTTCACATATAGGCTAAACTGGGCCAGAAGAACCTCCTGGCGATGGTGATATGAATGAGGTGACACTGCCCTCCAGACACATGATTTGAAATTGAGCCCTGTTGGTCTGCGGCCAAGCACGTTATCTCTCGGTCATGTAGGCTGCCCACAATATTCAATCTTTACGATTGAGCAGGGAGGAAACATTTTGTTCTTTGAAACTTGAATGCCAAAGCAGGAGACGAATCTGCGATCTCTGACTTTCCAAGCAGGCACCAGGCCCCCGCCCTTTGGTATTGTTGCTACATACAATGGCGGATCAAAAATGTGCAAATGTGCAACATTTTGGCTGAAAAAAAGATTGTTAGCTTCACTTTATTCAAAAAAATGCATGAAAATGCAATATTTTCACCAATAAGGGGGGGGAGCGTACGCCGGGTACGCCCTATGCTGGATCCGCCACTGACATAATATACAAGCACATTACCTGATTACTGATATCAAGATGATGTGCTATGTATTCTTGCTGGTATCTATAAGCTGATTAGCAAAATGGTTCCAATTAATGATTTTTATGACATTGATGTTGTACTATATTGGTTTAAATATTTATATATATTTTTTTTCATATGTGTCGTTAAAAATCACTTATGTAGCACAGAAGCAATTGACAATGTAGGACTATATAATGATTTGGTCCTTCGTGCATATAATACAGATGTTTTAGTTATTAGGGGATGACAATATTATATCATCAAGTGACGAGACAGACAGTTCAAATGACGATAATTTATTATTTGACCAATTTAAACCATCAAAATATGATTTAACTTTAATGGTTGTCTTAAACTCAATATTATTTATAGCTGACATATTGGATGCTTTATGCTTTGGCACAAGATAACGTCCAAAGAACTTTAATTTAAGCTTATAAGATACCCATGTTATATTTCGGAATGAGATAAAACCGAATGATGTGTGTTCATTTGTGACTAAATGTTTCACATATATATAATACATTGTTTTCAATGTGTTGTATTTCCACTAGGCCTATAGGGCACATACCGAGATAGTGGAAATAGTTTCACCCTTCCATCCGTCCACCCGGTGTCCGCCTTTTAGTCAGAAAGCCCGTTAGTCACAAGGCCTATTAGTCAGAAGGCCCGTTAGTCAGAAGGCCCGTTAGTCAGAAAACCAGTGAGGATGATTAGTCAGAAGGACCGATTGTCAGAAGGCCCGCCACGCGAAAAGGGCCATAAGCTCAATTTTGCCAAAATTGATTTTTTTCAATTGATTCGATAGCCGTATGGTCTCAATATTGAAAGAATTTTTGAAAAATCTTTATTAGTTTTTGATTTTTAATATTTTAAATTTAGTTATGTAATAATTTAAATTAAATTTTAAATGACGTCATAAATAATTTGAATAAAGCCGCGGGGAGGTACCTTCTCGCGTGGCGGGTCACAAATGTATTGTTGTTATATTTGATTTCGGCTTTCATATATTTTAATTCTTTTGTTGATTTTCTATATAGCCGAAAAATCATTTTCCCAGCAAACACAAAATATAATTTGTATAATTTCATACAAGTTAGGCTCAACGTCATTGCATAAATGTTAGATGCGCATAAACGACGCTAGCCCAACTGTGTTAATCTAACATCAAGTCAATATCGGGGTTACCTTTATAACCCCCTCGACCCTCAAAGTTGAAAATGGGAGATTTAGGTTTAGTTTATAATCGTGTAAGGCCTATTGGTGGACCCTTTTTATTTATAACATAGGCCTAATTTGTGTTTTTGGCTTTGATGCCAGCCACAGCGCTCATGTTCCCGACACTGGGGAAGGGGTCTTGTGTAGCACTATTTTCACCGAGTAGCCATTTAAAAGGAATTCCGGTGACGTCACGGTGTTTCACAGAAAAGGCCTAAAGGTAGGCCTACATTTCTAGAGGGTCATGCACCATTCAATCTTCTCGATATAGGCCCTATATGGCCTATTAGGCCTATTTGAAGTATAAATATTTGGTTACTAGCCTGTCTGACACTTCGTTTCCATTTTCGGGCTGTGACTGGCGACCTTGCCAGCTATTTGGTTACCATCTAAGGGGGCTACCATTTAATATCCAGGGGGGGGGGGGCAGGGATATTGGGATGGACCAAAATGTTTTTTTCAATATGATCCAGCTCATGGTTATTTTTTTCCAGCTGTACGGTTAACAAATTATTTATTTCAACCACTTTTGGAACGACTTTCAAAAATTGCCAATGTATTATTTATTAAGGCTATATAATATGATATTAGCCTAATATTTTGCAATGTGAGAAACTGAATATCTCCAGAATCTTCAAAATTTCATCGGCTATAAAATAGTTTAGTACGCCAAAACATGTGGGCTTGCCAGATATGCCATAAATTATTTATTTCAAATGGGATCGACATCAAATTATTTTTTTCACCTTCTCCCTGCCTTTAATTATTTATTTCGAAAATATCCCTGCCCCCCCTGGATATTGAATGGTTGCCCCCTAATGGGATAAAAAATATGTTGTTGTGGGTGGAGGGGTTTGTGGGTGGAGGGATTGTGGGTCGAGCGACTTGTTGGTCGAGGATTGTGGGTGATGGTTCGAGGGGATCGAGGGGGTTATGAAGGTTAAACCCAATATCGGCCGGCTGTGTCTACCAAGAGAACAGCACCTGGTGGCCAACTGTCCCAGTAAACACAAAACATTTGTATAATACTTAAACAACGTCGTCCCAACGTCTTAGACGCTGGGGTAGTAGTATACCGTTTTACAAAGCCAAAAGGCAGTAACTACAAGTGATCACAAGTGAACAGTTAATGCCGACTAGCTTTCCCCGGCACCATCGCCGCCCTTCGCTTTGTACTTCTACAGCTCCAATTAGACTGTTATGACGACGATCTCAGCCCTATGGACAATAACAATACCGTGATATTTCTATTATATGTGACGTTTAAAATCATCCACCATCGTGAAATTTCATTAACATTTAGAACTAATTATTTCTGCTTTCAGCCGACAAGTATGTTTCAACTTACATGATTTACATTAGTTAAATTTTCTTGCATATAGTCCATATTATTATTATTCACATTGGGACGCAGATGGTTAATTGACTTCATAGTCAAGCGTCAAAGCTCACACCAACCAGGTGACGATCATCCTCCTGGCAGCAAGTCTTGACACAGCGAGGCCGTCAGGCCAAGCCTTGCTGAATTAGCCATACCATCCACCTATTGGGGTAGGGAGGAAGATTTAGATATTGAATATTCATTAGTTTTTCAAAAAATGTCTTTTTAATGTTGGCCCGCTGTCTGCGACATTGGCTCACCATTAATTCAACCCTCACGGACGTTTCGGTGAGATGTGGTGGTCTGTGTCTGAGACGTTTCCGGTGATCTACTCGGCCAGCACACATGTGTTGTTTAATGAAGGGCCGGTGTCGTGGACAATGGCCCCACATTAAAACAACACTCATGCCAGAGGTCAAGCTTGGGTCAAACAGAAAAAATATTTTTAAAGAGTCCCCACCCCAATAGGCGGATTCAACCCTGTTTCAGCAAGGTCGGTCTACGACCTCAGGAATAGCCAGCCTTGCAGAGGAAGATGGTGACGATAGGCCTACCCTGTCTGTCAGTTGGTTGCCAGACCCGGCAAACACTCACCGGAAATCGTCGTGGCTCACACAGAACGGCTGGTTATAAACTGCACCTGTCGATTTTTTAGCTATTTTACCAAACATATTTCCAGTGATAAACCTCGGTTACTAACCGGCAATATACGGTAGAGCTACGAGAACATCATCACATCCTGTGATGACATCAACAGGACTGAGTGCGTCGTCACCACTCGCAATAACGCCAGGCACTCCACAATGTATATTTAATATTGTCCTGACGTCTATTACATTGGCCCAACAATAAACCAATATGGCTGAACGACTTCTCTCGCTGGAGAAGCAGATCATGGTCTTGATCAGAGCACAAACTGCAATTACAATTCAGCAAACAGCAGTAGCAGTATACTTTCGTAGTACGCAGTTACTGCCGTTTGCTTTTGCACGACAGCGTATTGGCGCTGATAACTAAATGATGTATGAACGGGCATTGCAAAAAAAGACGTTATTCAGTCGTATTACACACTAGTGCAAAAAAGACGTTATTCAGTCGTATTACACACTAGAAATGTATAAATTATATGAATTTACAATGCCTTTAACTGCCAAGGCCAAAAATCTATTTTTAATAATACAAAATGTGATATTATTGAAGATAGATATCTTAGCCAAGACCTAACTTCTATATTGCATAACACTCCTCTAGATGTCAGTTGTGGGAGAGAGGGTGGGTGGGGGCTACCCCTCCACCACAGACTGCCTGCCACGGCCACTTGAATCAGCCTCTCTCTGGTGTCACCTGGTCACAGCCACACAGCAAACACGAGACATTGACACAATGTTAGCCTAATGATGGCCCACCGTTTACAACACTGGGCCAGCATTGGCCTACCAGTAGGATGGCCTTAGCACTATATATGTTCACATTTTGCTAGTTTAATGCTGGCCCATCATCTACAACCCTGGCTCAACAGTAAAACAGCATTGGCTAAACATCTCATTTTCGCCTGGAGGCACAGGCAACTTGATACACTGACACAATGTTACTTTAATGTTGGAACAGTGTTATAAAAGATGGCACAACATTTAACCAACATTGAGTCAGTGCATTATGTTGACCGCCTAGAACAAGCATGACATAGAACGCTTCTGCTCACAGCAAAACCAAAACTTATTTCACAAGTGTGCAGATACTGTCTATTGAACATGCTGTTACTAACAAGAGGGAGGCAGTGACATCAGCGTAAAGGAAGTATATACTTGATTTACAAGCTAGCAAATACGACCTTTTGGTAGCGCCATGGCAAGAGGAGCCAGTTAAAAAGCAGTAAATACCTAGTTTACCAGGGAGCAGATAATGCCTTTTGACTTTGCACAGGCAAACAGATGTAAAGCGGAAGTTAACGACAGACGTTTGGCCTGAAAGTCAAACTAAAAACTTGGAGACTGTCTCCAAGTTGAAAATGATATTAGTGAAAAAATCAACGACAAATATTTGGTCATATTATCATGATTATAGCAAAACACCATAAATTGTAGAGGAGGCGTTTAAGGCGATGTAGTGCTCGGATTGTGATAAAAACACCAAATTTTACACACAGTTGTCTTTTTATATCTATAATCGAATAAAAGGAACACCCCAATCGATTTTGACCAGTAAAGGCGCTAATTTGCATAATTCAAAAATGGCCGCCAAATCTACCTAAACTATTTTTTTTTCTTGATATTTCGATGTTTCTCCCGGATTTTATAGCTTGTTGTTTGTTTTTTCATCTTGTAAATGTCATTAAAAAGATTTATAAATAACTGAGCCCAAAACACCCACACCCTAGTACGGAAGGACTAGACATGATTAATTTTGTAGCAAACCCATTTCGTTTATGATGCAAAATTGTAAACCTATACACATATCTCCAGCTGATGTTTTCATAATTTACAAAGGAACAAAATATATGAATATTTTTTTTATATATCAGAACACAACAATGCACTTAAAAATCGCGATATGTCAATACAAAAGGGGCAGTCAACCACCACCCATCTACCAATATGACCTTTTGCAACGGCCGCCAAAGAACCTGGAACTTCTACTACTCTAATACATAAAATCTATTAGACAGGGACAATTCAATTTGTATATAGAATGTTTAGGACAAATGGTGCATTGTTTTTTTGCACTGAATTTCACACATTACTCGAGATGGCTGCCTGTTAACAACAGGGACATGATACAGCTTGAAGAGACACATCCAGATGTCTATCGTCAATCCAGATGTCTATCGTCATTTCATGCTTGGCAACTTTACTGCTCAGAAAACATATCATGTATTCTCGTCCATCGCACCTGACCAGAACCATTAACAGATGAAAAAAATTATCAAGGGTGATGGCGGAGCAGTAGTGCTAACCGTAAATACAAGCACACTGCTCCGGTGGATGACTGCTGGTTCGGAAATAGCCAGATTTATCAATGAGTTTAAACATATTCTCAGATTATCAACAATAAACACCATGAGCAGACTCCAGCAATTCAAGTAGAACTCCGTAGTAATGTCAAACAACTTGCAGTAGAAAATATGGAAAACCCTTTCGGGGATCAAAGCTCAGATTTGTATCGACTTGATACAAAAGTTGTCATGATAAGGGAGTCTTTGGGAAGCAATGACAGAATTATCATGCGTAATAAGCCTCTCACAGATACAATAGTAACAAATAAAATAAAAATATTTGGCCTTGCATCAAAATTATCTAACAACAAAAAAACAGCTATATTGCTACCCTGAAATCCAATTGTTCCCTCTTTGCAAGGATGTATATATCTTGCCAATCACGAAATTGGGACAATTTTTCGAACACGAGAACCAGTGTAGTCCCCCATCACTCACAAGCATGGGTGACATGAGGAAAGGCAGTAAATCTGATCTGCTGATCTCCAATCATCGAAGCCGAATCAGGTTGTCTTGTCAGATGCTCCAAAAGTAGATGCCGAATTATTAGATGGTGCAGCCGTTGTACATATTCTGCCTCTGAAATGTGTCAAGGCATTCGATGAATATATTTATGGCTATATTTATGGCTTATATCCTGAGGAATTTGAAGAAAGTCGAGCGAATCGATATTGTATGGGATAGGTACCTGCCGATGAGTCTCAAGAAGGCTTCTAGAGAGAAACAGGGATTTGGGAGACGCAGCTGAGTGCTTGCTTCTACTCCCCTTCCCGCAAATTGACTTTTTCTCAAAGTCGCTGAAAACAAAGAAGAGCTATTGGTCTTCTGACCAGGCATGTTCCCAATGCAGATATACCTCCAGGGAAAATCCTTCTCCCATCCCTGCACACTGATGTATTATACACCAGTCCATATAAAAACGTTAGTAGATTAAGGCCATGCCTCCAAGAAGAAGCAGATGCAAGAATCATGCTTCACATTGCCAACTGTGCAAATGAAGACCTGAAAAAAAATTGTATTACGAACAATAGACACAGATGTGGTAGTTTTAGCAGTGGAAATGTTAGGATAACTTTTGATTGATGAATTGTGGATAGCATTCGGGACAGGCGAATCATTCAGATACATCGGTGCGCATCTCATTGCACATAACATCGGAATTGCTAAGCCCAGAACGTTACCTGAACGTTACCAAGAAAACAGTTATCTTGTCGTGGTTCTAGAACTTTTGAAAATATCCCCCCATCTGAAGTAGCCCTACTGCAACATTGCATGCCACTTATCAGGGCGGGCATGTCTGGGGAAATGTATGAACTGCTGGCTATGTTTGGCCCGAACCATCTGGCGAGGGGTGGTGGAAGACAGATGGTACGTGGTTGCCATACTGGACAGATCTTCCAGTGGTATCAAAAGTGGCCACAGAACTAGTCTCTTGCAAATGCAAAAAGTCCTGTTTCGGGCGCTGCAAATGCAAGAAGAATGAGCTCAAATGTACTGAACTTCGTGTGTGTCAGAGAGGCTACTTATTTTGGGGCCAGCGAAAATAAATTCATTCACAAATTAATTCAACATGTCTGCTTACTTATACTATGTGCCTCAAATGATCTATCAAACCAATTTAACATAACTATTGATTAGAAATTATATAAGTCACGCCTTGGTTATAACCGTCGAACTGCAGGCGAACATTACTGAACATTATTTCTGGTATTGATATTGCATGCAGATGTGTACCATTTTCCTTGGATTATAATTTAATATGTCAACATTTACAGTATTTAGTGACAGATGACATTATATAAGAAATGATTAGGTGGAAGTAAAAGTTACGCTTTGGTGACAGCAGTCAAGCTGCAGGTAAACATTACTGTACATTATTTAGGTATTGCTATGTCATACAGATGTGTACCGTTAACTGGTTACCTTGGATTTCTATTGTGTCAACATGGTCAATATGAAATGGATGGTATCATGCACAACTGGTATAACCCATTTTTTGTTGTTTTGAGTAATCAAGCATTGAAGGTTTTGACCTTTCTGGTAAATCAGGCAGCTGAGATAAAAGTTTCAAAAGCCTAACATGGAATGTACGTTGGATGTACATCACTGTACATTGAAATTACATTTTTTCCTAAATATTTTTCCTAAATATTTTTTGCATGTTTTTTTTTCGTTTGGTCTAACCCACAATTTTTAAATAAATCACTGATTTTCAAACAAAATTATGCTGCCTAATCCATAAATTGAAAGAATTCCGGATATGCATCCACATATTAAGGAAATATGATAAAAAACAATGAAAATATATGTTATTAATAGAAACAGCTTGATAAATTTACAAGTTTTACATTGAGGGTTGGACCATTTGGTCACTGATTTTATTTACCTGGAGTCTTAATTTGTATTTACTCGTTTTATTATGTACTTCAAGTTGTTGTGCGATTTTTTCCATTTTTTTATGTATAATCACCCGAGGATGCACTGTCGCTGATATCGAGTAAAATTCGCCTCGCTTCTTCAGCAGTGAACCGTTTTTTCTCTTTAAATTCTTTGACATGTCCATTTAACTCTTTTTGACTTGATCAGAAGTGAGGGTTAGATCATTTGTGCTGTAGGAAAATCGCCAAAAAGCATCATGCGCAAACAAACTTAAGCTTGTACCACAGAATGTGATTGGTCTAGACATTTGGCTCTTTTGGCAGATAAAGCCTATGATGAGACCTTTCAAAAACACCCAAAATCTCAAAATCGTCAAAATGTGGGTTAGCCCATTTGTGCATGATGCCATCCAAATGAGTATCACAAAGTGACATGACTTGTATTGAAACACACAGTGGAGTCATGTTTACCCCATTGCATCTAAAAATATCTAAAAATATCTAAAAAAATTCAATAAAATATCAGATAGTAATGCACTAACATAATGTTTGCAGTAAAATACTAATAGGCCATAAAATATAATGTTAATGAAACAAAGGTGATTTTTTTTTATAAATATCACACTAGTTAGGCTTGAGACATCAAAATAATGGAGGTCATAAAGGTATAGTCAACTGTCAAATAAACTGGACAAGAGTGTCCCCAGAATGCAACAGTGGCCCCAGGACATTCCACAATGACATATCACCCCACATCCACAGTTATCAGCCAAGATAATAATACTATATGCATTTTATACCCATCACCGCATTAGGAGCGAGCTCCCAAATCATATAAACTATATATACTTGAGCGACATCTATGAGGAAATAATTCACCAATTCTCTTATGTGGGCTTTGTGTTGAGACACAAACGGCTGTGTTACCATGGGGGTCTGGAAACAGTCGACTCACAGCATATTGGCAGAGAAAGCTTTCCCAGCTAACAGGGCACAATCACCCAATGTTGGTTCAATGTCGGCCAACGTCGACATCAAACATAATGAGAAACTGGTCATCATAATCAACTCTTGCCAGTTAACCGGTTCCCCTAGCAAGTAAAACACATTTTCTGGTGCAAAAATAGTCATTTTTAGATTAAAACAAACTAGTGATATATACAGTACAGATAGGTCAAAAAGCCAAGAAATGTGTACAGCATGACTGAGTTTGTTATTGTTGACAGACATAAAAAAATATATAATCAGCCAAAGCACAAAATATTCGAACAACAGAAATAGAAGTGCTTAGATTCTGAAGAGGTTGAAAGCAGATTAATTTCTCACATCGCCTGGGCTGTTGACAATGGTTCTTAGAGCATTGTGGTAATTTCAAATGACACTGCCAGCGTTGTTCTCATCCTGAGATACATTCCATAATTTATCAGCAGAGGTCTTAACGAGCTGTGCATCGAGTTTGGCACAGGAGAGCACAGACGCAAAATACCATTACACACCCTTCACAACACACTAGGAGATGCACAGTGTCACGTGATCATCAATGCACAGGGGAGGATGTGGTCAGCAAAGTCGGTACTAAGCATGCTGCTCTCTCATCTGAGCCACTCATGCTTACTAACTTTGCAGAAATCAACACATTATCAAATAATGCAGTATTCAATCGCTGAACATTATTTAGTTAAGACGTTGGTTGGTGCCTGCTCCGAATCCGAGATTACACCTTTCAACCAACTGAGACATGAGTCTTACCTAGACGATAAAAAAGCTTAGAGCAGCTACTTCTTCTGTCACATTAGATGCATTTTGTGTGCCATTCGTTACAAGTGCCCTGAATCTCCTCAAAAGGGGATTCTATGCACCTAACCCTGAAGATTTTGGGTGGGAGAATGATAACGGGGCTTTAATTCCGAATACATTCCTTCAGTCCCTCCACTCTGATATACTTGTCCTGTGTCAATGTAGAGCAAAGTGTGACACCCGAAGGTGCAAATGCAAATCAATATGTCAATGTGTCATGTGTAATGTTTTGTCACAAGGAAAAGGGTCGCCTATATTTGTGTAATACTAAGCACAAACTTTGAACAGTATAAATGGATACTTACAATAGCTGCTTGGTCTAAACTTTTTTATTTCGAACATTTTCATGGTGGAGATAATTAAAACTTAACGCAAAGAGTGTATTAACATGATCGAGAAATAAGCAGCAATGTTAACAAACAGGATTTATTGATAAATATTTATTAATGAATATTTTTTTTCTGCAGACTTTTCAAACACGAAAGTACTTAACATAGGGATCTCAAACGTTATATTGCACATTATTCATAAGGAGTGGTGTACATAAATGTCAACCGTTTCCCACACACAGAACCCCTCTTTCCCCTAAATAGGACACAAACTCAGGCAAAATAAACTTAATAGGATAACGGCCCTAATAAATGTATCCAACCACGCTAAATGATGTACTCGTCAAACCATGTATAGAGCAGTATCCAGCCACCCTAAATGATGTATGCGTCAAAACATGTAAATACCAGTTTCTGTATCAAACCACCGCGAGTGATGTATGCCTCAAAGCATGTAAAACAACTGTAGGCCTATCCGGCCACCTTAAAGCTAGTATTACACCAAGAAACGACTCTTTGGCGACTGTTAGTGACTCTGACGACTGCGTTTTTACGAATTTGTGAACATATTTAGCGATTGTGGTCTATAACGACTGATCAACAACAGTGGGGCGACATACTTGCGACCGCTTAGTCAATCAGACGACAACTTGGCGTCTGGTTGAATACTTTTGACGAATGTTCGCATGTCTGTCGTCGTAGATTCTTCAATTCATCGTTACCATGCAGCGACTGTATTTCGACCACGGTCCGACCTTGTAGCAAATGAAACGAATTTGGCAACTGCTTTCAGACTGGTTTACCATTCTTTAGCAATCTATTGACGACTATCGACGACTGCAGAGCGAATCCTGAACAATCTGTTGACGAACTAGACGAATCATCATGTTGAGAATATAAAAAGGCTCCTCAGTCATGCAGCATTCATTTGGAGCTGATGTATATATTCTTCCATCTCGCCTCTCTTCCTCCTCTTTTCAGTATTATGGGTGGTAGCTGCAGTGTTGTCAGAATCATCAGGTGATTTATCTTGATCACTGGATGGAGTTGTTGTAGATTGGTCAGGTTCAGGCTTTTCAGGTTGGGTTGATTTCAAGGATGAGAGAGGCTGCCGCTTTTTTACTTTCTTCACTTGGCCTATTTTCTTTGAACCCATTATTTTCTTTGGACCCATTATGATCATTTTCGCTGAGTTGTCTGTCACTAGCTGACTTGTCTGTATTATGTTGTTATGCTGTTTTGATTATGATGTTTTATCACGGACCAATAATAACGTATATCTGATGACGCGATCTCGCAAAGAATCTACCAATCACCGACTGACTTACAACCTTCTAACGACCAGATGGCCTGCTGCTATCTGGTCGTTATGCATTTGCTAACAGTCGTCACACAGTCTTTCAAGTCGTTACAGAGTTGTCGCATTCGTTAACTAGACCATCGAGTCTGTGTCGCTAAGCAGTTGTTGTTGTCGGTTATCAGTCGCCTCACACCAGTAACTAAACTAATCCGTCACAGTATGTATAGGGATTATTAGACAGTCGCTTCGCAGTCGCTAGACAGTCTGAAATCAGTCGTAATTTAATCGCTAACTGTTCGCAATATTCGCTAAATGGTTTCTAAGAGTCGCCAATTATTTGTTTCAAGGACTACTGAACAGAACGAAGTAAGACGTTAAAGCAACCACTGAAGACGTCTTGGCGAGTAACACCAGAGATATTATAATAACGAGATATGCCACTCTCATTGGCTGTATACTTGACAGTACTAAACCGGAAGTGTTACTACATGGGCGAGCCAGATGCCGGTTTGGAGGAGTACATTTCCCAAACACAGCCCAAAAAAACTACATGTTATAGAGAAGCCGTGTCGGTACCGGTTTAGAAAACAGGCCAAAATTAACATTACAATGGATGACAACATTACTATCACCTCATTTTATTGAAATAAATGTTTAATAAACAAATTCACATTGAAAATTATACTTATAACGTCGTATTTTATGAAGTAAAATAGCAAAACTGTACAAGTAACCGACTCGCCGATTGCCGCCGATTGTTTGTCAACCGATGGATCGAGTGAGCAAACTGGTGAGGAGTGACAGCACATTTGAGCGAACCGGCGGTAACAGTGACAGACAGCTAGAAGTTGTACGCTGGCAAACGGGCAAGTGACAGTCGGAAAAATCAATAATATGGATAATATAATCTAACAGTTAGTCTAATACTTTATAATAAAAAAATATTGCCACTAAATTTGAGGCTAATTCTAGTAATTGGATCTTCCGATTTCATGGAATTGTCAACAGGGAGTGACAGTGACAACAGCTAACGTGACTGTAGCGGGGGACTTTAGGCCTATAGGCCCTACGGGAGAGGGAGGGAAGTTGGGCCACGAGGCAAGTATGGGCATTGGGCACCCCTTCTATTGCCAAATATTTTTTTAATGTAGACTAAGTGGCCTATAGACCTAGTTTTGCAAATTTTTGATGTGTATTTCATGCTCATAATTTTTCAGTACTTCAAGATATAGACTAGACCTAGGCCCAATTTAACTTGAGACCAATTTTAACACATCTACAGGTAGACTAGTCTATATTTTTTCTAATAGGTTATAATGAGTCCATAATTCTAAAATGAATTAGGGTCTACTGACATCCGACAAGGTGGTTCACAGGGTTCAATTTAAATAACCAATATATATAGGCCCTACGGATGCATGTGCCCGTAAAAAAAATATTAGGGGCGCATGTGCTATTTGTTTTCCTATTTTTTCAATATTTTGACTTTTTTCCCAAATTTAGTTACGTGAAGATATATAGGGCCTACTGTAGCCGTGTCGTCCTCTCCGAAGCCTGTTTCAGGCCTGGGGCTATATATAACTGCACATGAAAAAGTGTTGATATCCCTCTTGCGCATCGCGACCAAACACCTGAAACTTGAGTGCACAATACCCCTAAACAAAAAGATTTAATTGGCCTGGATCACCCCCCCCCCTTCCTGCCTTACTCTCTCATTTGATAAAAAAGTAATCCAGACAGAAGTTACAGAAAAAAATAATAATTTGCCTTCACCCCCTACTTTTTTGTTCAAATTTGTTTTGAACCACCCACAGCCCCCCCCCTGGCAAAAAAATCAAATTGGCCTTGTCCTTCCCCGCCGGTAAATAAACGTCCACAGAGACTACTACGTCAAATGGAAAAAAAACCTTAAAATAAATATTTGTTAAAACCCCCATGTGCCCACCCTGCCTGAATTTTTTGAACTGGCCTGTATTACCCCCCCCCCCTTCCTGCCTTATCCTCACATTTGAAAAAAGTAATCCGGGCTGAGGTTATGAAAAAAAAAAAAAAATTGCCTTGACCCCCCTATTTTTTGTTCAAATTTGTTTTGAACCCCCCACTCCCGCAGCCCCCCATGGCAAGAAAATGAAATTGGACTTGACCCCCCAACCCCTCAGTCTGACCCTCCCCGCCCGTAAATAAATGTAATCCACAGAGGCTACTGCAATAAATGAAAAAAAGACACTTAAAATAAATATTTGTTAAAACCCTCCATGTGCCCACCCTGCCTGAATTTTTTTAATTGACATGGATTATCCCCCCTTCCTATCTTACCATCCCATTCAAAAAAAATAATCCGGACGGACAGACAGACAGTCAGCCGGACAGACAGACGGACAACATGACTACATAATGCCTCTGGCCGCAGGATGCCTCCGGCCGCAGGCTGGCGGAGGCATAAAATACACCATAACTACTATAAAAATGAGAAAAAGTCTAAATTTTAAACTTTTTATTGACAATGGGCACTCAAGATTCATTTGAGTAAAATAGACTATCAATTTGTGCCATGAAACATTTTATTGTAGCACTATTTTATGTTATCAAATATTTTCTTTAAATCTAATTCAACCTTGACAATCTCAACATGAAAATTGACAAGCAACACAACTGACATTCTAAAGTCAGCAAGAAATATCTCATTTCACCAAATACCTTTAACTTGTTTGAGCAAATATAAAGTGTCTTATGTATAATTATTAAATATAATCAAGAATGTGGTTGTATATTCTTGATATAATATGTCAGGTTATCCAAATTGAAGTGGATTATATAATTTCAGGTAAATGATGCATTTGTGATACCACAGTCCTTCATGGGTTATATAAGTCATTATATACAGTAGAGCATGCTATGAGCAGCCACTTTTATGAGCAGCCAACCTCCTATGGGAGGCCACTAGGTCATTCCTCAAAATCATCCTTATCAATGAGCTTGTGGGCGAAATTTGTCATCATCTTCCTGGAAACCATATGCATTGCACTGATGGATGCACAGATGTCCACAATTTCTTTTCTTCCTACAAAGAAATTGATATAAATACAAAACCAATACAATTTTTTTTATGTACATACAGTAATAAAAAAATATTTATGACAGTGTAATAGTACATACATGTATATAATCATAAGGGAATGACCATTTTATTTCCTGGGGGAATTATGAAGGGCTAAGTTTATTTTTACACACACCATTTGAAACCAGATTTGTTTCTCAAGAATTTAAAGTCAGCGTTAACAAATGCATAAATAATTTATTGGGTGATATTTGTGCACTTTTATTCCTCCAAATTATACAAAGCTATTTAAGTAGCAATCATGTCGTACAATATTTTATATTTTACTTCAAGCATTGTCATGATTACCTTCTCATGAAAAATGATAAATGGACAATTGTCATGCACAAACAGGTTGTGCCAATTTATTTTCTCAGCCAAAAGTGGCACCAGATTTAACCCTGGTGCTGCTGAATTGTTTGTGAGTATTTTCAATTCATTTGAAGCTGGAATTGCTAACACAATATCCAGCTTCAAATGAAATGAAAGAAAAATAATATTATCTATGAAAAACAAACTGGGGGGGGGGGGGGTTGTCAAATATTTCTATCTAGAATGTCAAGTAGGCCCTACATGTTACATTTCTCTAATTTCCATTAAAATAATTACGAAGGTAAATCTTAACTTTTCTAATTATTGCATTGCATTATTATTGAATGTCCGACAAGACTTATTATTATTATTTCAATTTTACGAGCCAATGCCCGGAACTAGCCTACCTCACATAATAGATATCCTAATTATTGGGTGAATCAGATGATCATTAAAAATCAGTATTTTTATTTTGGCTTCCTGATATGAACATATGATGTAAACATGTCCATAGACTAGAAATGCCTAACTTTTAAAATTTTTGTGTTGCGCATTTACCAGTTGAGCAGATCTAAAGACAAAATTTGTGTATTTCGTATTTTGGACATGCACATCCGAAATAGGAAATCTGGAGTTTTGTCTTTATATCTTGCTTCACCATGTTTACCCTGTTTACATACCAAAGACTAGAACTATTTAAAAAAAAATTGTGTGCGTTTTTTGCATGTCTGAAATAAGAAATCAGGAATTTTGTCTTAATATCTCGCTTAACTGGTAAATGCGCTAGACAATTCTAGTCTATGGACATGTCCACTTTATATAGCCATATTAAAATGCGTAAATTAAAATACTGTTTTTTTTTAAAGATTTTAGCCTGATTGTGTCGTTTTCACTTTGCAGGCCCTATCTTGTAATCATAGTCTAGTCTCTAAATTTTCCAACTTTATGACCAACACAGTCACACCATAAACCTTCAATTTATGTCATTTTGGGGTTAGGGATATAGGTACCTCATCCAAATCAAGTCAAAATAATAGACTAGGCGTATGATATTTATAAATTATATTTGCTATTTAAATTGCATGATAGGATGAGGTCAATTTTTTTGGTCAAATCGAAAGCCAGAATACCTTTTCAGAAAATCTTCCAAGCCTTTCGCCCACGATATTATTGTGAATTTCAGGATTGTCACCGGGGAGGGGTGGGGGATTTTCAATTTAACCACCCTTAACTTTCGCTGGAAATATAGCCTACTTTTTGTCATTATAAATTTTATAATTTCTAAGTTATGAACCATCCTCGGACTTTTCACAATGTAAGTACGGTACCCCGGTATGTTTACGTGAAATAATATGTGCCCAAAAACACCCTTTTCAAAAGTCTGATGATCCTGGGCATGAATCAGTGAATGGGAAGTAGGCTAGGCCTAGACTAGAATCACTAGCCTATTTAACAGACAATGTTCACAGACAACTGAACTGGCCAATTTCGAGACCTATTATCAATGGTAGACTAATGACTTCTAGGCCTAGACTAGTAATTAAGTAACGGAAGCAAAGTTGAAGTGGTCCGGCTGTGATACAGGCCTGTTCTAGGGGGTCAGAGGGCATGCTCCCCCTGGAAAATTTTGAAGAAATGAGTTTTTTTACTGAAAAGTGGTCCGGCCAACGTCTTGCTTTGCTACTCACTGAGCTAGACGAGGGGCCTGTCTGGCACTGCACGCTTCACTGAATCAGCAGTGCCATGGAGTAGGTACCGTAAGTGACCATCTGACACACACAGTAACCACTGGTTACTGGTAGGCTAACAGTAGGCTAACAGTACACTGATACTGTGACACTGTCACTGACAGGCGACCACGTCACTCATCAGTTATGTCGCTTAAATTAATCGTGACGATGTAGACTACATTTATTCTACCAACAAATATGTACAGACATATCCTACAAATATAATTTGGTGGATTTTATTTTAATAAACTTTACTTTTTCTCAAAAAAAATGTATTTTATTCACACAGGCCAAAATACCGATCGCCATTTCTGTACATTATCGCCCACATTGATGGCATCGGTAGGGTGGATGTTTAAATCGTTTTCTGTGTATTATTTTGATAAAATACAATAATTAGCCTATGTATCACTTACCTTTCTACGAAACTACAAAAGATAAATGAACTCAAATCTGGAACATTTTCCGTATTGTTGGATCAACCAGCGGGCACACAAAACTCGATGTGGTTGTGTTGTCTACAGTCATTGTTAGCGTCGACTTGACAGGTGCTTCACAGTAATATTACTCCTAGGCGGCCAGGTGGCGCTCCCACCCATTGCGGTAACGGAAGTAGCACTCGGTGGAATATCTCGTTATTATAATATCTCTGGTAACACGACTAATTAGAGAGTTGTTACAGACAAATTAACGACAAATTAACGAAAATAATTCGTCTATCAGTCGCCGCCAGATTTTGCGATTAGCTTAAGACTAACTAAAGATTAAAAATAGAATCAGACGAATTTCCATTCGTCTCAGTCGCCAATCGGTCGCAAGCCCGGCGAGATACTAGCTTTAATCTATTTAGTCTGAAGCTAATAGCCAAGAAGTCGGGAATCAGTATCTCATTCGTAAATTGGTTGCTCACCGCGATTTCAGTTAATTTCGTTAATTGTTTTTTTAACTGGGCTGTAACAACTCTCTAGTCTTTTCTCTCGCCAAGACGTCTTCAGTGGTTCCTTCAACGTCGTACTTCGTTCTGTTCAGTAGTCCTTGAAAAAATAGTTAGCGACTCCTAGAAATCATTTAGCGAATATGACGAACAGTTAGCGATTAAATTATCACTGATTTCAAATTGTCTAGCGAGTGTGAAACGACTGTCTAACAATTCAATTCATTCAATTTAGTTTATTTATATATGCTTGAAACACACATAGAGTAGGGTGGGGCAAGACGCCCCCTTGGGGTAAGATGCCCCCTACGTCATAATGTATGACGTCATAAATAGAGCACGCTCTTCCGTATTTTAAAGTGTTCCTTTGGTTGTTTCTATTTTCCCGCCGTGTCACAGTTGATTCTCGAGAGAATTACATGGTATGCATTCATATTTACTACTTTGAACACCTTTTTTAATAAAAAACAATAACCGCTGCATGGTCCTCTTAATTCACAAAAAACACCGCTAAGACATGGCCGTCACAATGCTGGTAGAATAAAATGTTCACTACCATTGTGTGTGGTCACAGCTTGCCCAGATATGGATTATGCCGCAATGCAGAGTGTTTGTTAAACTCCTCTAGATGGGGTAAGACGCCCCCCTTATGATGAGGCAAGAGGCCCAGGGGCGACATGCCCCACAGTTATGGGGGCGTCTTATCCCGACAGGCAATATTAATAATTAAAATTAATAATTTAAAATGTGTTTGTAGATGGGACTGTCGTTCACGCACTAGGCGTTCTTTTATCACTGATTCAGACCGACTGACTGTGACTGACTAGCTTCTAATATTCCACTCACTCACTCACTCACTCACTCACTCACTCACTCACTCACTCACTCACTCACTCACTCACTCACTCACTCACTCACTCACTCACTCACTCACTCACTCACTCACTCACTCACTCACTCACTCACTCACTCTGTCCATCTTTTTATTTATTCATTCATTCATTCAACCATTCATTCGTCCATCCATCCAATAATCCATCCATCTATTCATACATTAATCCATCTAGCAATCCATCCATTCATGTGTCCTTACATCTATCAATTTATCCATTCCATCCATCCATCCATCCATCCATCCATCCATCCATCCATCCATCCATCCATCCATCCATCCATCCATCCATCCATCCATCCATCCATCCATCCATCCATCCATCCATCCATCCGTCCGTCCGTCCGTCCGTCCGTCCGTCCATCCATCCATCCATCCATCCGACCGTTCGTTCGTTCGTTCGTTCGTTCGTTCGTTCGTTCGTTCGTTTGTTCGTTCGTTCGTTCGTTCGTTCGTTCGTTCATTCATTCATTCATTCATTCATTCATTCATTCAATTATTCATTCATACATTCATTCATTATAGTGTTTAGTAGAACGCGATATATACATAACCGCTGATAAAATTTTGTATGTGAGCCATTACCTGCCTGAGCACGAAATGAAAAGGTTTTCGTCACGGTTCAGTGATTTTCACAAAAATGGCGGCCATTCCTAACTTTTCCAGATTTGTGAATGCGTTATCTCAAGAACCGCTGGTCCGAAACACTCGTGATTTTTGGTAGCCTATACATGTGGGCATTTACCTGCCTGACCACGAAATGGAATGGTCTTCGTCATGGTACATAAAAATGGCGGCCATTTTTAACCTATCGATACCTTATGAACGCGTTATCTCAAGAACCGCTGGTCCGTATCAATCATGATTTTGTATGTTTAAGCACTTACCTGCCTAACCACAAAATGAAAAGGTTTTGGTCACGGTTCAGTGATTTTCATAAAAATAGCGTCCATTTTTAACTTTTCGGAATTTGTGAATGCGTTATCTCATGAACCGCTGGTCCGAATGACTAGTGATTTTATGTGTAGGCACTTACTCCTGAGTTCTCTGGCCTATAAATGAAAAGGTTCACGGTTCAGTGATTTTCACAAAAATGACAGCCATTTTCGACTTTTTCAGACACTGTGAACGCGTTATCTCAATAACCGCTGATCCGAATCACTCGTAGGCCCTTACCTGACTGACCACGGAATGAAAACCTTTTCGTCACGATTAAGTGATTTTCATAAAATGACCTGTAATTTTTAATTTTCCTGTGAGCGCATGATCCGGTAGTCCGAATAACTCGTAATTTTGTATACTAGGCATTTACCTGCTTGCCCATGAAATGGAAAGGTTTTTGTTATTGATTTTTCTAGAAATGGCGACCATTTTTTGTTATCAGTCCTGAGATATTGCGTCAATTAAAATGCAGAATGATGCATTCGTGTTTGCCTAATAGCGAAAACACATCTCTAGTTTGTCCATCCATTCATTTCATTTGTCCGTCCATCTATCCATTCATTGATTCACCAATTCATTGCTTCATCCATTCATATACTCCCTCACTCACCTCACTCAACCACCCAACTCACTCACCTCATTCAACTCACCCAACTCACTCAACACACCCAACTCACTCAACTCACCCAACTCGCCCAACTCACCCAATTCACTCAACTCACTCAACTCACCAACTCACTCAACACACCCAACTCAATTACCTCACTTAACCATCCAACTCAGTCAACACATCCAACTCACTCAACTCACCCAACTCACTCACTTCACTCAACCACCCAATTCACTGAAACTCACCCAACTCACTCAACTCACCCAGCTCACTCAATTCACCTAACTCACTCACCTCATTCAACTCACTCAACCACCCAACTTACCCAACTCACTCAACTCGAGTATAAAGGGCAAGATGCCCCTTATCCCTGGGGTAAGATGCCCCCCGGGGCATTTTGCCCCAAGTGTGGGGTAAGATGCCCCTTTCTGTCAATATACATTACCGCTCATAATATCTTAGCAAATAACTTGGAATAATTATTTGATCATTTTTATGTTCCCCTCATATGCCTCTTTGTGAGCATTGGATAACTCTTTATTATGAGCAATATATTCAGCTGTAGGACGCTGTGACCTTAGAGGGGGCGCCTTGCCCCACCCTACTCTACATGCAAATAATTATAAAAATGCAATAGAGACCTGCAAAAGGCTTATGATAAGCCGCTTCCATGCAGGCCACCCTTCAATAAAGTATTATATATGGTTTCTGAAAAACTGCATACGTCGCGGACAATCTTCAGCGAACGTCCTCAGCCTTATTGACACTATACAAACGGTGACGAATTTATTTTAATTACTGGTGTGAGACCGGGTGTGAGACTACTGATAACCGACAAATACAACTGGTTACGACACAGATTCGATGGGAAGACGACTGACTGACGAATGAGACGACTCTGTAACGACTTGAAAGACTGTGTGACGACTGTTTAGCAGATGCATAACGACCAGAGAGCAACAGGTTATCTGGTCGCTAGGAGGTTGTTCGTCAGTCGGTGATTGGTAGATTTGTTGGGCGATCGCGTCATATATAACGTCAGCATACCTGAATGTTTTCTGTCGGTTTCTTTTTAACTAAAATTAAATCACTTGGGATATCGACTGAAACGTCAGGTATCACATCACACATTTCAATAGCTCTCTCGCAGGGAATCATGCGAAAAGAAAGTGTTTTTACACATACAAATGCATATAATGATACCTCAGAATATTTTTCTCAGTACCGACTGGATCTCGTCTGCTAAATAAGATGGCTACAGTGACGAACGGATGGGTCCGAAATATTCGATGAAAATTGCTTTAAAAAATGATATTACATTGTCATTTAGCTGCAAAGACTTTACAAATATTGTTCTTTGAATAACGCTGATCATAATGGTATATGTTATATAAGTGATATTTTTTGGTCAAATTAATGTTCACACCTCCTAATTAGTATATAAACACAACTGCCACGCGCCGCGCGGCATTGTATCAAGTCACCGTGCTCCATATGGTTAATAAACTACATTGGAATATCTTATGAACACTCAATAATATTAGCCAGTGTTGACCCTGGTGAAGGTCTATATGTGGGGGATATGATTAAATAATGATTACTTTCATCTGACACATTTAATGCCGATTTAATGAAAGACGGCCAAACCAATCGACAGAAGTTGATAGATGATGGTCACGATCTGAGCTATCTGCTATTTGACAAGGTTATTACATTCACCGTCTGTTCTCCATATCTGCTAACATGGTTCATTGGATTATTTATATTTAACAATGGAGACTGAGACTAACGGGATTTTTTCCATTTAAAATCATCACAAATATCTTAGTTAGCTCTTCCCGATTCATTTGAATACCCATGTTATGTGTCCGCTGCCACTAGAAATATTGTATTTCTTTCAGCGAGGGGACCGTCTTTATATGTCAGAATCTGAGGTATAACGCCCCCACACTCCACATAATTATTTATGAATATAATACAAAATAATTGAGAAATCAAAATTTGGCATGTATTCTACAATTGCATATTTATTCTTGAAGTCTATTATGTAGGACCTACTCATGATACTAATATTTCACTTTTATCGTGGTATTGTTGCTGCTGCTGTTATGATGGACACAACAGCACTCAAGACTACAATTAACCAGGACAAAGTGCATAAATCTATTACTTTGATCATGTTGACCGACAGACTATAATCACGTCGTCCTTGAAAACATTGTTGCCTTTTATCAGAAACATATTTTTGTTTTTCTCTCCGAAATTGTGACCACTCCAACCTGAAAAGAAGTAATGCTATTTAAAAAAAAACACACTCATCAGCACCAGAGAAAAAAACATCATCACGACAGCAGTCACTGTGATACAGGCTCACAATAAATTAGAAACTGATCAGGGACCCATTGAAATCTTATTTTTCCATTGAATTCACCAGATTTGATTTTATCACGCCAATAATGTCGTACTTTCGTAATAATCGTAAAAAATCGGCTAATAAGAACATAAATGCACTTTTTTGATTAAGACATTATAAAAACAGCTGTGGGTGGGTCAGTAATGCTTACTCAGCAAATCCTGACGACCCACCTACATGAATTCATTCTGGGAAATATATTTTTTGAAATCCAGAATCTAGCGTTTTAATAATATAAGGCAATTGTTCGTTTTCATACTCATGGCGATAAACTATTGGACAGAAATAAAATAGTTTTCTGGCTAATTAATTGCATATCTTAACGTACTGATAATAATAGCTACATGTATTTACGGTCATGGTCATGGCCATGGTGACCATAAAAACCCGTCAAGCGAAGGACTTAGAGATGATTACTTCCGATCTGGTAGCATTATCAAGTTTTACTTTGTGTCCTTTACGCACGAATATAATCACAATAATTTTTTTTTTAATTTGCTTCATCAGCAGGTTATATCGTTGTCATTTGGGAATTAAACTTGTGCTTGAACATCAAGATTTACAAATGTTTCGTCTCAAATTGAACACAAATATGAGTATTTTTCAAGTTTGTGAAAAACAAAATTCTATAACTATAACGTGGGTAACCATTTAACCGCCGGTGCCGCATATATTCGGGTTTTCATTTTTTATTAGCACATTAAGTATCACATTTTAGATATGTTAAAGATAAAATGTGACATCAACCAGCAAGATTTGAAAAGAGTTGACCTACATTTTGTCAAATCTAAATAATTTTCGTTCACTTGAAGTTGTGGATCGCGTCTGCGAGACACAACTTCAAGTGGGTGAAAATTCAAATTGAATAATTTGGCGGTCAAAGACTTAATATAGAGAAGGGTCAACTTATAGTAATGGGCTGATTAGTTTGTTAGTGATTCATAAGAAAAGTATTATAATGCATTTGAAGTTTTATTGAACGCGCAGCTACATTATTACTTCATTTATAATCAAACGAGTCAACAAGTTCTGGTAAGTTCTTCCATAATAAGCTCAGCTTTTTCGAGATTAAGCCGTGTGCGTTATGAATTTACTTATTATAATATTCTTATTTTAGGAATTCGGGATAATTTGTTTAGAACACATTTTTGAAGAGAAGCGATAAGCCAGGAAAATTGATCTTGATCATTTTTATCCCATTACAGTCATAAAGTGTGACTCGAAATAACCAGAAGGTAAACATTGTACAGTGGCCCGGTGCAAAAAGGCTCTACTTACAGATTCAAAAGATTTGCAGTTTCAACAACCTTTCACGTACTGAATATAGCGATTCCGTGGGTGCCACCTTTTCCAGACCAAGTCTACTATTCTACCCCCGATCAATGCTCAGCATGTCACATGTCTTCGTTATAACTTTTATGAGGTGAAACAGCATGACAACACTGTCGACATCGCATCTTTCATTGAAACCAAGTTGAACTCACTCCTTCCCGATGGAACATTAGTCATTTTCAAGTAGATAATTTTACCATGTTGGCTACAGGAATGATAGGACTGGATATGGCGGCGGTGGCATTTATAATTACACACGTACTATAGTCTAGTCGAAAAATAGGGTTCCTACGCACCCTCGGAAATATACTTCTAATTGGTGTATCTAGCTTGGAAAAAAACCGTAGAAAACGATCAGCTATGTTAACAAGCTGAAAAATGTGCCTAGTGCCTTTTGATGCAAATTTGTGCCGCCATTACCGAAAAATATATATTTAGTTATATCTCGGTCAATATAGCAGATAAAGGCACAATAAGGGTATCTACACCCATGTTGTGGGGGTCAAATAAGACAATAAAACCTTTTTTAGAGTGACCTAACTTGTTTCAAAAAAATTAGTATGCAAATTAGCGCCGCCATTACTTCAAAAATGTATATTTAGTTATAGCTCTGTCAATATCACACATAACGGTACAATTAGGTTGTCTACACCCATGTTTTGGGGGTCAAAGAAAGCAATGGCTAGAGCGCGGAGCTTTGCCAATGTCACTGCCTGCCGTGCGGTTTCGAATCCCGCTTGGTGCAGGATTTTCAGAGAAATATCATGTTTCTCCTCTCTCAATATTGGGACATTGTTTAGATGTTGCGTCCTTCGGCAAGACACTTTACCCTCACATGCTTCACTTGACTCAGGTGTAAATGAGTACCTGGTAGGACAGAGATGGCAATGTGTGCGACTAGTTCCTAGCGCCGAAATGGCTGCAAGTGCTGTATGCTCCAAAAAGGGAGTTGAAATGGTGAAATGAATGAGCAAGTCCAGTGACCAGGGGTAATATGTGTGAAGCGCACAGAGCATTGTATGTGCGCTATATAAAAACTCACCATTATTATTATTATTATTTTTAGAGTGATTATATGTGTTTCTGATAACTTTGTATGCAAATTAGCGCCGCTATTACCGAAAAATGTATATCTATTTATAGTTCGGTCAATATCATAGATCACGGCACAAAAAAAGTGTCTACACCCTTACTTTGATGATCAATGAAGACAGTAAAAACATTTTTCAAGTGATCTGGTGTGTTGCAGAAAAATATAGTGTTAAAAATTAGAAGTATATTTCCGAGGGTGCACAGGAACCCTATTTTTCGACTAGACCATACGTTCTGATATACCATACAGATGGCAGCCTGACCTGGAGGGACAAAATGCTGAATACCTTCATAAAACTGTTATTAAAACACACCACTGCATTATTTGCTTTATCCGACCACTACATTCTAAGCCGGGAATGGAGAGTTATTGTTGATTAAGTACAGACCAATCATGGCAGGCCTATTGTACTAAAATCAGTCAGGTGTGACCGAGCTGTTGATTATGAGGGATCCTCATTATGGTCGGATGTGTTTTAAGTCAGTTAAAACCACGTATTAGGCATTTGAATATTAATATACATTTAAATATAAAAATATTATGTATTAACGTTATGGCGTTGTAAGATATTGTAATGTGATTTTATTATTTTAGA
This sequence comes from Flabesymbios commensalis, assembly GCA_964017125.1. Taxonomy (NCBI): domain Eukaryota; kingdom Metazoa; phylum Annelida; class Polychaeta; order Terebellida; family Flabelligeridae; genus Flabesymbios; species Flabesymbios commensalis. Next base: position 31,651,977 of record OZ024913.1, read on the forward strand.
ATGTCAGAAATATGACATTGAATTGGAGGATGTGCCAGTTTAACTGTGGGATATGCCATTCTGTTTGTCGAGATATTTGATTTTAATATGAGGATATGACACATTTCGCCTCATGATATGGTAATATAATCTTCAAACATTGCTATTTAATATAACAAAATGGCGTTATGATGACTGAATACAGCTTTAGAAAGTCAGTATATATTAGTTGGACATCACCTTATGGTATTAAAACGATTAGAAAGTTCTGGCATTTTAATTTCATACTATGCATTATAATATCAACATTTCAACGTCAATATACATATATGACATGTTAATGTCAGAATATGACATTTGAGTTTTGGGATATGGTAATTTGGACGCCTTTATGCACAACTGGACCAACCCCAAAAAGTTCATTTTGAGATAAATGCAGTTGAAGTTTATGGTCTACTGTAAATTCAAGAAAACGAATGAGGAAAATATTGAGTTAAACTAACACACGACATCCACATTCTCTATTCATGGAAAATATCCACATCATCAGATACTTCCGGCTTCGGGCCTCGCTGCCTAAAACAAACTGCGGTCCAGTTGTGCATAAATAAGAATGACCATATTGCTTTATGCACAATTGGACCAGCCCACATTTATTGTAAATTAAACAAATACAAATATATGTAGAAAATTTAAAATAATAAGCACATTACAGTCTATCTACATGTCCTGTAGATCTATTATAATAAAAATATATGTACCTTTTTATAGTTTAGTTCAAATCACGGGGACTGCGAGGATGATTGGAAAAATAAAGGTATGGGTTGGTTCAATTGTGCAATTTTAACATTTTTATTTATGCACAAGTGGACCAAGCCACAATTATTGTCAATTTAACAAAAATGTAGTAAAATACATCAATAAGCATATTACAGGTTCCCTATATCTTCTGTAGATCTAGCTGTGACATGTCTTTAATAAAATACGTGTAACGTTTATAGCTTAGGTGGAATCACAGGGACTGTGAGGCTGAAGGAAGAAATACTTGTGTGGGTTGCTCCAGTTGTGCATAAATCAATTATAAGATTTTATATGTACTGTTTTTGTCCGTGCCACCAGGTGGCGTGTTGTGTGCAATTTGGACTTCCGGTTTTTAAATAATGGCTATTCATAATGTCTATCAGTTGGCACACTAAACTTATTTTCGAATTTTTGGGGGTTGGCTCAGTTGTGCATAAAGGAGTCCATTTAATATTATGCTATGACGTTATACATTTATAAAATGACACACTATTGTCACATTATGGCATTGTAATGTGATGATGTGGTATTATAACAAAGACCATATCATTATAATATTAGGATATTGTATTATAGTGTCGGAATATGACATTTAAATGAAGGATGTGACATATTGAAGTCAACATATATCATCAGTATATTGGTTTGTAATATCAGGATATGACACTTTAACGTCATGATAAAGTATTACATCACAAAATAAGATTTTAATGTCGAAGGATTCCGTTTTTAAGATAGGGTATGACAATATCATATCCGAATATGGCGGTTTAACGACATAAAACATTTCAGTTTCAAGATATGGCATGTATCTGTCCAACACAAAATGAATGTTGCAATATGATTCAGCGAGGCCCTAATATTGATCAAATGCACCGAAAGAGACAAACAAAAGGCACTTTGAAAGGTTCAATAAAATGGACAGTAAGAGAGGGTCAGGACACACGCTCGTTGAACAGCATATGTCCTTGCCCTCTCTTATATTACGTTCATATCCTGACTATAAAATACCATATTGAGATGTTATCGTAGCACATTCTGTCATTTTATTACCATAACTTGATCTTTAACTATCATAGCCTTTTGCTATAAGCTGTATTCAGACATCTTAACGTCATTTTGCTATACTAAAGATCATTGTTATGATATTATAATACCACATCTTGGCGTTAATGTGTCATATCCTGATATTAGAATGAAATATCCTGACATAAATATACCATACTCCGACGTTAAACTATCACATCCTCTAATGTAATGTCATATTCTGCATTATAATGTAATATCATCCCACTACAAGATCATGCAGTACGTGTTATAACTTTATTGCGTAATATCATCATATTCAATGTGATATGCTAATATTCAAATGCCTAATCCACGATAATAAAATACAATATACATTCGCAGAAAATGGACTAAATGAAATAGGTCAATGGATGGACAAAGTGTACCAGCGCGCAAAATGATATCATTCAAAACATTGTCTTAATTTTAGTAGTAAAAAAGCAACCTATCGGGAATGCCCTTTCGTGATGAGCAAATAACTTGTTCTTCGCTGCAGTTTTTTGTTCATGAGCACCACTGCAGATGAACTATTATGCATCTGTTTGAGAAAATCAATTGATTAGTTTTTGAGATAAACCGTGTAGGATTGACACACATGATATGTATATGCCCAGTTGGGCGGGGGCCCTATGGTAGTGGTTAGCACCGCTGCCTTTCGCGCCAGAGTTCGGGGTTCGGTCCCCGGTCTCGGCGGTTTGAAAGAAACAAAATATGTTTTTGAGATAAACCGTTTAGGATTGACACACATGATATGTATATGCCCAGTTGGGCGGGGGACCTAGGGTAGTGGTTAGCACCGCTGCCTTTCGCGCCAGCGTTCGGGGTTCGGTTCCCGGTCTCGGCGGTTTGAAAGAAACAAAATATGTTTCTTCCCCATCCACGTGTGAAAGTCAGTATTGTGGGGAGCCTCCGTGACCGAGAGGTAGCGTGCTCGGCCTCAGACCGCCAGGGCTCGAATTTCGAATCCTGTGTCTGGAGTACAGTGTCATCTCATCATCCTCAGGAGGTTCTCCTGGCCCAGTTTAGCCTATATGTGCACAAAGGTGGCCTAAAGCCCGATTCATTTCATTTCATTTGTATATGCCCAGTTGCAATGTTTTAAACTTTTGCGCGCATATTGGTTTGCCATTTATTAGTTTGACGTCGATCCCTGCACTATAAGAAAAAAATAGTGATAATGGCCGTAGACTCATAACATAAGTATTCAAATAAAAAGGAAAAGGCTAAACTTAGATATTTATGATGATTTTTTGAAAAAAAACCATTTTGTCGTCATGTTTTTTTCATAAAAAATTCAGCGTTCTGAGTTTTAAAATGCATACCGTGACGTCCCTAACCATACTACGTTCTAATTATATTTGTTTACGTTTTAATTTTAACTTTTTAAAGTATTGGCCTCATGTTAAATTTAACTAAAATCAGTTTCATCCCCAATCCCTTACGTCATAATATTCTGAAGGTCAGAGAAGCAGATCCAACCTAGGCCTTAATAACTGATTTCGTTTCAATGACAAATAATCCCAGCTATAAGTCGTTTCAATTAATTTCAAGGTGAATTTTACTTCTTCCATTGTCAAACCATAACAAGTCCTTGCTTTTTAAGAAGGGATAATGGTAAACCCCAGCGGGCATTGACACTATAATTAAAGATAGATAGATATTTATTGACGACGGTAAGTCTATGTAGACTTATGCGTCATTAAAATAAACATAAGCACATGAATATATAGGCCTACAACGGGATTAGTTTGGTAAAATCACTTGAAAATTAACATATGCATGCTAAGTTAACTTAAAACCAAACGACAATATATACTAAAAGAAGCACAGTTTTAATAAAATATGCATCACAACTATTTAAAATAACCTACAGGTAAACAGCACTGTCGTGATATTTTGAAATACTTTGTTTTTTAATAAGGTCATCAATATCCGTATTATCACTGTATGCGTTAATATTTTTATCATTCTCCACGTATTTCCTTTGAGTGGGTGTATGTTATTCGTCTTTTAATGGTGGCGGATGTTATAGATTTTTACTTCTCGAAAGATCTTGTCAGGTCGATTTTTCCGAAAACCCTGTATTTCGACAACCCTTTTTGCGACAGCCCTATATTTTCACAGCGCTATATTCTGACAACCCTATATTCCGAAGAGCCTGTATCGAATTTGTCCCTTAACATGTCTTATTTGATAAAAAAAATAGGACAATGATATTGACAAAAAATATATCCACAGTTAAAAAAAGTTTTTTTTTTATTATGCATATAAATATGATGTGGATTTTTTTTTATTTGTAGGTGAAATTTTTTTGGTTATTTCGAAAAACGTTTTTTTTTTATTATCGGTGATTTTTTTATCTAATGCTATATGTTGCTGCCACTCTCGTCTGCACAACATTGCTAATCAGTGGACATTTTGTTTTTTGCAAATATCCAGACAGCATTTTTCATTGTTCTCATTTTCAGACTGTGAAAAAATACAAGGTCAAGGAAGCAATCATTCGAAACACGACGAGTAATGTCACGATTGATTGTAATCCATATGCTTAAAAAGCCACCACGGACTCACAGCTGACTTTATCTGCATGCTAACCCTTTCAATGCGGGGATCAACTTTATACGTCAGAATCTGACGTCTATAGACGTCAGAATCTGACGTCTATAGACGTCGGATTCTGATGCTTAAAGTTGATACCGCATTAAAGAAGTAAACTATAAATTATATAAATTAAAGGCATTATAAATTATAATGTCCGTAGACCCATAATATATGTATCCAAATGAAGCTGAAAAAGCTAACAAGAGAAAGACATGTATGATGATTTCAATTTGAATAAAACCTTTTCTCGCTTGGTATAATACATAAATATAACAGCGCAAATAGTGAACGATCATCCCATAAATAATCCGCATGGATAGGGTTAATAATCACATCACGCTTACCCATTCAAGATGTGCAAAACGAATTTGTGGTCTAAAACTGGAGCATTGTTTGGTATATTTTGTGTAATGTTACATAATAATATCCATTTTCCATCGACACGAATCCAGGATACGAATAGTACTAAAATATTGCACTTTATTGTAAAGATATGACACCTATTATTTCCGTATGCATGTATGCCTATATAATTATGGCATTAAAATGTAACTATATTAAAGTGTAAGATGATGGGGGCGCTACATGTATAATTTCTGAATATTTAGATGCATCCCTTTAAAGACAGAGTGTGTATCTTTTAGTCAAAATTATGTTTTGTCTTTGAAGGGTGTGTAATTAGTTAAAAGTGACAGCTTTGAATACCTGGGTGTCACTCTGGTGAATAAACCGAGTACGCATGTAAATGATTGAATTGCCAACTGTAGGAGAGCTTATTACGCCATACAAGGCTAGATTTTGTAATGTGACAGCGAATTTTAACATGATAGTTGATCTATGGGAGTTATCCGACCATTCTAGCTCTGTTTACATCAAGAAGAGGGTCGGATGTTAAAAGAGACGAATTACAAATATCATTGTTAAAAAAAAGAATAGGTGTACATGAATTTGGCAAGAGCCCTCCTATTTTCAAGAACTCAACATCAGCATTTAAAAACTCATGATTATATGAGAATTCATTAGAGCTGATCGTTGCTCTGAGACTAGCTCTTCCAAAGCTAGGTTATTTAAAATGCAAATTTATTAAAACAACATGTTTCTGCGGAATTTTTTTGAGGAAATGGTTGGTCATACAGACTTGTTTACTTAGGGTCAAGCTCAAATATTAATAGCATGGCATATCTTTCTTGAACATGCTGCAATGTGTTTTAGATGACCCTAATTTGCAAATCGTTAGGAATAATTGGACTGACTTGAAAACAAGACGTAAAAATTCTAGACTTGTGAGCATGTTCAAAATTTTAAATGACCCAGTCGAAATTCCTATCAATGACCGTTTAATCCCAGCGGGCAGAAGAACACGTGGTGGGCACAATCAGGCCTATAAACATCTTAGAGCTAACACCACACTGGAACAAAATTCTTTTTGGCATCGAACTATCCCTGATTGGAATTCTGTTATGTACTGACTAACCTTCTATCATACTAAGCCCAGCTGTTAAGGACAGACTAATCGACAACAACACTAAACTCAGCTGTTCAGGACCAACTAATCCGTTACCATAGTAAGCCAATCTGCTAAGGACAGACTAACCGCTACCATACTAAAACTAGCTGTTAAGGACCGACTAATCCGCTGTTTTGCGCTTCATCCGCTACCATACTACACCCAGCACTTACAGACAGGCTCACCCACTACCATACTAAGCCCAGCTAATAAGGGCATGCTCATCCGCTACCATACTACAGTCTATTTCACCAGATCGTGGGAGTAGTCTTTTTCCAATTTGCTTGATCGCTCTTTACAATTTTAAAACAATTTTTTTCAACCTCCCCCAACATCCCTGAAAATTTAGTGGATTTCTTTGTGTATTAGCAAAGTTAGACCTTTTGACATGTAATATTTTTCAAAATTATAGCTCTCTTTAACACCATTACCGTGAAACAAGAATTCTATTACATGCCAAATAGTCTAGCTTCTAAAATACACAACAAAATTGCACAACATTTTCAGGGATGTTAGGGAAAGATGAAAAAATAATCCAAGAAAAATTTTGTGAATTTTTTTTAAAGAGCGACCGAGCAAATTGGAAAAAGGCTACTCCCAGGATCTGGTGAAACAGACTGTAGGCCCAGCTTTTAAGGACAGGCTCCTCCGCTACTACATAGAACCCAGCTGTTAAGGACAGGCCCATCCCGTTATTTTACAAAAACCCAGTATTTAAGGACATCCTCACGCGCTAACATACTAAACCCAGCTTTTATGGCAGGCTTTTCAATGTACCATACTAAGCCCAGCACTTAAGGAGAGGCTCACCCGCTATCATACTAAAACCAGCCTTCAATGACAGGTTTATCCCACTATATTAACAGTTTTTAAGAGCAGACTCACTCGCTATCATACTTATCCCAGCCTTTGAGGGCAGGCCCACCCGTACTAAACCCAGCATGCAATGACAGCTTATCCCGCTGCCATATTAAACCCAGCTTTCACGGGCAGGCTTATCCCGCTGCCATACTATACCCAGCTTTTAAGGCTTATTCCGCTATCATCACTGATCCTGCTAGACCCAGCGCTTAGGAGGGCATGTCCACACCCGACCATGCTAATCCCAGATTTAAGGACAAGATCATCCTATCCCCATCCCTCCGCTACCATACTAAACCCAGCACGTATAAGGTATATATAGGTCATCCCGCCACCTCCAAAACCCAGCTTGCAAACCCAGCACATTCAAGACCAGGCTAACATTTCCATGATGTTTTTGCACATTGGCACAATAAGGTCATCATCTGCAACACAATTAACATTGGGATTCTACAGAATGAATTATTAATTAATCTTCTTGTTCGTCGTTTGATGAAGACATAATTAAATTTGATCAGCATGGTGGCCCACTGATCTAATTACGAATGGTAGATGGCCATGAGTTGTAAGCGTCAGAACATTGGAATTAAATTTTAAAGTGTGAATACCAAGTACGTGGTCGTATTTTAGAATGTCTACCTATTTTGAAGATCATTCAATTATGTAGATATAATTATAAATTCGACACCTATCTGATGACGGCATCTCAACAAATGACAATCCGTTTTCTTAATTTAAATAATATAGATTACAACAGCTGGGACAAAGACCATATGAATAAATGTTGAACGTGATTACGATAGAAATGCCAGGTTACAAGATATATATGTCCACCCACTGCAACTTGTGTCTCGCTATCACGGCCTAAAACTCGTAGGTGGAAAAGTGCTTGGCTAACTATACAATTTGAGTCAAGACATATATGCCAATATAGCAGATTTAACCATTTACCCGCCAAATTATTCAATTGGAATTTTCACCCACTTGACGCGATCCACAACTTCAAATGGGTGAACATTATTCCAATTTGACAAAAAGGAGGCTAACTGTTTTTAATCTTGATTGATGTCGAGTTTTATCTTTAACCCGTTTTGAAAAGTTGATATGTAATGTGCTAATAAGAAATGTAAAAGACGAATCCGGTGGTTAATGGGTCAATACCCATTCTCTTTCGAATTGTCTTGTTTGAATGAAATACAAAAAGGATAAAATCAGATATAGATATTACTAGCACTTTAATTAACCCTTATGCTGCCGGAACCGTATATATGCGTTTTCAAGCAAATTTCAGACGAAATAAATTCAACCTAAATTGCTAAAATATCTTGTGGTAGATGTTTAGTGATAATATTATTACATTTTGAAAACGTATATTTTTGCATTAATATAGTTATTTTTCGTCATTTGGAGCTGGAAATTGCGTTAGCTACAAATGAATGAAAAATATTTCTAAGCAATGCGGCAAGATAAAGGTTAAGAGTTAAAAGGAAGAACTATGTTTAGAAATAAATTCAATTTTTTTGTATTTACCCAACAAACAAATAAATTATTTTAAAATTTTGCCTGTTTAAGCTCGAACCCAAATGAGAAGAATCTTGACAGAACTAAGCTTCTGATTGGATCCTTGTCATTCGTGACGATACGCCCTGTAAACACTGTTGTAACTTCTCTACAGATTCCTTCGCGTTTAGTTGGAACTGATAAGGAAAACCAATCTGTATCAGAGGCATAAAGTAGTCGTTGAAGGTTATAGCGCTAAGTGGTGTAGTGTATATGAAAAAGAGAGTAGTTCCAATACAGAGTCCTGAAAATGTACTTATCTGAAAGAGTGTCTTTCATTCTTATAATATATTGATGCCTGATTTTCAAATAAGACGAAAATCAAATTAAACTTGTGTTTATTTGCTCAATTGTATCGAAAGAAGACGACAAATTAAACAGTGTCAGATTTCTAACCTCACCCTTGTCCATCCTGAGGATGATGTCAAATATAATAGGTTAGTTTAGGGGCTTTGTGTATAAATTCGATGTTATTGTGGAGCCCCTACTTGTTTTTATCATAGCCCGAGGCGACGAAACAACTATATTAGCTGGGTGTATGTCTAATGTTGAAATATGAAGTCATAGACTAATTTTAGTGCAATATATATCTTGCATGATGTCTTCTAAATCATAGAAGTAGGCCTAGAACCCATTACCATCCTAGTAAACACAAAATATTTGTATAATATTTTACAACGTCGGCCCAACGTCTTCGACGTTGAACCAACATTGTACAAATGCTATACAAATGTTTTGTGTGTTCACTGGGATACTCGCTACATGTTGTGCATCAACTGGATGTATGATCATCGAATTCTAGTCGTACATGTATGGCATGTAACTAGGCGTGGTGACCTACCATGACAAGTGCTGCCACAGGCTTTTGAAATCCTGGACTCTGACCTTCAGAAGGACATGAGGGGTGTCATATCCCAGGTGGATTCGTATGAAACGTGCAACATGAGAGGGAAATGTCTGACAACTCATCTTCTATTTTAATTACCTGGCAATAACATGACTGATGTGATCATGGTGATTGCAAAAGGCAATCAGTTCAACTAATTTCCGTGACGACGACAGATGTATCAGGTTTAGAAAATATTTCGAAACTATAGTATTCCGACGACTTACCCCTTTCAGGCCTGAATTCACCATTGTCATCTCCATCCACTACAAGCCGCGAATCGCTGTCGCAATTCTTGACTTGTGGATGAAGATGATTTGATGTGGTTTCAAAATTAAAGAAAATTGCCATGTATTGGTAAACCAGTTTCGGGGTTCATGGAAATTTTCGTTCAAAAATCGTTGGTTGTAGGGGATTTAACCCTTGTCCTGTTGAATTGTTTCAAATTATTTTTCATTCATTTGCAGCTGGAATATATATTTATGAAAAAACAACATCTCCCAAATTGAAATGTTTGATTAGCTGAGCATCTACCACTGAATATTTTATCAATTTTAGTGGCATTTTATTTGTTTTGAAACTTTCTTGAAAACGTATATATCCGGGTCCAGCAGGACAAGGGTTAAGACTGTTTTCAGGGATGTAAAATGATGCTTTAATGTATCGTCAGTGAGGGCTTGAAGGGTTAAGGGTTAAACAGAAAAAACGAAGAATGGAGTCCTCATACAGCTACATTATAGAAGAGAAAACATTTTAGGAGACAGTAATGGTATAAAAACCTCTTCGAAGTGAATGTATAAACAACAACTAAATCGGAAATTGTCAGTGTGAAAAAACAGTAAATTTCATATTATGTTCTCGTCTCATAACTACTATGAATAAAACATATGAACTAGAAAAATATTTAGTCGTAGACATGATCCGTTAAAGACCTGAAAAAAGTGTTTCACAGATTGCGTTAAATTTCAGGTGTGATTGTCAAAGGATCACATCTTCATTTCAGTCGATACAAGAAAAGAGTAATTTCTGATCCTGTACATTAGTAGTTCCCTGTCTACTGCCATCAATACCTAATATGGTATATTTATTAGAAACGTGTGCTATAAAAGTCTGATCTCTCGAAAATATATTGAGCTAATGATGTACCAATGTTGAAGCAGCGTCACAGACATTGACGCAACGTTGGTACACCGTTGGGTCAGCGTCGTGCGTCGCCTTGCTTGTAATTCAATAAATCATAATAATTAACCATGAATGGGATGCATCCGATATAATAGGTTTATTAATAGTGTACGATAACAATGACATTTTCAAACACCATTGATAATTATTATAAAACTGAATGTTCGGGCAATTAAAATAATAATTAGTACATGGACATTAGAATCCAGCAAGTGTACCCGGAATAAACATAAAATAACCATTTGCACAATGTTGGACCAACGTCAAATACGTTGAACCGACGTTGTACAAATGTTATACAAATCTGACGTCTATAGACGTCTGATTTTGACGTCTCAAGTCTATCGCCACACTGAAAGTGTCAACATATATATAATGGCAGTATACCCATAACATAGGTAATCAAAATAAGCCAAAAGAGCTAACTAAGACATTCATGATGATTTCAAATTGAGCAAAACCTTTGGTCTCCATGGCTTAACCCTTTAACCGCCGGTGCCGAATATATTCGGGTTTTCATTTTTTATTGGCACATTGGGTACCATGTTTTAAACATAAAATGTGACATCAATCAGCAGGATTTGAAAAGAGTTGACCTCCATTTTGTCAAATCTGAATAATTTTCACTCACTTGAAAATGTGGATCGAGTCAGCGAGACACAACTTCAAGTGGGTGAAAATTCAAATTAAATAATTTGGCGGTTAAAGGGTTAACAACAAATTATAGTCAGCCTAGTTGTGTACCACACGCATACGATTACTGTCATTATATTACGTGTCATTGTTGCTTATCTACAATCGTAATACTGCTATTTTATACCACTTGATAATATCTTAAATTCATCATTTGACGTCGAATCATATCCAGTATTAAAAAGTAAAAACAAAAAGAATCATTACTATAAATTTATAGCCTTGTCAAAGAGCTATAATATCAGTCAACAAATGCATAATACAATTATTGTCTCATATATTTCTGGTGGTATATAATGATGAACCAGTGCTGGACCAATGTTGAGCCACCGTCAGCGACGGTGGCTCAACATTGGTCTAGCGCTGGTTGATAGACTATGTATGTAATTGCCAAGTAGTAACCGTAATTGTAGCCTTTTCTGAATGTTTATAGCGCACATACCCAAGAACATGTAGTTGTTTGAAAGGGAAAGGTGTCTCATGTGAACCATGCATTGCCGTTTGCATTCAAACCATACTGGTCAGAGATGTATGTAAAAGAAAGACATGTTTTTAAATAGTGTTTTTTCATGGTATTAGTTACATTCCACCGAAGTTTGACATCATTTGTGACCACATCTGTCTGAATGAGTCGCAAGTCGCAGTTTGACAAACTATGCTAGGGACCCCAAAAGACAAAATAACGTTGATATGACATATTTCTAATTTGTACATAAGTTTTGGTTTTCATGTGATTATTTTTAGAAAATACATGCACATGATGTAAAATAAATATTTTAAATATATCCATTATTTCAATTTGAGCTCTAAATCAGTGATATATTTTTCGTTTCACTTATGAAGATGATAGCAAACGCTAATGAGTAGGAAATATTCATGCAACCTAAACTTCTGATAATCAAAATATCAGGCATATTGTACTGTTAAAGGTCGCAAATTTTAATCCAATTGTTTTTTTTTAAATGTACAAATTTCCTTTTTCAACTTTAATTATTTCAGTCCATAATACTTTTGCATAAGTCTGACTGGTTGGACAATAACAAAAATAAGTTTGGGTGGATTTTTGTGACGCGACTCACGGTCGACTCGTGAGGTCATATAAATGATGCCGGAGCGGCTCGTGGAGCTCAAAAAGTTAAAGGTCATTTTCTCAAAATCGTGTTATTTCAGACTTCTCATAACTGAGAGTTTTCCAAGCACGCTTAACACGCCAGAAAGTTGTGTGATATACCGTTTTAAAGGTATTTTTTTGAAAAGTAATAATTTCAAATAATAAGATCTACGACTAACGACACATTTTTTCAGATCGGGTCACATATCGTACATGGATGTTAGCCCAGCGTCGGCCAAGAATAAACCAACATTGGTTCAGTATCTCGCGTTTGCTCTGTATGTGCAGAATGCAGTTCAGTCAAGCTTTATACATAGTGTGTAAGATCTTAAATTTGTATTTTAGAATATTTATCTCATGTTAAAATGTTGCTTCTGCATACACAGCTAAAACACCATCTTATATCTTTAAATAAATTAACACCGAATACGTCCCCGTTTCACATTACGGTATGCAGTTGTTATACATGTAAGTTTGAAGTATAATACAATATGTGGGTCCCATTACGATATATTAAACTGATAAGTACATGTCATCTAAAAGAACGTACACAATTGAAATATGTTCATTTTATTGTACAAAGAAAATTAGATGTTCAGTACAGCCTGTTAGAGCAACATAATAAATAATTTCACCTTGTGTTTTTTAATTTACTGGTATAGAAATCCTGATCCACGATTTTAAATTATAAATATATTAGAGCCGACCTAGTCAAAGCGACCCACTCATTAAACTTGAAAATTGTTATTACACCTCGTGAAGAGTGTATTGGATATAAATAAAAAGGGGAAATCATCTTTACCATTGAGTTGCCGACTTTTTTGTGAAGCAGGTAAAACTTTCTAAACATGATCTGGTGTGAATTTTGATAGGTTTTAGTTGTCTACTACGTATAATGGCCCGCCTCGTACAGTCAACAGATCCCTTATCTAGGTCACATGTCTTGGAGGTATGTACGATGACGGTGATAGGATGGTTGGCAATCAGGTAACTCCTCCCACCATTACCATGGAAACTAAACGTTTCCCCCTTGTTAAGTTGAGCAGAAAAGCGCTGAGCTGCTTGGTGATCCAGTACGAATAGACTGGTATCAGCTGCTGTAGCTATCACGGTGAAGTCCATCTGCTTGTCTCCAGTGGCATGGTAGACATACATTGATCCTAGAAACTGCTCGGGAAGCAGTCTATAGCTGTCATCGTCAACTGTTGATTCTGGTGTACGTGTGCTCATATGTTCGTCGTCTCCTCTACTCTTCATCATGGCCAATGTTCTTCTGGTGATAGGGTCAACGGAGAGAAAAGATGATTGTTCCTCTGGATTTCTCTTGGAGTACGGATGTTCCATGTTGTTTCTTACCCTTGGGTTGTTGGATTGTGTTCCTAAAACACACAAGTATTATCTATCATGACATACGAAAAGAGACAGTGCGTCGAACCTTCCATACAAACAACAAAATATATATGGAAACAGACAGTGCGTCCAACCTTCAATAAAACATTAAAATGTTGTCATCATGCCGTATATTTTTTTATCAGTAAAATGCATTTTAAGTACAGTAATATGCTTGGTACAAGTCAAGAGGTAATGGCATTTGTAATTGCCTTGGCATTGCGCTACATGTATGATCTTAACCAAGCATCTTTAATTTACTCCTGATGATGGTGACCAATCTAGGAGAGACCGAGTGTCACATGCCATGACAGGAGCAGCCAAGTCACTAGCGTCATCCACTTGTTCTCTAAATAAGGAAGAATACAATACGTTGGCCCATAATTCGAGCTGTTTAAGTGTTGTTTCGAGGCTCCAAACCTCGTACTCGTCAATCATTTAAAGTGGAAGGTGGGCGACGGTAGTTTATTAACAATTTCATTCAGCTAATAGGTAGGTGTCGATAACTTAGCATCCAACGTTTCGATCATTCATAAATAAATTTAAAGAGAAAATATAAAACACATAAACATGATAAAGTAATAGAAAATACAGGATAATTATTTTCACCCGAATAAATCCACAATATGAGTTATCGGGCCAATCACCGCACTAAATCTTGCACACTTCTATTCTGGAATAAATAGTGTTAGCAAATTACAAAATAGGGAAGGTCAGCACACCCCTATTTTATTAACCATTTAACCGCCAAATTGTTCAATTGCAATTTTCACCCACTTGAAGTTGTGTCTCGCTGAGGCGATCCACAACTTCAAGTGAGTGAAAATTATTCAGATTTGACAAAATGGAGGTCAACAAATTTCAAATCTTGTTGATTAATGTCACTTTTTATCTTTAACAGGTTTAAAAGCTGATATGTAATGTGCTAATAAAAATGTAAAAAATGATCTTTTTGTGTTCACCCTTGAGCTGCTGAATTGTTTGTTTTGAATTGTTATTAATGTAAAGCTGGAATTACTAACGAAATGTCCAGCTTCAAATGATAAAATATGTGTGTAATTAACCCTTAAAGCGCTGAAATACTTCCGTATAAACCATGTAGACCGAAATCATCATAAATGGCTTAGGTAGCTCTCTCCGTTTTATTTGAATACAACGGCCATTATAAATATTTGCACTGTCACAGTAGAGGTAAAGGTAAAGGTGTAGGTTTATAGTCTGATATCAAGTATTTCATCCCATTTTTTACATTAACCCCCCCCCCCCCCCCCCTGGTCACTGGACATGTTCATTCGTGTGTCATCTCAGCTCCGCGGATAGCATACACAGTCCTGTAGCCATTTCGGCGCATTGAACTTATACGCATTGCCATCACTATCCCACCGGGTACTCATTTTCACCTGAGTCAAGTGAAGCATTTGAGGGTTGAGTGCCTTGCACAAGGACACAACGTCATAACAATGACCCAATATTGAGAGGGTAGAAACATGAAATTGCTCTGAAAATTCTGCACCAAACGGGATTCCAAACCGCACGGCAGGCAGACATTGGCAAAGCCCCGCTCTCTAACCATTGCGCTTTTCTGTGACAGTGCGGGGATCGACTTTAGACGTCAAAATATGAAGTCTACAGACGTCAGATTCCGACGTCTAAAGTTTATCCCTGCGCTGTAAGGGTTAATAAAAATAGACATATCCTAGTTTCAATGATTTGGTTTACCATGTACACATTTTGTTGTGGTACACATTTTGTTCAAGCAAATTCATTAAAATTTCATTTGGTCAGAAATAATGCTTGCAAACGTATTTATACGGTCCTGGCAAAGCAAGAGTTAGCAAAAAAACGAGTTTCATGAGTTTAATTAGAAAAAAAATATTTAGTAACATCTCCATGTTGGCTTCATTTTAGGCCAGCGTCGCAGACGGTGGACCAACATTAAGCCAGCATTGCGTCAATGTACCGTGTTTCCTGGAATTCCTTGGTCTCATATCAAACAAACGTGGGTAATGTGTATCCACTTTGAATTGGGGCACGATATTCAACTTTCACGTTTATAGCTCTTTGTTGTATAGACCTTCTTAGTAAGTGCCCAATAATATAGTAAACTGTACATGTTATGTCACGTATAGTATTTATTTAAACCGTAGTTGATTGACCAGTGTTGACCGTTCTTTAATATTAGCAATTGAAAGAATATTTAGATAACTCAATACGGACCGTTTTGTTCCTTCATTTATCACTATATACATAAAAATATACATAAAACACAAATAAATACATATCAAGTACAATAAAACACAACTGGTTAATTAATTTCACAAAATGATCCAACAGTATGAGTTGTCCAGTCACAGCACCTGTACACCTCTTATCTTGGATAAATAGTGTATCACATTACAATATAGAAAGGTCGTGCAGCCCCCCCCCCCCCCCCCGTTACCATGTTTATTAATGGCATTAACCCTTTAATCGCCAAATTATTCAATATGAATTTTCACCCACTTGAAGTTGTGTCTCGCTGACGCGATCCACAACTTCAAGTGAGTGAAAATTATTCAGATTTGACAAAATGGAGGTCAACTCTTTACAAATCTTGCTGGTTGATGTCACTTTTTTTCTTTAACATATTTAAAAGGTGGTAGTTAATTTGCTAATAGAAAATGAAAACCCAAATATATGCGGCACCGGCGGTTAAGGGGTTAAGTGTATTCAGATCCCCCTCCCATGTACGCTGATATGACCGACATAGGGGAGGAATCACCACTGTAATAGCTCCCAATCACTTTATTGACCCTTGTGCTGTTAAATTGTTTGTTTCTATTTTTCCTTCTTTTCAAGCTGGAATATTATTGCTAATAGTCGGTGGGCTGATATAAGATAATTGTATTTTGCCTAACATTCATCACAAATTAACAATTATGTTTTTTGTCTCAGTTTTAAGGTGAATATATTGGCTTTTATTTGAGACCAGGTAACCTTCTGGAAAATTATCCGGAAGAAGTAATTTGTAGACAAATAGATACTGTGAGCCTACCTACATGTACCCTCTACACACACTGGACATAAGTTTGTTTACCCCCACACTCATCACAAATTAACAATTATGTTTTTTAGTCTCATTTTTAAGGTAAATATATTGCCTTTTATTTGAGACCAAGTAACCTTCTGGAAAGTTATCCGGAAGAAGTAATTTGTAGACAAATAGATACTGTGAGCCTACCTACATGTACCCTCTACACACACTGGACATAAGTTTGTTTACCCCCACACAGTTCATTCACACACCACTGTTTAATCACTACTGAGCGGCCAGCTCATATACTATACCGACATGATTTTAAAGCTTTTAAGCTGTGTCACATGTTATCCACATAATGTTTTACACATTCTCATGCGAAAATATGCCTATGCATTGTAATTATGGGTTCCAGTGGATACATTTGTAATGGGAATCAAATTCAAATTATAGGTTTCAAATGTAATGGGATTTAAAATCATGTAATTGCAGCGCTGTTCAGCTGCAATAAAAAAAGAGTGCAAAATATTTCGACAAGGTACAGACTATCAAGCAAGAGTAAAAAAAGACGCTGACATGGTCGTCGGAAGCAGACGTCAGCTCCTGAGGGCAGATGTCTGAAGATACTGTCAAGGTTGAGACGTTTAAAGGTTACATCGGAGTTATCTCTTGACTGGAGCACGTTTTTGGTACGCATTTGTCATAAAGAACAGTTAAATAACGACTACATACATGCAGGGTACATATTCAGCCTAGTGGCAAGAAAAAGCCCATCATAGTTCATAACAAAAACGGCAGAATCACACCAGGTGGGCCAAGATAATTCAGAGCTGAGCCACCTTTGGCAATTGGTCCTTTATGGTGCTCTCTGATGAGTGTACGTTTTTTTTACAAACTAATAAAAGAAGTCACAGATGTTTGGGAAAAAAATTATAGAGTATGAATCCAGACGCAATGCGATTTCGGCTACGTAGAAACGTTTCCGATATGATTTGGGGATGCATCAGCTTCCTTGCATTGACAATTTGGTAGTGGTTGATGGAAATGTCAACCAGTATTCTTACATTTACATCATGGGTGGAAATATTCCGGAGTCAGTAAAGCAAATGTTTATGAACCAGCAACACCTATTTGTGTTCCAACAAGATCATGCTCCTTGCCACAGAGCCATGGCGATGTGGGCATGGTGTAAAAACAATGATAGACATAAGATGCTATTTTCTCCGAGGTCTCCAGATGTTAATCCTGTCTAAAACATCTGTAGTGGCATGAAAAAGGACACATGAGTGATCAGACCAACCACATGTGAACAGATAAAAGCAGCAGTACTCAGAAGCTCTGACAAAACGTCCTGCAAAAATGAGAACAGTGTTTTCCTCTCTGATCAGAAGAGCAGCGGTCATTATAAGATCACGTGGCTACCCTACTAAATATTAATTGTGACAATAATTATGTTTCATATAGCATCATATAGATATTTTCGTTCATAATCTTTAAAAGAATAAACGAAACTATCCGGGTTTGAGTTTATATGCCGTGATTCAATTAAGGTATTATGTCCAGTGTGTGTACTATTTGAATGTAATGACATGTAATAATAAAAAATAATATTGTTTCATATTTTTTTTCACAAAATAAAATGCGTTTTTTTTCAAATACGATGTGTTAATTCTACCATAAATCGATGCTGAACCGAAAAAATATGGTGAAATGTTTTTCAATTAGCTTGCATTGTATTATGTAGACCCTTTAACCTCTAAAGCGGGTGTGGTATTTGTTATTACTTAGAAAACCGTAAAAAAGGGATTCTTTAGATGACAACATTCAATGTCATACCTTGACATATATACCTTGTCATATTTGTTACATTATTACATCAGACAAACATGTCAGAGAATGATAAAATTGAGCAGAATATCGGTGTACATAGAATTAGATATGCGGTAAAATAGCTTATATAAACTGTTTATTTGAAAATAGTAATACTGCAAACTACATGTTCATGCCCAACACATGAGCTTATATGTATTGATAAAAGTACATTTATTATATTTATATATACTTACAAGTCTGATATAAATCTGTAACCACTATAAATTATGTCCTGATATCTCAAAACTGAACAATAAGTGGATTGTTAAATTTTTACAGTGATGTGTGTTAATTAAATATAAAAAATAATATATATATATATATATCGTGATTGATTATTAATGGGCTACATTATTGTTAACCGTAATTCAAGAAAACATAACTAGCGTTATTTAAAATTAAAGGGGTATGATGTTTTAATAGGAGAGTATTGCAATGTTTTGTGAGGATATGACGCCCTATGTTTAAGTAAGATTATTAATGTCATTTTACCAACAATAGTTTGTGCTACTATGTTAGGTTAATGCAATAAATTGACATAATATATTATGTTGTTTAATATATTGCATGATAATTGCGGTATATGACAATATATAATGTCAGGATATAGTTTCATATTCATCGATACCAGTTCCAATTCCCAGACTACGATGTCTTATTCTGTTTATTAAACATACTTACGAATAACCATGACAAATACCTCCTAATATTTCATCGGTACCACAAATGCTATTATGTCAGCCATGATATTCCTCTGTTTGCTATTTCTGTTTGATATTTGTATAACATCTGCAGGGTTAAAGGACCACTCAGTTGAGGTATATGGCCATTATTCCAAGGCGGAAAAAAATAGGTCTACGTCAATCTATAGGTGTCAATTTCTGTCCAGACACAATCTATATGACTGTAACACCAAATGAAATGAATGAATCAGGCTTCAGGCCACTGTTGTGCACATGTAGCCTAATTGGACCAGGACAACATCCTGAGGATGGTGAGATGAGTGAGATGACACTGCCCTTCAGACACAGGATTCGAAATTCGAGCCCTGGCGGTCTGAGGCCGAGCACCCTACCTCTAGGTCACGGATGTAGTATCTACAATCTGAATTGCCAGAATGGTAGAATGGACCTTCGGCAACAACCCCAGTTAGTGTGTACAAACAAATTGTACTGGTCTTACATATGATTATGTATTGTGAGAATATAACAACTTACATTAAGTCATATCTCAATCGTTAAGACGGTATGGTTTTTTCTTCTAAATCTTTACAAGAAATGAAACAGAAATTATACTAAACGTATTGGCTAAAATGCATTATATGACCAAAATAAACAATGCTTCGGGAAAAAAGGAAAATCAAATTTGATTCTATAGGTGTAAATTTAATGGGAGCTCACTTTATGCTGCGTACTGTCCTGGTGATTATTGGTGTATTCTAGTGGGCATTGAGACGACCCAAACCTGTTTAGATTTAGGGGGTAGAGTTACGTAAACGTCTGTCGCTGCTGTTCTAATTTATTAATGTACACATGAAAATTTAATTCCCGTTACAATGATATATTGCATGTTGCAGTGGAGTAAATAGTCATCTCTCCACATACGTAGTAACATATTTTTTTATTACACAAGAATAGAAATCAGCAGCGGAACAAAATACTCAACATTGTCGATGAAAGCGACTAAATAAAACATATTTATTGCCGATATCTCCATGTGGCCGATGTTTTCTGAAGCCAGATATGTATTTTTTTTAACACCCAGTGGTATTTACATTTATAAATGTTGATATATTTTTTTGATGTAAGAATATAGCAGCCTGTTATGAAAATGTCTGTATTCAAACTAGGCTGAAGTCTGAACATTGAACTTTGCTCGGCATAATAAGTATATAGTTTGTTATCCACTTGCTTTTACATAATTTGGGTGTGCTGAATTTGAATCAGTCGGATAACGTTCTATATTCAGTGTCCTTCACCTTCAAATTTGCAAAACAAAAAATGACCGCCAAAACCACATATCTTCTACTTTTTTCCGAAAAATAAATGCACAATTTCTGGTTTCTGCATGATTTAGAGTTGAGAAATGTATGTCTCATGTTTTTCGTTTTGAATGACCTTTCTTTGACCTTCAAATTCAAAATGATTACCACCAGCACGAAATTATAGCGTTTTTATACATCTAAACTATAATATATTATAATAAAGCAACATCATTTAATGAAAATTTTAAAAATAGACTACTAACGACAAATTAACTTACAAGGCATTCAAAACTAAGTTTAATGGCATTATATTCTAACATGCTTTGATGTGCTCTGTATTTAGAATGATGTCAGGATTTTAATGGTAAATATGCAAAATGACGGCCATCTGGGATTTTACGATACGATCTAGGTCAGACGATTACAAATAAACATCAGACATGAGTGTTTCAAACGGTCCCCGAGTTATGCAAAAAGAATAAATTGAGCATTTCCGTGCGACAAACAAAAAAAAGAGGTGGAATTTACATTTTTGATAGCCATTTTGTTTTTTGTTCATTTGAGGGTGAATGTCGCGGCCATTTTGAATTTTTTTTTAAATTTTACTTTTCAGTAATGTTTATTCCTGATCCACTAAGTTACTTCAAATAAGTCGTATTATTTTCAGCATGTTTCGCGATATAATTATAGTAACAGTAAATATTTAAAAACTGCGAGCGTATTGAATTTCAAGGTCAAAAAAGGTCATTTCTTTCTAAAGACATTCGATATAAATTAAAATGTTCTACAAACCATAAATTATGCTTTCATGTGCGATAAACCATAGAAAATACGGGGTTTTATTAACATTTTGGCGGCCATTTTATGTTTCGCTAATTTGAAGGTGAATGTCACCAAATATAAATTATTATTCGGCAGATTCGAATTCAGCACACCCAAATTATGTAAAAACAAGTGGATAAAAAATATACACTGAAATACCGACCAATGCTCAATATTTCATATTTCAGCCCTGATTAAACACACACACTTTCATAAAAGGCTGCAATATTCTTCTATTAAAAAAAAAGAGATATTCATAATTATAAATATCAATCTTGTTTAAGTATACATAGGCCAAATATCGATATGTCCAATAATTATGTTTTATTTAGACGCTTTCGTTGACCATATTGACTATTTTGTTTTGGTGCTTATTTCTATTTTTGTGTAATACAAAATTATGTTTCAACGTAGGCTATGTGGAGAGATGACTATTACTATTTACTCCACTGCAACATGCAATATATCATTGTAACGGGAATTGAATTTCCATTTGTACATTAATAAACTAGAACAGCAGCAACAGACGTTTACGTAACTCTACCCCCTAAATCTAAACAGGTTTGAGTGGTCTCAATGACTACTAGAATATATCAATAATCACCATGACCGTACGCAGCATGAAGTGAGCTCAGTCCCATTAAAGTTACACCCATGGAAGCAAATTTGATGTTACTTTTTTTCCGAAGCATTGTTTATTTTGGTAATATAGTGCAGTTTTAGCCAATACGCTTAGTATAATTTATGTTTTATTTCTTGTGAAGATTTAAGAAAAAAAATCCATAGCGTATTTACTATTGAGATGTGACTTGATGTAAAATGGTATATTCTTAGAATACACAATCTTACCTAAGGCCAGATAGACCCAAAAGTTAGAAAAGTTATTACTGAATGTAGTGATACCAAAAGTGTAAAAATTGGTCTATTCATTGTATAAATATGGCTATTTTCCGAACTTTACCTCCACTTTGACAAACATAGCGAAAAACATCCCCTATGTTAGAAAATGGGCTGTACAAAAAAACTGATACTACAATTTGTTTGTACATACTACCTGGGGTTGTTGCCGAAGGTCCATTCTACCATTCTGTCAATTCAGATTCAAGATAGTCCGCCGGTTGAACGATTTTTTTGTGTGTTTCCCTGCTCCTGGACTACAAGTAGGCTACAGATGCAATATAAGTCCACACTTGAAGTGTAAGCTACGGCAGCATAGATCAATCCCGTCACAGGAAAAAAGATAAAATTATAAACCGGGTCAATCCCTTCAGTGCAGTGGTCAAGAAAATATGGCATAAATAAACTCAATAATACAGAGTTTAAGTTCAAGTCAAATAACATCATTACCGTGTATTATTGAATTATTAATACACGATAAAAACAAAAATTACACGCTACTGAGCTGCTCGAAGCTTTATAACACTCTGGCTACGTTCATATGGGGTGATATTTGCACGGCTGGTAACAACACATAATGTTTAATAAGACCTGATAAATAGGGTGTATATTCTGTACTACAACCAGTAACCTATCAGTATAACAGTTGCACATTTAGACAGTATAGGGGCCTACAGTAATTTCAAGTAATTGAATAACATACATATATTAAATTCGCAGTCGGAAAGGATTTACAGCATATCCAAAACTAGTTCTCGCTTTAATGAGTATGTAATGATCCAATACCAAATTGTTATATTATCAGTCCCTTATTATTGTTAAGTGTTAAGATGGCGGATATGAGGCGCTGATCCCTTCTTGACCCAGCATAGCCTCAGTATTCGGTCTGTGTTTATTGACTCGGCGACTGGGAGAGATCTAAGCACATTACGGGGTATGCATCTTCCTGACAGCGAGGCTCGCTGCTCCCGAGGTCGCAGACCGAGGCCTCGGTCTACCACATCGGGAGCAGCGAGCCTTGTGTGGGAAGATGAGAGTATGTAGCCCTATGTGCCGTGCGCAATGTTGTCGCTCTCGAAATATCTTATGTTACATTGCTGTCTTTTCTTTGCGATATTTTCTTCCAAATGATGCATAATTTTTATATTCTCAACGTCCGTCTTTCCGCTTTCACCGTGGTTATGCAGCATTCCAGAAATATCACACCACATTCTACTGTGGCCCGCATGCATATGGAAGTGGCTTTTTAAAAACTTGTTTACAGATCTCCTCTTGCATAGTGTTTTAAAACGTCAACGTTACAACAATATTATGTAAATGTAATCAACGCATAAATAAATAATAATTTAAGTTTACTGTTAGAGCGGTGAAATTCAAAGCTAGATTAAAAACAAATAACTAACTGAGCGATCAGCCACACCGGAACTCGCAGGTGAAAATAATTAAGTTTCTTAGACTTAGAACTGAATGGTGGGTCACAAGTCCAATTAGCTGTTTGTTGATTGCATTCATTATCAGTATGGTACAGCGGTGAAATTCAAATCTATTAAAAACAAATATCTAACTGTGCGATCAGCCACACCGGAACTCGCAGATAAATCCAACACTATGGTATTCAGGTTACGAAGAAACAAAATATTTCTTTTTCGCCAACTAATAAAACTCGTTGACTGACAACATCAGAAAAGATGTAGTTTCTCTAGAGCTAGACATGCATGGTGGGTCACGAATCTAATTAACTGTTTGTTGATTGGAAACATAATATTATCAGTATCGTACATCACGAAAAACCGTGATCCAAAAAGTTACGGAAAAGCACGATTTTATTTCAGAATTACTTATATCATCGCACAGGTGAACTGTACGCAACTTATAAAATGTACATAGCCCCATTTTAGTGTCCTTGTGAGAAGTTTTATTTAAGAGATATAACATGGATCCTTTTCAACGATTACACAATTACTACTTGATTTTTTTTAAATCAAATAAACTGACGATGCATTTATTGATAAATTAATATTTACAAAGTTGTTTGTAATCAACTGAGCGAACAAAAATGAAATAGACGACATTACGATTGATATGAATAATTAAACCATATAATGATTGAGCTAGGAGTGACAAGTGATAGACATTATGCAGTTTTCCTTTATTTAAACATTTACCGGAAGTCCATAGATGCACTTAACCCTGTTAACACGGCATCTGGTGGAGCGGGACAAACCAGCACATGTACAATTTTAAGATCGATTTATGCTCAACAAGACCAGACCACATTTTTGTTTCTTCCATCAACCTCGCAGTCCCCGTGATTTCATCTAAGCTACATGTATAGAAAATCACACATATTTTACTATACGTCAGGGGCGGGGGCCCTAGGGTAGTGGTTAGCACCGCTGCCTTTCACGCCAGAGTCCGGGGTTCGGTTCCCGGTCTCGGCGGTTTGAAAGAAACAAAATTGTTTCTTCCCCATCCACGTGTGAAAGTTAGTATTGTGGGGAGCCTCCGTGACCGAGAGGTAGCGTGCTCGGCCTCAGACCGCCAGGGCTCGAATTTCGAATCCTGTGTCTGGAGGACAGTGTCATCTCAATCATCTCACCATCCTCAGGAGGTTCTCCTGGCCCAGTTTAGCCTATATGTGCACAAAGGTGGCCTAAAGCCCGATTCATTTCATTTTTACTATACGTCAGAACTAGATCTACAGTCGACGTAGAGACTGCGAAATGATTAAGTTTTTCTATCTATTTGTTTCATTTACAATAAATTTGGCTTAACTTGATCCACTTGTGCAGAAATCAAAATCGTATTATTGGTTTGTGCACAACTGGACCAACCCACACCTTTATTTATCCGATCAGCTTTGCTTTGCTGTCTTTCTTTTGCCACATTTACTTCCACGTGATGTCTAGTTTGTAAATTGTTTTTATATTCTAAACATCCGTCTTTCTACCTTCACCGTGGTTATCAGGTTATGCAGCATTCCAGAAATATCACACTTTATTCTACAGTGGCCCGCATGCATATGGAAGCGGCTTTTTAAAAGTTTTTTACGGATCACCCTTGCATGTAGTGTTTTAAAACGTCAACGTTACAACAATATTATGTAGCCCCATTTTAGTGTCCTTGTGGGAAGTTTTATTTAAGAGATATAATAGGGATCCTCTTCAACGAATACAAAATCTGTACTAGATTTTTTTAAATAAAATAAACTGATGATCCTTTTATTGATAAATTAATATTTACAAAGTTTTTTGTAATCAACTGAGCGAAAAAAATGAAATGGACGACATTACGGTTGATACGAATAATTGAACCATATATTGATCGAGCTAGGTGTGACAAGTGATGGACATAATGCAGTACGCCTTTATTTAAACATTCACCGGAAGTCCAGAGATGAACTTAACCCTGTTAAAATATTCACGACATCTGGTGGAGCGGTACAAACCAGCACATGTACAATTTTATAATTGTTTTATGCTCAACCGGACCATCAGCCTCGCTAAGCTATAAAAAAACAGACATATTTTATTATATGAACGTCAGAACTAGATCTACAGTAGATGTAGAGAGACTGCAATATGCTTAATATTAAATGTTTCTACAGTATATATTTGTTTAATTTACATAAATGTGGCTTAACTTGGTCCCCTTGTGCATAAATCAAAATCTTAATATTGGTTTATGCACAACTCGACCAACCCACGCCTTTATTTTTCACACCAGCTTCGCAGTCCTCGTGATTTCACAACAACTATTACAAAAAACCTGCAGGTATTTTATAATAGATTAGAATATAATCTCTAGTTGACACTAATCAACAAGGATGTGAGTATGCGTAATTAATCACCACACAAAGGTAAGCACGGGTGATGTTGTCATACTAAGAACAAAGTAAGACTTATTTTGGCAGCTGAAATATTGAAAGCGTGTAGACACCCCAGTAAACACCAAACATTTGTATATTTTTTGTATAATGTTGCTCCAACGTCGTTGGGCAGACGTTGTGCAAATGTTATCCAAATGTGTTGTGTTTGCTGTGTCACACTATCCAGTGTTAAAATTAATTTATATTTATGTATCGATACCTAATCCACCGCTAATTAGGCCTACGTTTTATACGGTTCAGTAAGTACATAGGCCTAATAAACGATAAAAAAAGAAACATAAAAGATATGATTATCAAGTTCTAATCATTTGCAAGTGAAGGGTGGTAAAATGGTATTATATGTAAGCAGGGTAATACGTCAGTCACACATACACGACGCACATCCGACGCCTTGAGCATTGCGTCGTTGTGCGTCCATGAATTTTGTCAGGATATGAGAAGAGCCAGCGAGTTTGAGACGAATATACAGCTAGTTCTAAATAAATCAGGTGTATAAATCAGCGAATACACAGCGTTTCGCCACCGCGTTGCGCGTTAGCAGGGCGACAAAGTGAACGAATACACCGCGCATCGACAGCGCGAGACACGAATAAGTCAGAAAGCATTTAGCACGCCCCATATACGTTATATGTTCGCTGGACGTGCGTTAAGAATACGTTAGATGGGCGCTATATGTGCCGGTGCTGGTGGGGAGACGGACCGACATCGTAGACGTTGGACCGTCGCTTTGCCAGGGCCGGGTCGATGAGGTGTGTTCGCTGGAGCATCACCATTGTACATTGAGATGCCTAATTCTCATGCATACCTAATTCTCATGCATACTTATAATTTAAATTGACTAATAAGTTTTTGTTGTATATTGTACTTGTCAGTATATTAAACTAATTGAATTGAATATGTGCGCTCAGTGCCGGCAGCTTTTAAGTTTTTTTTCTAACCGTGAGGTTCAGTCACACTTAGCCACGACCCACGCACTGGAAATTGATTATTTTTTGCAAGAGGGTTCGTGGAGGGCGCTGCACTAACGCTACACATATTTTTGTGCGCAATGTAATCGCCAAAGGAAGTCGGGTGTGTTTAAAATATTGAACGCATATGAACGCATAAATGTACACACCAGAAGACCGCCAGAAACACGTAAGGCGCGCTAGAACAATGTTATATCAACGCCAAATACATTTGCATTGTATCATATGGCTGCTCATTGAGGGCGCCGGGCAGTTGCAGGCAACGCGCCTGCCCTGCGCGGCATGAGCGCTCGAAGCGAACGCTGGGCACACGCCGGCAGTTTGCCCAGCGCTCGAGCAACAGGCTGTGACTATGGTATTTCTGTAGTGTAACCCTTGTAGCTCTGAAGAACGAGATTTTATTTTTAATCATTTGAGGTGGTATTTCACACGATACACAGCTTAAAGTGCAAAATTTGTTTCTAACTTGTCGAAATTAAGTCCAAACATATAATGTTAAAATAAATTTAGGACACATTTTCTCTTTTTAAAATGGTTAGATTATTATGTACAGAGCAAAATGATAAAATTTACCATAATCGTCGACATTAGCATTCTAGGGTTTAACACGCACTGTATGCGTCCAAAGCTTTAGCAAAGCGCTGTTCATTCGCCCTTGGCATTAAAAACACGCGTGCATTCGCTACCAGCTTGCGACGTTTTTCACAATCCGGACTCAAATTGTTAAAAAAAAAATTTATGCGTGGACTGTGCGTCGTTTATGTGTGACTGGGACAATCCTGGGTCAACGAGAACACAACGAGTTTATAGCGTGTGCTCTACTTGTGCCTACACTTGCCTACACTCTAAACAATATAGGTTGTCTAGAAGGAATTCTTCAGTACTATTGGCATGCAACCGTTCTCCTGGGGTTGCATGGTAAATAGTAAATGAAGGGTTCTTTCTGAAGGACTGTAGCGTTATGAACTCCTTGGGAAGCAAAGTGTTAACTACTCAGACTGACCGCCCCTATGGTCACGCTCGTTCATGTCGTATACACAATGCCGGCAATATTGTTTAGAGTGTAGCGTTAGACTGGCGCTGGTCTGACGTTCTTCTGGCGTCTTCATTCACACGTGGAAAAACGCTCACATTTTTTTGGCGAACACAATAAATGAATAACGTTTATCCGGCGTTCTCGTCAAATCATCACCGAATTCTGACACACGCCCAGTGAATCACAACTCACTGTCCAAAATTCTTCATTTTTTGTGAGCTGGACGTGCGTGATAATATGTGTGACAGGGCCTTAAGGGTCACTTCTGTTATTATATATACCGTAGATCAAATAATGACGTAACAGCTCGTAATCACACTGCGAGCCCAATCACCCCTGACTCTACTTACATAACGCCAACCCAGCAAACTGAAAATTCACCCACAGCTGGTTTATTGTTGACCCAACATCGTATACAAATATTAAATAAATATATAAAAGCTTATAGCACGAAAATTTGGACTGAGACCGTTCGATGCGCTGTACATTACAGAGAGTCCTCGATGTTCCGTCATCATCTGTTCCCAAGAAATCTGACGGAACTTCGAATATGGCAGTGTTTCGAAGCAGCCGCCCCCCCCCCTCCAAGCAATGTTGGAACCAAGGAAAAATATATATATATCTAATTCAGACTGTAATATTGTTATATAATTAGGTCTACAAATGTTAGCTGTGCGAAGAAAAAACAACATAAATGTGATAAAAATATAATTGTATTATTTTAAATATATTTACAGGATTATTTTTTCATAATGTTTGTACATTATAGACTTTATTTATGAGAAATGTCAGTAACACATGGTGAAACTGAATGACTACCATATACAAAATGTGTATTTTACACTTTAAAATCTGTTTATAACAATAAAATAACAAATAAGTATTTCTTAAATCTGCTTTAATTGTTAATTTAGGCGAATCTATTAAGTTTTCTTTTTGTAATCATAATGACTCCAAGCAATATCACTCAACTCAGGTGTTGACAGATCGCTGTGATCAAATCTAACACATTCCACTGTGTGGGCCTTTAGCTTGCATTACTTGCGTGCGTGGCTTATTGCTCCGACTTTCATGTTGTTTCATATTGTTTCATATTGTTTCAACGTTGGAGACGTTGGCTTTGACCCAGTGAACCTAAAACATTGACACAATGTTATTTTACTGTTGGCCCAACATCTGTGACGCTGGTTTAATATTAACGCAAAACTAGTTTATCTTGTCATAGTAGGCCTACTGCCGCCAAGAAGTGTTATGTAGAACTAGTGGTTCGTCCTTTGTTGGGCGGGACAGTGTGAAAGGCAGTGGCCCAACATTAAACCAATGCTCATCTTGCGAACATGTGATTGCAGTGTTTTATTTGCTAATTAGCCATTCACTAATCCCTTGAACGATAAGTGCATTGGGCCAGCGTTGGGGCAATGTTATGAGAGCGACATCTGCAAGGCCACAATCACTGTATATACAAACACATGGCGCTCACGCAATTAGCGTGACGGACCGTGACAAAACAACGGGACACTTACGCATTGATTTAACCCTTTCGTGCCCGAAATCTGATGACGGAGGCGGGCATCGGAATGGCAGAACATGGAAGCAAAAATACATTGGGCAGATCCGTTCCCGCCAAAATTGTGACGGATGTAGAAGAAGACGGAACATCGGAGGACGGATCTCCGAGGCAAGTCTGTATTTTAAAATTAGTAGTATTTTATCTCCCCGAAATGACGATTTAATAGATGAAATTTTGAATTAATTTTGAATGTAGCCAAATTTGGTGACGTTCTTGAATTGTCTGGAAGATTGTTCCACATTACTGGCGCAGCTCTACTAAAACTTCTTCCTCCAAAGTTCTGCAGCCTGCTGGATAGTACAGTGAGCAGATATATATCAATGAATATCAACGTATGCGCAGGAACATAGGGCGTAATCAACTGCTGCGTGTAAGCTGGAGATGTGTTGTTGTTGGCACAATAATGTGAATAACAGGATCTTAAAGATCTTAAAATGCGTGACACCACTGGGAGCCAATGCAAGTTCTCATTACCCAGTCACACATACACGACGCACAGCCCACGCCTTGAGTGACAACAATTAGAGCAGTACGTCGTTGTGCGTCCATGAATTTTGTCATGGATATGAGAAGTGCCAGCGAGTTTTAGACGAATATACAGCATGTTATAAATAAATCAGGTGTATAAATCAGCGAATACACAGCTTCTCGACACCGCGTTGTGCGTTAGCAGGGCGACAAATTAACGAATACACCCTGCATCACCAGCGCAAGGCACAAAGAAGTCAGAAAACATTCAACACGCCCCATATACGTTATATGTTCGCTGGACATGCGTTAGGAACACGTTGGATGGGCGTTAAATGTGCGCTCAGTGCAGGCATTTTGAGGCTTTTTTTTACTGTAAGGCTCAGTCACACATAGTCGACGCACGACCCTCTCACTGAAAATTGATTATTTTTGCCAGAGCGTCTGTCGTTCGTCGGTCGTGCGTCAGCACCCGTTACTGGTATGTTCAAGACAATCTGATAAAATTTACAATAATCGTCGACATTAGCATTTTAGGGTTTAATGCGCACTGTATGCGTTCAACGCGTTAGCAAAGCGCTGTTTATTTGCCATTTGCGTTGAAAACACGCTGTGCTTTTGCTACCAGCTCGGGACGTTTTTCACAATCCGGATTCAAATTGTTATTTTTCATTTTTTTATGCGTGGACTGTGCGTCGTTTATGTGTGACTGGGACAAACCTCGGTCAAGGGAAACACAACGAATTTAGAGCGTGTACTCTACTTGTGCCTAGCGTTAGACTGGCGCTTGTCTGACGTTCTTCTGGCGTCTACATTCACACGTCGAAAAATGCTCACTTTTTTTAACATGCAGAAAATGTGCGCAGAGGTTGAAGCACACGATAAATGAATAACGTTCATCCAACGTTCTCGTCAAATCGTCAACGAATTCTAACGCACGCCCAGCTAGTCAGAACGCACTGACCAAAACTCTTCATTTAGACAACGGTCATCTAGCTGTCTCTGATGATGGTGATCACGTAGATGACGGGCATCTAGTTGTCTTTAATTATGGTGATCATGTAGACGCCTGTCAGCCAGCTGTCTCTGATGATGGTGATCATGTAGACGACGGTCATCTAGCTGTCTCTGATGATGGTGATCATGTAGACGACGGTCATCTAGCTGTCTCTGATGATGGTGATCATGTAGACGACGGTCATTTAGCTGTCTCTGATGATGGTGATCATGTAGATGACGGTCATCTAGCTGTCTCTGATGATGGTGATCATGTAAACGACGGTCATTTAGCTGTTCACTGATGATGGTGATCATGTAAACGACGGTCATCCAGCTGTCTCTGGTGATTGTGATCATGTAAACGACGGTCATTTAGCTGTCTCTGATGATGGTGAGCATGTAGATGACGGCCATCTAGCTGTCTCTGATGGGTGATCATGTAAACGACGGTCATCTAGCTGTATCTGCTGATGATGATCATGTAAACGACGGTCATCCAGCTGTCTTTGATGATGGTGATCATGTAGACGACGGTCATTTAGCTGTCTCTGATGATGGTGATCATGTAGATGACGGTCATCTAGCTGTCTCTGATGATGGTGATCATGTAGATGACGGTCATCTAGCTGTCTCTGATGATGGTGATCATGTAAACGACGGTTATCCAGCTGTCTCTGATGATGGTGAGCATGTAAACGACGGTTATCTAGCTGTCTCTGATGATGGTGAGCATGTAAACGACGGTTATCTAGCTGTCTCTGATGATGGGGATCATGTAGATGGCGGCCATGTAGCTGTATCTTATGATGGTGATCATGTAAACGACAGTCACCTAGCTGTCTCTGATGATTGGTTCTTTCACTAATTATATCCCGGACATTTAGGATTCTGGCTCATGTTTACTAAATATTAGGCCAAATTTATGTCTAAAGCACTCAAACAGACTAAAGCGGGGCCTTTCAGTTCAGATTGTTTGCATAATTTGGGCACTGGGCCTTTTCTGGCAGGCTAGCATCGAGTCTTTTGGAGAACATCAGGTGGTATATCTAGAAATAATTTATATACAATTATATGTGCAGTGCGACTTAGTATTGTGGGGAGCCTCCGTGACCTCAGACCGCCAGTGCTCGAATTTCGAATCCTGTGTCTGGAGGACAGTGTCATCTCATTCATCTCAGCATCCTCAGGAGGTTCTCCTGGCCCAGTTTAGCCTATATGTGCACAAAGGTGGCCTAAAGCCCGATTCATTTCATTTTATGTGCAGTGCGCATTGCGTTTTCGAACTATTTGTGCTCCTTTTATGTTGATACATAGCCGTCATTTTTGCCACATTTTCCTCCACCTAATGCCTAATTTTTAACTTGTAACACCAGGATAGCTCATTGGCAACCTGGTTGACACAGTCCCGCTGCTGCCGATATATTTCCGTGGTGCACATACATGCAGTGACCAAAACTATTCAAATTCGTGGGATAATGACAACGGAAACGTATAACCGATTGGCGCCGCACCAAAAAAACAGATAAGAATAAATGAATAAACATGACCAATATGCCAGAGATCCCATCAAAACGGTCAATAAAAACATTTTATGTTCTTAACCCTTCAGCCGTCGAATTATTCAATTTGAATTTTCAGCCACTTGAAGTTGTGTCTCGCTGACGGGATCCACAACTTCAAGTGAGTGAAAATAATTCAGATTTGACAAAAAAATTTAAATTTTTTTTCAAATCTAGCTGATTAATGTCCCTTTTTATCTTTAACAGGTTTAAAAACTGATATGTGATGTGCTAATATAAAATGTGAAAAACGAATATGGACGGCACCGGCGGTTAAAGGGTTAAGGTTCGTCCGTGGCGTATGCAGCATTCTATAAACATCACATACCGCATACTAGGGTGGTCCATATGCCCATGCGGCAGCGGATTTTTAAAAACCTGTTGCGGATCTACCTTAAATTAATATATATATTTTGAAGTCATTGACGTGACAAATCATGCACAATGTACCTAACGCATAAATAAATGAATTTGAATTTACTTTTTCCACCGATGGAAATCCTAAATGATACAGTTATTTTATTGTTGCATATTAAGTTTTGGAAAAATATTATGCGACTACATTTTTAATTTCTAAAATCATTTTAATTATTATTTCCCTAATTATTGCAAATCATTTTGGTATTTACAATGGCAGATTGGACAAGGAGGCATGCATGGACATATACAATCAGCAAGTACACTAAAAAGTGCACCTACATGTATATAGTTTCCCAGTCGCACAAAAACGCTCACGGTACATTTGCCCGCGCATCGTTCACTATTTAGGCTGAAGTCCAGGCCAGGGGCCGCCTTAGGCCACTGGAAGCCTCGGTGTAAAAAAATGTTTCAGCTGCAAATGATGGCCTTTTTCTCCACGTTCATATACATATTGGTTAAAAAAGAAGTTCAAGATATTTGTTTATGTTTTTTAAAATGTACCTCAATTTCCCCAGTGCTGGATATAACACAAATTTTCATGCGAACTGAGAAAATGTCAAGGCTCCTATTTTCCAGACAATGATTTTTCTTCTGCGACGAAATAAATGAAGTGAAGGGCGTTTTAGGCCACATTTGTGCACATAATCATAGGCTAAACTGAGACAGAAGAACCTCCTGAGGATAGTGAGATGCCTTACAATAATGTGCAGTATGTGACAACAACCACATAAAGTGTTCTATTCACGATCAATGAAAGAATGGTTCTGTCTGTAATTCATTCGTTCGTTTATTTATTCGTTCGTTCGTTCGTTCGTTCGTTCGTTCGTTCGTTCATTCGTTCGTTCGTTCGTTCGTTCGTTCGTTCGTTCGTTCGTTCGTTCGTTCGTTCATTCATTCGTTCATTCATTCATTCATTCATTCATTCATTCATTCATTCATGCATTCATTCATTCATTCATTCATTCATTCATTCATTCATTCATTCATTCATTCATTCATCCATCCATCCATTCATTCATTCATCCATCCATCCATCCATCCATCCATACATCCATCCACCCAACCACGCACGCACGCACGCACGCACGCACGCACGCACGCACGCACGCACGCACGCACGCACGCACGCACGCACGCACGCACGCACGCACGCACGCACGCACGCACGCACGCACGCACGCACGCACGCACGCACACACGCACGCACGCACGCACGCACTCAATCAATCAATCAATCAATCAATCAATCAATCAATCAATCAATCAATCAATCAATCAATATTTCATTTATTCCTGTAATCCCTTGTTCGTTCGTCCTTTTTGCTTACTCCCTTCCTTGGCCCCTTCCCTAAGCTTCTTTCGTACGCTTGTTTGTTTGTTCGCATGTTCGTTCGCTGGCTCTTTCGTTCGTTTGTCCCTTCCTTTCTTTCTTTCGTTCCTTCCTTCTTCCCCCCTTCCGTCAGTCGTTTCTTCCTTCTTTTATTTAATTCGCTCCTTGTTTTGCTAGTTCGTTAGCGCGAGCGTTCGTCTGGTCGTTCGTTCGGTCGCTCTTACTTTCTATCGCTTTTTACAGTATGCCTATTTTTTGCCCTGCAATCACCTGATATGCCTGTTATAATCAGCGTTATGTATCGAGTGTGTGCTTTGAAAATCACACAGATGTCTGAGGCGTAACTCAGCAAACAAAAAATGTTTGTAGAACATTTATACAACATCGGCCCACCATCTTAGACGTTGGACCAACATTGTGAAAATGCTATCAATATGTTCTGTTTACTCAGTAGACGGCAGTTTGACATTTTACTGGACAGTGTACCCATGCCACACCAACCTGCACTGATGCTGGCCTTTCTACTGCAAACTAAAACACTGTTAAAAAGACGAATAAAGGCACAGCGCAGTAAGGTATCTTTGAACATCAAGTAGGTGACTCAGTGGAAACTGGTAAGGATCGCAATGAGCAATTTGTTTTAGGCTTGCTCAAACCAAGATTCCTTGTTCAAACCAAGCGCCAAGGTTTGGCGATCTGACAAGATCGGTCTAATGCTGTCGGCCTTGTAGAACTATAGTATTGGCAGTAGCAGCGCAATAAGAGGTATAAAGCGTGTCGTGAACGTACCAGCAGCGCACATAAAAGTGGTTTTAGATCACTGCTGAGCGACTGTTGTACGCTTAATCAGCTCTCATATCGCTACCAGTGAAACTATGACGTTCCAAAAGAAACTGCCAAGTAGAGGCTGTGCGCTCAATGAAGCGGTAGGAGAGCCAGTATAAGTGTAGGCTGGGTGACAGCTACATCATTCTAAAACAAAGAACGCAATAACACCAACATCACAGATACACTTTCTGAGGGATTTATAAACGGCTTCTGGACGTAGTGGGGGCGCAGGCTGAGCTACTCTGGACGCACGGAGAGCGCATGAAACGATGTCGCTGTTCTTTGATTAAAAAAAAAAGAGTCTGGGAACGCATACCTGGTGTGACAGGGGTATTATAAAGCATAGATAATGTTTTGTGCGTTGACATCAACGATGACCAAATTATACAAGCGACACAAGACCCCGCCTTTAAGATACGTTCCCATCAACTGTTGATCTATTTTAATATGATCACACTGATGATATTCAGGAATATGATCTTATTAGAGGTATTTATTTTTGTCAGAGTCAATTAACCCTTTCAAGGCTGCGCAATTATTAATTGAGTGATTCTCTAGCCCGTATTTGATGAAACCATAATTAAATTTGAACTGCATGGTGGGTTACGAGTCTAATTAACTGTGTGTTGATTGCTTGTATTATAAACATCAGAGCATTGGATATAAAACAAAATAATTGACGAAAATAAGTTATGATTAAATATAGGAATAATCATAATCACATACTAATTGGAAAACTAAAAGATGATCGAAAGTGATTTTGAAGTAATGTTAAAAATGGTCATTTTGCTTTCAAGAGAGGTGAAGGTGATATTTTTCTAAATGGTTAGAGATGACATTAACATGATTAAACTATAATTATGTAAAACATTATTCTGTTCCTAATTCATTATTCTCTTAAAATTATTTCAATTTAGCCCACATCTATGACCATTAATAATGAAAATAATTATTATAAATAATAATTTGATATTACAGGATATACTTTAGCGCTGGTGTTTAACCTTTTCCAGCACGTTTTTTTTAGTAACGTCATAATTTAACAGCCATTGATAACCGTATGAGCGAGAAAGGGTTAAATACATTACGTTATCGGGCTAAAAGTGTTCATTATATTCTTCAAAATTGTTTGACATCTGGAATTGTTGAAATAGTGTATTGCAAAAGAGAATTGGACTAGAATTTGCCAACTTATGCCAGTACTCAAATCTGACTATACACAGGCGGTCATCTTTGACTCTTTCTAGAATAATTAAATGGTTAAATTAGCTGACCAATAAGCGGTAAATTAACATGGCCATTGCTATGAATGATTCCAATCCATCGCTAATAATAATGAATTATTTTTAGAAAGAATATTTTTGTCCCAATTGACATCACAAGGGTTACTTTGTGTTCGATATAAAATACTCTTGGGCTAAAAGGGTTGAAATCATTTTATAGTCTAGGAGTGAATTTCAATTTTCAACCACTTGAGGTTGTGTTTTGCTACCGCGATCCACAACCTCAAGTAGTTGACAATTACGTCTAGATGGATTTACTGATCACCATACTGTTTCAAAAGGTATATTACAAAAGCTAATCGAGCTAAAATTGCCCAATTTATTATATATTTTCCAATATTTTCCTTATTTCAAAATAGCGTTTTTTTGGTAATCAAGGACATTAAATTTTACTAAATAGCTGGTAGTGTACACACATAAAACTTTACAACCGACAGTTCCTCATCCCCCAGATAACATCTCTATAACATTACATAGGTTTTAGGTATATACATTCTGGTGAAGACGGGACCGAAAAATAAGGCACTTTTGGGGATATACTATACTATAGGCCTATATATTCTATACTACACTATAAAGGTATGATCATGATATAGTAGAATATGTTGGTGCTGTTAATAATATAATAATTTTTAATTTGTGTAGAGGTTGATAGATCGCTTGGCAAATGCGATGTGGGGCGCGAGTCAACATTATATATCGGCATGGGGAAAGTGAAATAGGGTAGGCTTATGTGACCCGCCACGGGAAAAGGGCCGGCCACTTCAGTCAAAATTTTCAAAATTGATTTTTATTGTTAATATGATAGACGTGTCCATCCTGTTTGGATAACTGAAAGAATTTTTGAAAAATATTCATAACTTTTTGTTTTATGACATTTTTTAAATTTTAAAATTAGTTATGTAATCATTAAATTTAAATTTTAAATGACGTCATAAATAATTTGAATAAAGCAGCGGGGAGGTACCTTCTCGCGTGGCGGGTCACATATATATATATATATATATATATATATATTTATCTTTATAAAGGGCGTGCTTTATATGAATATCGCGTGTAAATTTGACTTTAGTAAGTCTACTTGATTTACTAATGTCAAATCTACACGCCAGTAAAACAATATCCTTGAGCATATTCTGACATTAAGGCAACATCTTACCAGATGGAAAATTCAAGGATAGTATAATTAATATAAGCACTAGACTGATTACCTCCATATAATAAGACAGTGTTGCCATTTTGTCAGGTTTCACCTTGTGGGCGCAAAGTTAGTTTTGTTACTGATATTTGTTAAATTTGACACCTGAATGTTGCCCTTCATGCTAATTATAAAACGTTACACCTTCAAAACCCGTGGCCGTGATTAAATCTACCAGACGAAGCTTTCTTCAGAATGTCTCTTTACCTAAATATGGAATTACCGGCAAAATTCAAGCTTTCTAAAGAAAGAAACAACGGTACTTGAAAGGAATGAATAATTTAATGAAAAAAATAGTTTACGATCCAGTATAATTGTAGCGGCGGCTCAAGGTTTAACATAACACTATACTCTTTAATATTTTTTGACGACGTACGAAATATTTCAACTATTAAGTGCAGTTATTTCAATCAATCAATCAATCAATCAATCAATCAATCAATAATTGACGTTGAGGTATCTGACGCATCCTGACAAGTTTACCTCTGGCTCTTGTAGCTAAACAGATTAAAGTTGCATTTGTTACTGGTAAACAGGACTATTGTAATTCCCTACTACTAGTACACAACATACAAGGAAAAGACCGTTCAAAATTACAGCGTGACAAATTACAGTAGTGACAAGTTAGAGTTGTCCCTAGGGCCTCACGCCAAAGTCGCTCTATCCCTTTATATAATAAAATCATTGCATGGACTTCCAGTTAAATTACGCATCCAGTTTGAAAAGTGCACATTTGTTTTCCGCTGCTTTACTTTCTAATCAACTAGAATTTAAGCGAACCTATTGGTGTCATTTGTCAATCAGAAACAGCTCCGATCTTCTCATACTCAAAAAATGTATGTCCAAGTCTTGTTTTCCACCCCCGACCAATCGAAGAGTGGTTCAGCCTGTCACAGGACGAGATCGACCAATCACCACCGTCATTTAGTTGTTATTTGAATT
This sequence comes from Flabesymbios commensalis, assembly GCA_964017125.1. NCBI lineage: Eukaryota > Metazoa > Annelida > Polychaeta > Terebellida > Flabelligeridae > Flabesymbios > Flabesymbios commensalis. The sequence continues at coordinate 31,690,696 of OZ024913.1, forward strand.
AGGGGATAGAATACGAGACTTGGGCCGCGACTTGGACTTTCCGAAAATTGATAAGACCTATTCATTGAATTTGTCTTTCCCACCCTAGCTCCTTTTCTGCCCGGCACACTGTTGACGAGGATGACATTGATGGATCAACTTCATATGTTGCACAGGCATAACTTCGAGTGGTTGAAAATTGACCCAGATTTCATGCAGCGGAGCTTCGAATATTTTTGAAGTGGATTGAAAATCACCTTGAAACCAAATGAGCGACCCAACACCAACTTTAATAACATAATAACGAAATAACTGATGCTGATTAGGGGTCTTGTCAAGTTAAAAAAAAGTCCAAAAATCCGAGAAAAAACTCGGATTGGTCAGACCAAACCCACTCACCCGCCTATCCATTTTTTTTAATTTTTTTTTAAAAACAATTTGAAACATGAAAACTAAACAAAAAAATACCAAAAAACACAAAATTTACCCCCCAAAAAATAAAATCAGATTTGGGGCTTGACCCACCCACCCAATTCCGAGTTTTTCTCGGATTTTTTTTTTAACTTGACAAAACCCCTTAGCGGTATAACACGTGGAATAGTGATAAGTACTGTCAACACAATTGAAATCAGTGTCTAATATGTTAGCCAAACGTTATTGGACATCGTCAACTATAATGCTAGCCCATATGTTATGCCAACATATACTAAACATTGGGCCAATATTGTGTATTTTCTTGACAAAACAAAGCACTATTTCTAAAAAATGCAGGACATGCTATGACAAAGGATCATATTTTACTGATAATAATTTATATTCAGATAAGGATTTCCGGACTATGTCTGACCGCTTTGTCATGCAAGGTGATATTTTACAATTTTTCTTTGTATTTACCACATAAATCTTTGTGTAAATCCTTAAGTCTAGTTGTTTATATTTACACTTAACAAACAGATAATAAAACACCATAAAGTCATCGTATATAGAAACTAAAGTCCAGTAAAATGTCAAAATACGGTCTATCAGTCTAACGTTTGTCTGATTTTTCAGGCAGACAAAAAGAGCATACACTCAATCCATAACGCTGATTTTCAGAGGCTCATTAGGTGATTGCACGGCAAAAAAAATAAGCATATAAAAAAAATCCCGCTAAAGCCAAATTACTATTCCTTAATGTCAAACTTTCTCTTTGAATAATCAGCTAAAGCTATGTGTGTCAGCTGTGATTATTTCCTAAGCGTTGCACATTTGTGAAAGGGGGTACCTGCATCCCAGACTCCTCTTAAAGCCACATTCAAGCCTGGTCATTAATTCCTGGTACAATCAACTGATTTACAAATCACAGTCAAACAAACAAACAAACAGTCAAACAAACAGTCAAACAAACAGTCAAACAAACAGTCAAACAAACAAACAAACAAACAAACAAACAAACAAACAAACAAACAAACAAACAAACAAACAAACAAACAAACAAACAAACAAACAAACAAACAAACAAACAAACAAACAAACGGACAAACGAACGAGCGAACGAACGAACGAACGAACGAACGAACGAACGAACGAACAAACGAACGAACGAAAAAACGAACGAACGAACAAACGAAAGAACGAACGAACGAACGATTGAACGAACGAACAAACGAACGAACGAACGAGCGAACGAGCGAACAAACGAAAGAACGAACGAACGAACGAACGAACGAACAAACGGAAGAACGAACGAGCGAACGAACGAACGAACGAACGAACGAACGATCGAACGAAAGAACGAACGAACGAACAAACGAAAGAACGAACGAACGAACGAACGAACGAACGAACGAACGAACGAACGAACGAACGAACGAGCGAACTAACGAACAAACGAAAGAACGAACGAACGAACGAACGAACGAACAAACGAACGAAAGAACGAACGAACGAACGAACGAATAAACGAAAGAACGAACGAACAAACGAAAGAGCGAACGAACGAACGAACGAACGAATGAACGAACGAACGAACGAACGAACGAACGAGCGAACGAACGAACGAACGAACGAACGAACGAACGAACGAACGAACGAACGAACGAACGAGCGAGCGAACGAACGAACGAACGAACGAACGAACGAACGAACGAACGAACGAACAAACGAACGAACGAACGAACGAACGAATGAATGAATGAATGAATGAATGAATGAATGAATGAATGAATGAATGAATGAATAATTGATTGAATGAATGAATAAATGAATGAATAAATGAAAGAATGAATGAATGAATGAATGAATGAATAAATGAATGAATGAATGAATAAATGAATGAATGAATGAAAGAAAGAATGAATGAATGAATGAATGAATGAATGAATGAATGAATGAATGAATGAATGAATGAATGAATGAATGAATGAATGAATGGCTTAGAGGTAAAATGATTCAAGTCCGCATTTCCTTCTTATCTTATAGAAAGCATTACAGTTAAAATTAATTAACATAATTATGTATTTCGTTTTTAATTTACCTTTTTTACGTCAATTAATTAGAAACATATGGGAAGTTATGCATTGGTGTTTATTATTCATTCCTATTAGCAGTAAAAATAACTATTGATGTCGTAAAATTATTCTTTCACTTTATTTTATAAATACACTTTTGAAATTTAGAAATATCAAGTTCTTCACAAAAGTCACAAACTACCATAAAAGCTGTTTACTGTTTTATCATCTTACTCCAGTAAGATGATAATGATTGGCATAGCATGATACATTATAACATTTCAGCTGCCATTTTCCGTATATCTTAAAGGTAAACTGATCTAAGTCAACAAGTTCATATATAAACTTATGGGCTTGGATCACTTTATCATTGAAGAAAAGTATTTTTTAACGAATGCCTTAGATATTTTAGTATATTATCCCCTATATATTTGACTTTCACAAATTAGCATAAACAGAAAGAATTTTGGACTTGGATAACTTTACCTCTTAGCCATCCAAGTAATGCATTATATTTTGCAGTCGATTTTTATTTTCAGTTGGGTCAATGGAATTATCACACATAATATGTTGAAACAACTTCGAATCGAGCAGTAGATAAATATATTAATCAAACGTGCTTTGTATCCTACGTTTAAGGTATTGTGTTTTTGTAAATTATTGTAGTTACGGCATTTTGTCCCGAAAGTGTGATGTGAACTATACCTACTACAGCATTATATTCAATTCCATGACTCAAAAAATAATATGTAGACGTAAGGACCTACTGGGAGAATAATGCCTTCAGTCAAATTAACCTAACTGCAAAAACACACACCACTGCATTATTTTCTTTCGTTTGCGCTCTCCTTTCTAGCAACAACATATATGCAGGCAAACACTGCGTCATCTACGTGTAGTACGTCTAATACAGGGCCTCGAGTAAGTCGCTGCTAAGTATATGATAAAGACCGAGGAGCTCTACTTTCTTAGCTGTGGAAAAGGCCGTGGCCGAAGGCCGAGGCCTTTTCCACAGCTAAGAATGTAGAGCTCCGAGGGTTTTAACTGACTTAAAAAACATCCGACCATAATAAGGATCTCTCATAATCAACAGCTGGGTCACACCTGACTGATTATTCCACCATAGGCATACCATGATAATTGTTCTGCACTTGATCAACAATAACTCTCCATTCCCGGCTTAGAATGTAGTGGTCGGACAAAGAAAATACTGTAGTGATCTGTTTTAATATACCATAATTTCAAGCTGTTGTGGCGCATAGTCAAAACAATCTTCATCCCTGGCTCGATAGCATCCGATAATGAGTGGGCCGCTTGGTGAATCTCGGATCAAGTCTGGCAAGGAACTCATCAAACCTATCTGGTGGTATTCTCAGGAATTAGAAGAAGGATGGTGGATCTTCGTGTCGTACCTCAGGAATTAGGCGGAGGTATAGTGAAATGGATTCCACTCTCTTCTTTCTTCTCTTTTGAATTATGGTGATAATGAGGTGGTCGTCGTGGACCTGTTGTGTCTGTATATTTTGTGCTAACTGCTTTAAAATCAACATATTCTGCATGTCGGCGGTCGTGGGGAGAATAGCGCTCGTCCAGAGTCGTTGTTTACTCGGCTAGGAGGAGAACAGATGTAACCGATGTTTCTAGTAGAGGAGCGCGCAGCGCGAGGGCTGACGCGAGATTATGCACTAGTTCTGGTATAAACCTTATAGTGCCTCTCTCTTTTCACCTGGTGAGGTAGGTGATTGTACAAGCATTGGCAAGAAGTCCAGGAGACAAGGAACCAGGGCAGAGGCGACCCGCCACCAGAGTAAGGGCAAGGACTGACCCTTTGAGATGTGCTCTGCTTTCTGAGCAGTGTCGATGTTTCTATAGATGATGGAGCTTTATTTATACCAACAATCGTGTGGGCCGGCCCCGATGGCTCATTCTTATCGACTGGTACTGTGCACTATAAAGAACCATTGCAGTCATTCGAAATAAGAGTAGGGCATAGTCCCGGCTTCGGGCTTCCTTCTGTCGCGACATTGCCATGATTGTGTAGAAAGCGACGTAAAGCAATATCCATATATACAAGCGTGTGTGTTTTTCGTAGACGCAGAATCATATTGACAAGGCACATTACGAGCCCATGCATTGCAAACGTCAGAAAAACGCCCAGACCACATGTATAGCGGCATGGTTCTAGTGGCAGAGCAGTGCGAATGATCGCAAACAAGCCCATCAAGCGTAGTATAAGTGCCGTAACAGCGCAATAAGAGCGGGAGAGGCGTGTGGTAAGATCCCAATAAGCGTGCAATAGTCGCAGTGTTTAATTATGATCTGCGCCCCCCAAGTCGCTTATACGCTCATGTGGTTCTTGTTGCGCTACCATGGCGATAAATCTCTCGTGAGAGCGCCGAACCTCTGCGCTCACTTTGTGCACATCCAAAAACGAGGCTTGGTGCTCAAGGGAGCTCTTGGCGATCCTCTCACGACCTAGATGGTTTCGCAGTGGGGGCGCCGGATGAGCGTAGGCTGGTCTGACAGGGTAGAATATTATATACTTGTCAGCGGATTCAGAAAAATGCGTCGCCTTCACAATCACAAAAAAGACTACGACCGGTTTTGTTGCGAGCACTCCCAGCCAACATGATAGATTAAGAATGCTGGTTTAATATTGGGCCAGCATTATACCAGCATTGGGTGAATGTATCGTATTGGCTGGGTTCCCCCACATCGACATTTGAAAATCTGTATTTTTGGTAATAATTCTTGTGAATATTTTTGTACTCGGTAATTGTTTGTCACGTATAATAAATGTCATGACCGTGCTAAAATTTGCATTGCAAGTACATTGCAATATCATCTGATACGACATTGACATCCTGATCTTATTAAAACAACTAAGACTTTTTCGAGATGAAACCGGTCATCGGTCTCCAGTAGCCTACTCCAATTGATTTCATTTAACCCTTTACCCGCCGGTGCCGCATATATGCGGGTTTACATTTTTTTATTAGCACATTAAGTACCACTTTTTAAACATGTTAATTATAAAATGTGACATCAACCAGCAATATTTGAATATTCTGAATAATTTTCCCTCACTTGAAGTTGTGGATCGCGTCAGCGAGACACAACTTCGAGTGGGTGAAAATTCAGATTGAGTAATTTGGCGGTTAAAGGGTTAAACCTTACATCGCTTAGCCCTTACACTGCTTCATACGATTTGCAGCACGTGTGGTTTCTGGCACTTTTTTCTTCAAAAAAAAAACATCTGATGAACAACTGATACTAAAAGCTATTATATTACAAAATCAGTCAGTTAGCCATAAAGCTAAAAAAATAAAGCGCAAAAAGAAAAACATCACAAAACAAAAGTGAAAAAAAATCAAAAAAAAAAATTCCCCAGTTTAGATATATATTTTTTTAGAAATTACTCGGCGAGTCACCCACAGCAGGCTGCGCTTGGTTTATTTTGGGCGAATATAGTTTTCGTAAATCCAATCTTAATAATGGGCTTTTGATGTTGTTAATTAATGAGGATAGTCAGAAATTACCAACGCTCGAATTTCGAATCCTGTGTCTGGAGGACAGTGTCATCTCAATCATCTCACCATCCTCAGGAGGTTCTCCTGGCCCAGGAGGCGGGGTATATTATGGGAACGTGACATGTAGTCAGATACACATTAACCAGGGAGAATACATTTCGGATTTCTCAGCCAATTCCTATTCAATTTTCATTAAAGTTTACACACGATATATAACGTCCCCTTGGATATAAAGGGGTGTATCTGCCACTTTCTAAAGTGGCAGATACAACCTTTCATATCCAAGGGGATGATATGTTCTAATCATGCGGCGACTACGTGTTAAATGGACTCACTTGTAAACTATGGAATATTTTTCGCAAAAAATTAAGATTCGTCACTACATCACTGGAAAATAGTGGCTGTAACATCTCATGACAATTGGTTGAAAAATGAGCGGGAATCGGTCACCACTAATCTAATCACGGACAATGCCATTCACCTGACTGATACAATATCAATTATGATTTCAAAAATTTATCTTTATCCCTTAAAGATCCCATCAAAGATACATACGATCTAACGCGAACTGCTTAGATTTTTGCACGACAAGATATTAGTATGCATTTCGACAACCACTTGATATGTTTTTGCGATTTGCTCAAGAAAAGTTGATCAATAGATGGAATTAGCAGCAGATTAATTTAAAACATAATAATCACCCATACTATCGATATGGGCCAATATCTGGTTTTGCACGTGAGGTTTTGTACAACAATGTAAACAATATCACTATATGTATAGATGAAATTAATCTACTGCTGATGGCGGTAACTTAAGAAAAGTTGGCTTAAGTCTACAAGTTAAGCGAAAAATAGGGACGAGATTTAATTTTAAACATGCATGTCCAAAAAAAGAAATACGGGGATAACTGATAAATGGGGATTTCGACACACTTGCTACGTTGCCATAGCAACCCAAAATTTCAAATACTTCCATAATTCTAGTCTATGGACATGTTCACCTATTATATACATATCAAGAAGCGAAGATGATTTCCGCCGGATAACCATTTACAGTAGGCCATGTCCATCAAACCCGTTTGACTCTCTAGGTACTATCTACCTGGGTAGGCCACTAGCTCTCACCATCCTCAGGAGGTTCTCCTGGCCCAGTTTAGCCTATATGTGCACAAAGGTGGCCTAAAGCCCGATTCATTTCATTTCACTTTATCTGGATGTTGGAAATATTTCCAGACTGCACACAGATAAAGTAGTCAGGTCGGTATGACACGCAGAGCCTGTGAAACGTCATTGACTGCCGTTTATTAAGCAGAAATCAATGACTTAGTTTTATGTTAAAGTAGCCGGAATAGGCCTACCATTTATTCTTGTACTTTCTATGATTATCATTGGCTCTGAAACACGCGGTACATTTGAAGCAGATATTGTAGCATCAATTAGCAATGACAAATGTGCAGCTTCCGCAATAACAGCATACATCCAAATAAAATGATGGATGCACTCGGAGCCGTATCCAGGCTAACACAAAAGAAGAGGGAGGTTACAGGACAAATTGTGCAATCTGGCGCAATCTAGAAGTGAGATTTGCATTCCTGTTTTGATATATACCGTACAGTACAACGCATATTGAGTTTATATACATTTTTTCTCTCTGAAACCTAAGGTAAGTTTATGTGTTAGTCTTTTTTACGCCAGTACATATCATGGGATTATTATTGCTAGAAAACTTATTGCAAAATGGTTGTCAGCAGTCATTTTATATTTACCAGATGTTAACACACACAGCGCCGGGATCGACTTTAGTCGTCAGAATCTGACGTCTGTAGACGGCAGATTCTGACGTCTCAAGTCGATCCCCATACTGTAAGAGTAAAAATATGTATAATGGCCGTAGACCCATAATATAGATTTTAAAATAAATCGAAAAGAGCTAACTAAGACAATTGTCATGATTTCACATTATAAAAAAAACCTATAAAAAAAAAAAAACATGGTTTATGCAAACATAATTTACCTAGGTCAGTGGAATATAACTGAGTGTCCAATGGTTCATTTACACGCATTCTTATCGGCAGTATCTCATGTAGGCCTATAAGTATGACATAATTATGAATGTTTGTATTTATTTTTGGAATAAAAGCAACATCATTCTTTTGTATACATCTGTTACTTCTACCATCGTCATAATACTGTCACATCGGTGTGGCCTTGTGAAGTAAAATCTTTCAGGGACTAGGTGAAAACACACCATGACAAATGTCCCATAAGTAAATCAATCGAGTCAACTGACGAAAGCTCCAGAGTAGTGCATTATGCTTCTAGTCGATCAGGCCTACTATTATTATGTTCTCAGATGGGAGTATTTATTACTTGTCGTGGTGTTGCTTACTCAGCTATGAATATATTTTTTTTGCGGGTACAGTGCATGTTTTGCTACTTTAAGGAAATAATGTACTGTTGCGGTAGGCGGGGGCTCTAGGGGTGTGGTTAGCACCGATGCCGACGCCAGAGTTCGGGGTTTGGTTCCCGGTCCCCGGTTCCCGGTTTGAAAGAAACCCATCCACGTGTGAAAGTCCGTATTGTGGGGAGCCTCCGTGCCCGAGAGGTAGCGTGCTCGGCCAACAGACCGCCAGGGCTCGAATTTCGAATCCTGTGTCTGGAGGATAGTGTCATCTCAATCATCTCACCATCCTCAGGAGGTTCTCCTGAGGATGCTTTTGTTTTGGAAGCGGCACCACTTCTACATATTTTTCTTACAGTTCTCAGCTTCTACACTCGTAATGCTTGTTCGTTTATCTGGGTAGATAAATAAAATGACGTGGCAATAGTTTAAAAGCGCCTTATGAGTATTTGTCACGTGCAACATCGGCACCCGACCTATGTCAGAGCTTCAGATATTGAGTTATGGCCATGTTTTGTTAAAATATTTTTTTTTGCTAGTTTTCTTTTTTAACGCTTATCGGAAATACAACTTCAAAGCAGTATAAGACTTTGTGTAAAATATTGAAGATATCCTAGTTTTATTTCTTATATAAAAAGTGATTTAGTTTGAACTATTTTAACTATTTGTCAATCAAATTTAAACCTTGTAGGTCATTTTCTCAACATTTTGCGATATTTTATCGAAGATTTCCTAAATAATTGAGATATATTTATAATTTTTAGTGCATTTGAAACCTGAGCGCTGGCTCTTTAAACGCCACTTACTAACTCATATTCTATATCTATCTTGCGACATAGGACTGGTTTTGATATGGCACGTCACATTTAAAGATAAAATACTTAGTCAAAATGTAAACAAAATATTTTTTTTTACTATTTCTGAATAAGTCGTTTTCTGGGGCTGTGATTATTTAGAATTAATATTAAACAATTGTGTAAATGTATTTATGTATACACAATGCCAATAATTACATGATTACAACTTAAAAGAAAAGAAGAAACTATGAAATTGCAAAAAAATTAACGTGATTTTTTCTGTTCATTGGTCAAGCATGGCATTTGTATGCGAATGGCAAGAGTCGTCCATGGTGGGTATTAATTATTATATATTTTAAATATTATAATATGTGTAATACGTTTTGAAATCATGATCAGAAGGTTGCTAGTTAAAAATTATATAGTCGCTTAAAACGTACGTAGGAGTAGAACTGTGCTCAATTTTATTGCTTCTTGTTTATAGATAAAATACTAAATAAGAAGGCAGACTATTTAATGCACATATACTGCACTTGAGATTTAGCAAACGTCTGACAGCAGCTGCAAAATCAACCCCACCCTCTCCCAGAACTGGCATTAAAATAGCTCAGCTCAACTCATTGTACCGACTACCTGATCATGACAAGAATCAAACACATTTCCTTGGATAACTTTCACAAAATAATTGTCCAAGGTGCTGACCCACTCTAATTGAAAGAAAACATCACTATCATGACATGACTATGTCGATTAAGTGCATAACATTTTTTGCAACTATGGTAATGACCTCTGTTAACATCTATAAGATATTTAATGTCAATGCTTTTAAATCGGATGTACTTTGCGGCACCTCGTGTTAGCAGCGAGGGAGGACTTTCAAACATAAAGCCATTAAAGGCCACTGGGGGGGGGGGGGCATCGATCTCACTGAAATGTCTGAATTTTATCCTAACTTCATCTTTGTCTTCTTTTTTTATTTTATCCTAACTTCATCTTTGTTTTTTTGTCATTCTAACTTCACCTTTGTCTTTTCTCAAAAAGAGAAGGTTCGGATTTCCAGCCAGACAAGTGCTTCGTCTGTACGTTTTAGCATACTAATTTTTTGGATTAGAAAGTCGTGGGCGGAACTTGTTTGTAAGGTCAGCAGGTCATGACAGATTTCAATCACTGGTATTCAGGCCGGTATTGGACCCAGCCCTTTCCCAGCAAACACAAAACATTTGTATAACATTTATACAATTTTGGACCAGCGTCGAAGACGTTGGACCGACGTTGTATAAATGTTATACAAATGTTTTGTTTTTGTCGGGTTGTCAATAATAGTCCCCGCCCTCTCCCTTGACATTATGTACTGGCCAGTGTGCCTTTAATAGATTTTCCAACGGTCCGTTTAGATGGACGATAAGAATAATAGTGACTCACTCAAAATCACAAACGTCAAAATAATACAGGGTTCGCTAAAATAACATTTTTCTGCTAAAAAGATTAAATATCTCGCAAAATTTCTGAGATTGGTCTAGATGAATTCACCGACCACTTAACTAGTTGAAATGGTTTATCACAAAAAAGCTCAAATTTACAGATGTACATAATATCCTAAAATAAACTAAAATGTTTGGGTTTGAAGGTAGTTTTGCAAGGATCGCCCCATAGCTAATGGTCTATAACACTTTCAGTATGGTTTTTTATGGTTGCTGTCAGCCGTTCGGAATTTTTTAATGAACAATTCACACTACAACCATGCAAACACGTGAAAATGTTCCTCCACCCAGGGGCTAAAAACTTGAGTTTAAACATAATAATAAGCATCTACCTCGATCAGAAAATAAGAAATAATAATGTAAACTGTTATGCATATAGTTAATAAGGCAAATTATGCTATTCTTTTATGAATTTGAAAGTGACAAAACTAGCATCGTCTTTGGACACCTGCCTAATTGGTGTGGGAACGTGATGATCGGGGGTTCCCCCCACTACACCGATGGTCTGCTCAACGTTGGGCCGACGACATCAACTTATAGCCCAATGCTGTGCTAGCATTCAACCATCCTTTAGGTCAATACACTGGCATGTTTGGGTTATCGTCCCCTTGAAGTTAGAAGGTGCTAAACTGCCATGTTGTGGAAGCTTTGCACGTTCTAGCTCCAAGGGGACGATATAAGAACAGGGCTTTATTTTCGTAAATAAGTTCATACACTTATACTCGAACAAAAACATATTTCTATACGCAATACATGCGATTTTCATTTTCACGATACGGTATGAAGTTCTTATGTATTTTTATATATAATAATTATATTTAAAAAGCATCAGAATTCCCATCTCCTTAACGAAAAATGGAGTATTGAAAGTGTGTTTTGGGCTAGTTGATAATTTAATCAACCTTTTTAGCAATCTATATAGAAATAGAAGTAGATGTTTTTCAATGTATACACACTTTCAAATAACACCACACCACACAGTGACCAAAAGATGAACTATTTAGTTGGGAGTCCGTTACACTCTTTTCAATTACAACACGCCACACAGTGACCAAAGCTGAACTATTAAGTTGGAAGTCTTGCTTAATCCACAAAATCGTGCAAAGAGTGTATTACGCTACATCCTTGCGTAATATTTGATGTAGTACTATACAAAGTGTATGATGCAAGGTATCATGCATGTATGTCCTATTTGTTTATAGTTACTATCTGCCCAGCTATATTTACTATATCACAACAAAATTGGTTTAAAACCCTTTCTCGCCCAAGTTTGCAATAATACGAATCCTCGGTAACACAGCTCGTAATAATGCGATTTTTCATACATTTAAAATGTTCTTCATTTTTACCTTGAAATGACCTTAAAATGAGCTTGGTGTTGTTTTATGCTACATTAAAGCCCTGGGGGCTATAAAGCTCTGTATCAAGGTTTTTATGCTGTGTCTAAGTATTACCACATAGTTACAATTATGTTTTCATCTCACGCATGTGTGTAGTAAAATCTATGGTCCACATGTGAACTATTAACGTGTTGTAATGTATATGACATCACAGATGTGACCTGTCCCTTCCTTCCATGGACGCGGATTGGCAATAATCATTGCAACTAGCTTACCAGTTTAAATTGATTGGCATAATCAGAAATACAAAAATACGTATTCTAAGGTGTGATAAAATGAATGATAGTATTTGTTGGATCTGATATCATCATTTTTTGTCAAAGTTATTATTTACCGAAAAGGACATGATATTTAATGACAAGCGATATACTTCCAGTCAGAATTAGGTATGTATTCATTTCACTTAGTGGAAAATATCTGGAAGTAAGAACAATTGTAATAATAACACAAACAGGTCAATTTTAATTATTATTTTAAAACATAATTTTGATTGATTGTATTCTGAAAATAAAGGTGGCGGTTTACAATGCTAAACATTTTACGACCATTTACTATTATAATCTCTAAACTTTCCGACATAATCAGATATATTATTCTAGTCTTCTCACATTGAATGTGGACAAGAAAAGAAACACAATTTATTACAATTACGCCCACACTAAAAATGAGATTTGTAAAGCTTTCCTGCTAAACATAATTTTAAGTGGGTAGAAATTAATTATTTAATGAAATTTGCCGTAAATTCCAATTTAATATCCAGAGTTTTGTTTTCATTCACTTAGAGACGATATATTAACCCTTTAACCGCCAAATTACTCAATTTGAATTTTCACCCACTTGAAGGGTGACGCGATCCATATTTTCAAATGAATGAAAATTATTCAGCTTTGACAAAATGGAGGTCAACTGTTTTCAAAATATTGCTGATTGATGTCACATTTTTTCTTTAAAGGGACTAGCCCAGGTCTAAAATCATCAACAAATCGGTGATTTTATTATGGCTTCTTAATATGACCATATGATGTAAACATGTCCATAGACTAGAACTGCAAAAGTTTTTTAATTTTTGTGCTGCGCATTTACCAGTAAGGCTAGATATAGAGACGAAATTATATTATTGACATGGTTGTCAATAATTCGAAATCAGGAAGTTCGTCTCTATATCTAGCCTAACTGGTGAATGCGCAGTACAAAAATTAAAAAACTACTGCAGTTCTAGTCTATGGACATGTTTACATCATATGGTCGAATAAAGAAGCCAAAATAAAATCACCGATGTTTTGATGATTTTAGACCTGGGCTAGTCCCTTTAACATGTTTAAAATGTGGTACTTAATGTGTTAATTTTACAGGACAACTTTAGTTTACGTTCCAGTTACATCTTGGTATTAAAGGGTCGTAGTTGCAACGTTCCAAATTAACCACTGTAATCCAGGAGCCAAGGGGTGTTTGCGTCGAAAATTGGCCCCGAAATCACCCACTTATTTTTCATAGTAGACCCATCCTCCTGGCAGCAAGTCTTGACACAGCGAGGCCGTCAGGAATAGCCAGCCTTGCAGAGGAAGATGAGTAGACCTGCTGGGGCACATTTTAAAACATTCTGAAACCCGGCTGTAAGAAAGTTATAAGATTCAAGATTTTGTATCAAAAATTAAAACAGGAACATCCGACTATCTAATTAAGGATTTTATCAAGAATATATTCTTGGTTTTATGATTTCAAAATGACATTTAATCGCCGGAAGTCAACCTACAGCAACACTTAAACCATCAAAGTTAAACATGTCAGCCCTGCGATAAGATGACTAAAAATGAATGATTAGATAAAGTTCAAGATCACACAGAGGTCAAGATGTGGCGTAATATGATACCCCTAGGAATAAAAACGGCCCTAATTTTAGGGGAATTACAATTTACTTGACTCAGGGCCGTATCCAGAAAGCTAGATTAAAACCGGTTTAACTAATTAAACTTATCTAACCACTGATTTAACACAAAACAGTATCCCGAAAGCAACTGGTTATGCTTAAAACGGTCCTTAACACACATGTTTAAAACCTAACCCTGCTCAGGGGGTGGCTTAAGCCTCGGTTCGAGACAAATTACGGCACTTTTTCCTGAATTGTGATATTTATGTCCACATTGTCTTCTATTAATCGTTTACATAACTAAAAAAAAATTGCGTTTGTTCAGTTCCAACAATTCCCCCAGTCAGGTATTAAATGATATTTCAAGCAAAGACAGACATTTTATTAATATATGCCTGCAATATAGGATATAGAAATATGCCTTGATACTTCGTGTATTATTATTCATATTTATCGCCGTGTATCACGCAAACCTGGTACTTAGTATTCTCACTGGAAGTTGTTACCGGTGATATAATTTAGGAGAAGAGATATCGATAAAAAAAATAGAGATCACTTTTATTATTGTTGTACGAAATGAAAATAATGTTAACTAGAACAGGAGTTCCCGAACTCCGAGGCCCGGCTTTAGTCTGCCATTGACATATAATCTTGGCTTAATATTTTCTAAACATTACAGTGTATTATTGGTCTTCTTCATGGGTCAGTAGAATCCTAATTGTTCAGGATATAATCGGAGAATGTTCATAAATAAAATCTCTGATATAATTACCAAGGAAGAACCAAGGAGACAAGTTAAAATATATGTTCAATGTGTATTCCTTCCACCACCATTGCCAGGGTTGGCCAATATTCATTCAATACTTGCCTACGATGTACCTTGTACCTTGGCCTGCCCACCAAATGCCGGTTCCATGTTGGGCCAGCGTCGTAGCCCATTTCTGGTTCAATGGCGGTCAATCATCTACGACGCTGGCCCAACACTAATCCATCACTGGGTATGCTGTATACTTCGCTGGTGTACAGAAATGTCAAACGTTTCCCACACACAACACGCCTCTTTCCCCTAAATAGGACACAAACTCAGGAAAATAAACCTAATAGGCTACCGGCCGTAGGAAGGGCCTAATTAACCCAGTATCAATAATATGCTCGACATTTTATTTCAGAGTGTGTACACGTATTTAAAATTGCGCTGATATTAGCTGTTTATGGCGAAGGTTTGAACAATATGGTGGCGGGTAACACTACCCCGATTATTCACACCAGGCAACACATTTTGTGGTATGTGGTTAAAGTCGTCGATAAGGCTGTTTTCGACATTACCTTTCCTATACTTTACAGCGACAACATGATACAATGACAGTGTTGTTAATGTTCATTTTTAGTCAAGATCAAAATGAAAACATGCAAACACTCTCTCGGTAACATTTCGCGTGAGTATGTTTGCTTTATTATAATGTTCCCCATGATCTTACGCTGGATGAGCTATCGGCGGTTAATAAGGCAAACAATCATATCCAGCATCACCAATCAAGAGCCCCTGCGCCTGTCTGTTAACAAATTTATCATTGAGCCTGGATCACGTGAAAGTACGGGAATCATGGGTGCTACCTGGCCCACGTGACACTACATTAGTTATCATCATATTAGCCCATTCAGCCGAGCACGTCGCTTCACAATAGAAAGGAAGCCTCTAAACAATAGAGAAGGAGCCGTTCCGATTCCCGAATCCCAATATTCCTCATCTCCTGGATTAGACAATTTAATGTGGGTGCAATTGCTCCAAAAAAAAACAAAAAAAATATCTAATAATATCTAAAAATTATACCTCGATGGATGATGTATCAATATGAGTCGTCAAAGCATTTTTTCAAAAATTTTTTTTTGGGAGATTTTCGAATTTTTGTATCATGGTGCTCGAGTCTCCCTTACAGTTGAAGCAACAGTTTAGTTGACCGTATGCTGAACCGCTGTTCTGGCAGTGCATACCATTTTAACCATAAGGTTGCTTAACCCTTTAACCGCCAAATTATTCAATCTGAATTTTCACCCACTTGAGATTGTGTCTCGCTGACGCGATCCACAACTTCAAGTGAGTGAAAATTCATCAGATTTGACAAAATGGAGGTCAACTGTTTTCAAATATTGCTGATTGATGTCATATTTTTTTTTAACATGCTTGAAAGGTGATACTTAATGTGCGTATAAAAAATGAAAACCCGAATATATGCGGCACCGGCAGTTAAAGGGTTAACCAAATGATTAGAGTTAAACATCAGTTTAATAAACTGGGTTCACATCAGTTTAGTAAACTGGGCTTTCTATACAAGCATATCAACTTTGCAAAATCAACACATACTAATCAGACGAAGATACCTCTAATAAATTATGTCTCTCCATATTACGCGCAATGTAAAATAAAATGCAGTTTATTTTCTACTCTTGGTCACAAAACTGACATTTACTCTCATTGAGTGCTCATTTTTCAAACGACCGGTATCAACTCTAAGAGGAGGAACACCACATCTAAATTGAGCAGAACCAGCTGAGTCCAGTTTATTGTAAACAAAAACTGGAGGCGTCTCCCCTCCAGCGGCATAACCATAGGTTGATAGCTAATAGCTTTAGTGCTAATGGCCTTTGCAAATAATGTTATTAAATGGCTCCTATGGACAGTAGAGACTATGTATTTTGATGTGTTGGAACCCGTATTTTTTTATCTAATGCATCTAATAATCGTCTTTAAGCAAAATCAGTTGAGCAACAGTTTTAATATCTTCACACTGAAATGTCACCTTTCAACAACTGTCATTCACTACCCTAACTGACCTAAGATTCTGTATTAAGCAGGATTTATTATTCCGTTTTGAAACCACGGCGATGTGCGAAAAACAATGTGGCTTGTCAACACTCCAAGCAAACAGAAGACGTTGACCAAGTGCTGGCCCAATGCTGGCCCACCGTTTGCGATGCTGGCCCAGCATCAAACCGGCACTGGTTCAACCTCTCCTGTTTGCTGAGCTGCATGTCTGCCAATGCATGCCCCAGCTAACACCAGACATTGGGATTATGTTGGCTTAATGATGGGCCAGCGTCGTATGAGGTGGACCAACAATAAACCAACACTGGCTCAATGTATCGTGTTAGCCGGGCATACTGCTAGAGGAGACCCTATGTAGGTTAAATGTTGGGCCAGCGTCGCTTGTGGCGGCCAGTATCAATTCAGTTCTAGGCAGTACTTCATGCTGACGGGATTGAGTGCACATAGCATACACCGCCCCAATGCTGTTTAAATGTTGGCCAGCGTCGTACACAATGGCCCGGCATCGGACTAATGCACGTTACGGCGACACTTTGTCGGCTATACTGAAAATACCAGCACGATGCTTTGAAACAACGCTGGGTTATTGTTGACCCGCCTTCTGTGACGCTGGCCCACATTCAGTGTGGCGCCAAACACAATAAGGTAACCCAGGACTGGGCTAATGTTGGCTCAGCGTCGTAGACGGTTGGCCAACATTAGCCCAGCATTGGGCCAGCGTCTCGTGTTTGCTGGGGAGGCCTGCGACTGCAAAATGGAAACCGCTGGACAGACGGACAGGACAGTGCACTGAGAGGACAAAGGTAAAGCAACATAATAAGATCTCTCCTAACGTGAAAGATTAAAAACTATAACCTGATAACTCCGTAATTAGTTTGAAAATATCTGTAAATACGTAGTTTTAGTTTACTTATCACACTCGCATGCCAGGTTTCTGCATAATTATTAAACAAAATATTCCTAGCATATAATACCACACACTTGAAAATCATTATAAATATAGAGCTCTCCCATAGATTCAAATAGGATACGGCGGATCTGCGTGGGCCAATCATTTACTTTGGAATTTGAAAAATTCCACAAAACTATTTTCTTTGTCAGTCGGCTATCATTGATTTAAAATTAGAGGATTTCACAGTAGAATGATCTCCAATTTATGACAGTTATATACTGGCAACCATACAACTTCACTTTCTATGGGATACCCCAGTCACACATATACGACCATACGCACAGCCCACGCCTTGAGTGACAAAAAATAGAGCAGTGTGTCGTTGTGCGTTTATGAATTTTGTGAGGATATTGGAAGAGCCAGCGAGTTTAAGACGAATATACAGTGTGTTATAAATAAATCAGGTGTATAAGCAGGGGGGCAAATTTAACGAATACACCGCACATCGCCAGCGCGAGGCACAAATTAGTCAGAAAGCACTTAGCACGCCCCACATACGTTATATGTTCACTGGACATGCATTAGGAACACGTTGGATGGGGGCTGTATGCACGGTCAGTGCCAGCATTTTTGCCAGAGCGTCTCCCGTGCGTCGGTTGTGCGTCAGCACTTGTTGCTAGTTCGTGAAGGGTGCTGCACTAACGCTACACATATTTTTGTGCGCAGTGTAATCGCCATAGGAAGTTGGGTATGTTTGAAATATTGAACGTATATGAACGCATAAATGTACACGCCAGAAGATCACCAGCAACACGTAGGGCGCGCTAGAACAACGTTATATCAACGCCAAATACGTCTGCTATGTATCACATGGCTGCCCGTTGAGGGCGCCGGGCAGTCATGAGCAACGCACCTGCCCTTTGCTTCATGAGCGCTCAAAGCAAACGCTTCGCACACGCCGGCAGTTAGCGCAGCGCTCGAGAAAGAGGCTCTGACTATGATATTTTTGCAGCTTAACCCTTGGAGCTCTGAAGAACGTCATTTTATTTTAAATAATTTGAGGTGGTGTTTCACACGATACACAGCTTTAAGTGCAGAACTTTTTTTAATTTGTTGAAATTACGTCCAAGCATATAATGTTATAATAAATTTAGAACACATTTTTTCTTTCAAAAATGGTTATATGTTACATGTTCAAAACAAACTGAGAAAAATTACTATAATCGTCGACATTAGCATTTTAGGGTTTAATGCGCACTGTATGCGTCCAACGCGTTAGCAAAGCGCTGTCTATTCGCGATTTGCATTGAAAGCATGCTGTGCCTTCGTTACCAGCTTGCGACGTTTTTTCACAATCTCGGCACTTCTTCTGAGGTCTACATTCACACGTGGAATTACGCTCAGCTTTTTGAGCATGCAGAAAATGTGCGCAGATGTTGACACACACAATAAATGAGTAACATTCATCCGGCGTTCTCGTCAAATCATCAACGAATTCTGACGCACGCCCAGTGTGCTGATTCATGCCGACTGCAAGTGGCCTTCCCCGACCCCTTCCACCACCCCTCCCCCTGTAGGAAATGGTTACTTGTTTCATTTAAACGAAACTGCCGCTCGGGCAGGATTTTCAGCGTAACCCGACAGTGTTTAAATGGGGACAGTGTACGATTCACTAATCATCTCAAGGGACTAATTATCAATGTATTTTTCTGAAAGGTATGCCTCTGTAGATCACGAAAATGTATGTGTGGTGGCCGTGTCAAATCGGTAGATTTGTCCCAGAATTATCTCATTTGTGTATCAACCGCAAAGCGCCAAATATTGTCATTTTCATTGTTGTTGAGCTTAATACATTTCTGATAAAGTACTCATATTTGATAGTTCATTTTTTTGGCAAAATTTCACATTAACGGTCACCGTATAAAATGATCAATTTTTAATATTAGGCTACTCACTAGAAAGAGCCACCAGACATTTGTATTATCTAGGGATATAAGGGTAAACAAAAAGTACCATTTGAATTAGTCCCTTTGAATGGTACAGATCGTCAAAATTGTATTGGCTGGCTCATGGACTATATCCCTTATCAGTAGGCATATCAGCCACATATCTGGGATATGAGCGAATATGCATAAGTTTCTAAATAGGAGATTTGCTTATGTAAAACTTGAAGCGATATATGTCAGCACTCGCATCATATTAATCAGCGTTTCCTACCAGGCATAGGCCTTCTACAGGAAATCCATTAGACGTTATTATGATTAGTTGTGGAATAATTAATTAGATCAAGAATTTTGATAATACATTATACATTAATGTTGCATATTATTTACCAAATGTGATGTAAGTATAATAAGCTGTGTAGAAGTGTGTTTGAGTAGACGAAAGCATTCCGATATATACATCATGTACACATGTACTGAGAGAAGGCTTTGCTATAAAGAGGAGAGGAGGAGTTGTCAAAATATTTCACTGTGACATTCAATTCTGATGTTAACCAATTATTTCCAACAAATTGCTACAATTGTAATTATTTACTGATGTTGCATCGTTATAATACTTGTATTTGCTCAGTTCTGTCGAAGAGCATTAACATAAAAATGATAAAATCATAGGCAATATGTCACCGAATTTGCATTTTTACATTGAAAACACGTTGTCACTGGTTATATCTAGTCAACAGCTTTGAGACGACAGTACCACAGACATAATTATATTAGATTTTTCAGAGAGCAATGACTGTTCACAGTTGGATAAAATGATTGTAAAATTAAACATTAATTCCTTCTCATTTTCTGGGAATGTGTTTTTTATCACTCGTGTGTTTTGCCTCGCAGGCGGATGTCAATCCTGCAAAAGGAATGTTGAGCCTCTGAAAGGGACTAACGATTATAGCAGGTGATATTAATAACTCCCATCACTGATATAATTAATATTTCTTTGGAAACCGGTACATTTCCTCAAAATTTTAAAGAAGCTCATGTAACACCACTACTTAAAAACCATCTCTTGCTAAAAACAAGCTCAAAAACTACAGGCATGTTTGAGTTTCATTTCCAAAAAAAGGTAGTAGCCAATCAGCTGCAAGCTCATATAAAAAAAATAACCATCTATCTAATCCATAACAATCAGCCTACAGGAAACATCATTCCACAGAATCAGCTCTACTGGAAGTACATGATGTTATCATTATTAGTATGGGCCAGGATGATGTAACAGCTCTGACCTTGCTTGACTTGTTGGACACTAGCGTCACCATTGAACATTCTACATTAACACATAGGCTTTCCGACTGGTATGGAACATCTGGGCATGTTCAAATTTGGTTCTCTTCTTATTTGCAAAATAGGCACCAATTCGTAGTAATTAAAGACACTCTGTCAGATAAAGTCACACTCTCGTATGGAGTTCCACCTGGCTCTGTGCTGGGACCAGTGCTTTCAAACCTACACACAACACCACTCATCACTATTATTGTCAGTTTTGATATAAACCTCCATCTTTATGCCGATGATACTCAAATTTACAAGTCTCTTTCCGTTTACAATGCTAGGGAATCTCTTGAGAAGCTACAGCATAGTGTAATTGCCGTGTCGGCCTGGATGACAGGGTCTAAGCCGAAGCTTAATCTTAGTAAGACAGAATTTTTTAAATAATTTCCCATGCCTGATTCTAGGTCAAGACACAAAGCCATCTACATCAGCCAAAAATCTTGGGGCAGTATTCGACAGTAGCATGAATTTCCTAAAACACATATCCCAAACATGTAGGGCATGCTTCTATCATATTCGTGACATGCGCCGCACATCACTAGATTACAATGCGTTCAGAATTACCTTGCAAGAGTGATAACCAAAGCCCAACATTTTAGTCGCTCAGTTCCTATTCTAGAACGATCACATTGTTTCCTGTCAAGCTTCTCATTCATTTTCAAATATGCCCAAAAACTACCCGAACCCTAACAGACAACAAACCTGTATATCTGGCTGACTCACTTGCTCGTCCAAAATGCTCAAAATATCTACACTCCACAAATTCAAATAGATTTGTTGTTCCTCGTATAGAAACTAAAACTGGGTCAATAAATTATCTATATCTAGCCCAGCCTGAGCCAATACGAAATGCCGAAACAATTTTAACATTCCGGAAATTACTTAAATTGCACCTATTTGATCTGGCTTTCCCACCCTAGCTCCCTCGATTATGACATAATATGTCATAATCGAGGCCAAAGAAAAAATATTATATATATGTATCATAACATATTATGATCAAGCTAAAGATTTGTGCGCTTCTGAGCTTGCTCCGGTGATAAAATAGGCGCTATGGGAGTTTTATTGATTGAATAATTAATTGAAAGGTGAATTAGAACCGGAAATGGTTTATTTGACCTTTACATATATTTTCATACAATGTGTTTTGTTTCACAAGTGGTCAGGAATGACCGCTAACAGGAGGGCCACCCTTTAATAACCTTACAGATACAATTAGTTTTTTTTTGTTTTCTCTATCTACAAAAATAATATACAATAAGACCGAAGTTTAAGTAACGGTAATTAACTGTAGAAAATAAATTTAACGAAAAATTAGAAAAATCAGAAAATATTGATATTATAATAACGCATGTTGTTAACATTGTTATCTATGAAGGCACAACCAGCAAACACAAAACGCTATACCAAAACGCTGTACCAACGCTATACCAAAATCATATTAAAAATTGAAGTGATTACGTTGTGTGTTATTTTGATTTGCTAGAATCATATGTTCGCTCATTTGACCTTGAAATTGACATTTCTATTTAGAAGATAAAGTTGAATCACTAAAATATTACCTGAAATGAATTTTCCAATAGGTTAGGTCGGTTAATACCCCTTCTTACACGAAAAAAGATATTACACTTGTTCTTATCTGATCTTGAAGAAATCCCTGAATCACCATCATAACACCATTAATAGATTCAAAAGACCTTAGTCTGGGAACCGATTGTGAAAAAGTGGTTTATTTTTCGGTCCCGTTTAATATACCTTAAACCTATTTAATGTTGTAGAAGGGCTATCTGGGGATGAAAAACAGCCGGTTGTAAAGTTTTTAAGGTGTGCACTACCAAGTTATGACCGATTTAGTAAAGATCATAGGGCGGCCGAGGTGTGCAATCTGAAAAATATTTAGAAAATTAATACAATGGTCAATAATAAACTTAGACATATAATTTTACTACTGAAATAAAGGTAGCCGATAGGTGTTTTTTTCTAAGAAAATATTATCATTATTCTGATTATAGTGAATTAACCCTTTGATCCCAAAGTCGTTTTTCAGCGTTATTTCTGGTGATAAAATCAAAATAATTAGGCGATTAGTAAAGCTCATAGCGCGGCCGAGGGGTGTCATCTGAAAAATATTTAGAAAATTAATACAATGGTCAATAATCAACTTAAACATATAATTGTACTATTAAAATGAAGGTAGCCGATAGGGTGTTTTTCCAAACAAATATTACCATTATTTTCATTATAGTGAATTAACCCTTTGATCCCAAAGTCGTTTTTGCTGGTGATAAAATAAAAATAATCAGGCGAGTGATATACAATATAACGATAATTTCATTACGAAACAACAGTCATTACATTGGACCAAGCTTTGTACAATAAAGCAAAAGAGCTTGTTTGGCTACAACCAGAAAAATTAAATAATGTTGTTGTTAGACTTAGTTCTTTTCATATTGCAATGAACTTTCTTAGTATCATTGGATCACACTTTGCGCAGTCTGGTTTCGTGGATATATGGTGGAAGCTGGAGTGTTTAGTGAATGTGTATCAGAGGAGATCATGCATGGGGAAAAATGAAACCGTGGTGTTCGTGCTGACCGTTGAAGATATATGTGGAGAGTAATATTACAACAATTCCGAATCTGGCACTACACAGATAAAAAGACAAGTATTGGAAAAGTTGATGCATTCGTCGCAGCCTGGGAGACGTGTTTCAGTAACAATAAAAGAATGGAAGTGAAGCGACAATGTAATCATTGATTGCACATTCAGATGAGCTAATGAATGATTTACAGAAATATTCTGATAAACATAGCAGCAACCCCACATTTGCTATCTGGAAACAGCACATTGATATGGTATCAGCCTTACTTCTATTTATAAGAGTTGACAGAGCCGGTGATTGTAATTTGCATTTGTCAACTTTTAAGCAAATAATATTACCCTGAATGATGATTAGTTATTGCCGGAAACTTTGTGGTAAAGGAAACTGCTGGATCATTTAACGAAATAGCAGCAGATCAGGCGCTAAAACATAATAATAAAAAGGGGGAAAATCGCAGGTGGTCTAGTTGGAATAACAAAAAATCCAAGTGCTATGAATCTATTAAACCCATTTGGAAGAACTTGTGAAGAGCTAATTTGTATTTCAACAAATGATGTCCAATGAAATTAAGAATGACATTTTATCAGTTACCATGCGTGGTTCAGAGCTTCTCACAAACTTTGTTAAACAGCGACTGCTACGTGATTCGACAGATAATCTTCATGATCCGATCCCCCAAAACAAATCCAAAACATTTGCTAATCTGACAAACGTACTTGTTGCTACACCATCAGGGAAAAGTAAAATTTATGGCACCATGAACTATCACCAACACCCTTAGCTCTTGCGTCTTTGAATCAAACACTACGACCAAAAGACAAGTCAGTATCGAACCACTTGTTATCTGACAAGCTAGCTAGGAATTTTCTCCCCGACACTGATAAAAACACGTGCGTAATCATCGATTGAATGTATGTTGTCCAATCAATGGGCAAGCCATCTGGCACTGGCACATTTGGGGATTAAACAGAGTTATTTTACTGTAATATATTCAGTCACTTGAAATGTCTTCAAACTAGAAATGACATTGGCTTTGATGATTATACAATACAGTCCATAAAATCAGGGACACGAAAACAACGAAATACAAAAAAACGTAAAATAAGACGTTTTTTTTGATAGCTATAAAATCCGATTACCACCTGTTTGGCCATTATTTATCTCTCTTGATGAAAACCAGAAAAATCTTATACATTTCCTGCGTGATCAAATGAACATGAAAGCCCAGCTCATCAATGAGCAGTTCGAAGTAATTGTGTCTGGCTGTGATGATTTCCCAGCTTCTTCATCTAATAACCGCATGATTGCTAATTTAAGAAGAAGCTGGCACAAAAATAGTTATGCATGCACTTGATGCTCATGCACATGGCTTTCAGAGAGTAGCTGTTAACACAAGGGATACTGATATTCTCATTCTTCTTATACACCATAATATCCCTATTGAAGTTTGGATGAATATCAGCACCAGTGATGAGAAACGATACATACCTGTTTAACAAGTACGTGAGGGCCTTGAGCCTAGTGTACATGTTTAGTTGTTGCAGCGCAATAATGACCCAGAAAAATTCACACCCACACATGATTCCTTAACGTTGCATGTCATGAAAAGCAACTATCAAGCCAGGGTGTGGATCAATGCATCAATGACATGTCCTACCCTTTCATTGCCTAAAACATCTGGGTTGAAATTAGAAGGCGACATGTTGCAGCCACGTTTGATGACATTGGATCCCATTCCATCTGTGTGCAGTGAACTTCTCACATGCGGCTGTAAAACAAAGTGTTCTTCTTTGCAGTGCACATGCAGAAAACTTGAGTTATTTTGCAGTGCGAGTTGTCAATGTGGACAAAAATAATTTAATAGCCAGCAGGACGGAGTCCATGATGACGATGTTAGTGATGAGGAGTCCAGCTACTAGATGTAATTATCATATATATATCATCACATGCAGCGTTAAGGAATATATTACATTATGTACATGTGTCTGTTTTGTGAATAGAATATAAATTTGATACCCGAAATCAAGTGTTTTTTGGTTCACATTTAATTCATTTCCACATCAAAGTATTACATACGGGGGTAAATGATAGATATGTATTCTAGAATTATAAATCTTCAAAAATCCAATGCTATATGCTCAATGATTGGGGACATGTAGGCCCATGCAGCACTGATAATACATGCTGTTTTGTTGATTTTATTGCAGTACACTACTTATTTATAAAGTACATGTAATGGGTTTTGAAATTTGAATATACTACTGCGAGGGGACAAATTCTTGAGAAATTTTACCATTTTTTATGAAAACAATAAATAAATAACAAAGATAAAAACATTTAATTGTTTATGTAATACATATTCAACTGTTTATGTAATACACAAGTCATCCCACTTTTATTAAGACAAAAATTATGAATGCAGGTAAGTTATTCGTTGTTTACTCAATATTTATTCATATTGAAAAACACCACTTTCCGGAAATCAACAACATTTACTAAATCGGTCATAACTTGGTAGTGCACAGCTTAAAAACTTTACAACCGGTTTCTCACTCCTAGATAGCCCCCCTACAACATTACATAGCTTTAAGGTATATCCGCAATGAAATTATCGTTATATTGTATAACACACGCCTATTTATTTTGATTTTATTACCAGAAATAACGCTGAAAAACGTCTTTGGGATCAAAGGGTTAATTCACTATAATCAAAATAATGGTAATATTTTTTTAGAAAAAAACACCTATCGACAACCTTCATTTTAAAAGTACAATTATATGTTTAAGTTGATTATTGACCATTGTATTAATTTTCAAAATATTTTTCAGATTGCACCCCTCGGCCGCGCTATGACCTTTACTAAATCGGTCATAACTTAGTAGTGCACACCTTAAAAACTTTACAGTCGGCTGTTTCTCACTCCCAGATAGCCCCTCTACAACATTAAATAGGTTGATTGTATATTTGTAATAAAATGATCGTTATATTTTATATCACACGCCTAATTATTTTGATGTTATCACCAGAAATAACACTGAAAAACGACTTTGGGATCAAAGGGTTAATTCACTATAATCAAAATAATGGTAATATTTTTTTAGAAAAAAACACCTATTGACCACCTTCATTTTAAAAGTACAATTATATGTTTAAGTTGTTTATTGACCATTGTATGATTTTTCTAAATATTTTTCAGATTGCACCCCTCGGCCGCGCTATGACCTTTACTAAATCGGTCATAACTTGGTAGTGCACACCTTAAAAACTTTACAGCCGGCTGTTTCTCACTCCCAGATAGCCCCTCTACAACAATAAATATGTTTAAGGTATATTCGTAATAAAATTATAGTTATATTGTATATCACACGCCTAATTATTTTGATTTTATCACCAGAAATAACGCTGGAAAACGACTTTGGGATCAAAGGGTTAACTCACTATAATCAAAATAATGGTAATATTTTTTAGAAAAAACACCTATCGGCTACCTTCATCTTAGTAGTAAAATTATATGTCTAAGTTGATTTTTGACCATTGCATTAATTTTCTAACTATTTTTTCAGATTGTACCCTTCGGCCGCCCTATGACCTGTACTAAATCGGTCATAACTTGGTAGTGCACACCTTAAAAACTTTACAACCGGTTGTTTCTCATCCCCAGATAGCCCCTCTACATTATTAAATAGGCTACAGGTATATATACATTAAATGAAAATCAAAAATGGGCCCCTGGTTCCTAGACTACTATACATGATGTTGGTAATATTTGTTTTTGTTAAAAGTAATATTTTGAGGAATTTTACATTTAAATTGACTCTGTAACCTTGACGGTCACCTTGAATCACCCACATAATACCACAAAAGCATTTATCAGTCAAAATCCCATGAAAATGAGGTATTGCATAGTCATGTTAGTAGCGGTAAAAAGATATATTTTCGATTATTTCGCCTGGCGATTGCCATTTTGACATCCATGATAGTTTTGACACTGCTAAATGTTATTGTAACCGATGAGTTCCCCAACTCTTAAATACCTGGATTATAAACAAGAATCATTGTTTAATGTAAAATTTAAAGCAATTTAGAATTGTTCCACCAATTTTCACGGCCAGTGGCGGCCATCTTGGAAATGATCCTGTTTTAATCTATTTTTTCTGTCAATTATTATTTCCAACAGGATAGAAAACTGTTGAGAAAACTTTAATTATATATATATATATATATATATATATATATATATTGTGGGGGGGGGGTCAGGTGGTAAATCGACCCATCTATTAACATTTTGGTGGCCATCTTGGACGCCATCTTGAATAACGGGAAATCTCCAGTGGAAATCACGGGAAGTGTTGGTATGTTATTTCTAATGGTATTTAGAATGTTTCCTGAAAAATAAGTTTTTTCCCCTTTCAAAACCCAAAACTATTCTCCTATCAAGCTGGGCCTGTATTTTTATGAAATTACCTGTTCTTTTTCTTAGTTTGTCCATCGTAGACTGCGGCCTGTCTTGGTCCCAGTCTTGTTGATATCGCTTACGTATGTGACGTGGCAGATGATCCAGTAGTGCCTGACATTCTGGACTCGGCATCTCTGGCGTCTGCTGCCAGCAGGTGTCAACCAGAGTGAGCAGTTGTTCTGACCAAGGACCCACCCGTGATCCGCCGTCTGTCCTTCTAACGGACATAGTCCAGACTAGAGAAGTCTGGAGCAGCAGCAGCTGCCATAATAGCCTGCCAGCCATGTCCCGGTACAGCAGTTTGTCTAATGTCCATGTTCTCATCTTCTTTTGAAGCTCAGCGACAGTGACTTACAATTTTCCCCCCTCCAGGCGATGAAGTGGCAGCTCACACGTACCGCTACTCAACTTATATCTAGATATAGATCTGCTGTTTAGACAGGCCTCTCTACCAATGACGTCCCGAATTCATACACCTAGGTAACAGAAGCTGGACATTCTGGCTCCGAATACCCCCCACCCCACCCTTCCCTCCCACTGACATTCTACTGGATCGGGAAGTAGACCTATCCCGTCATTAGTAGAGCACTGACAGTGGGTGGCCAACAAACATATTATTATAATTTATATTATGAATCGTGACACCTCAACGACCTACAGCGCCATCATATTCCCTACGTGATGTCGCTTCCGATGTCACACTTTATACAATGACAAAAAAATTCCCTTTCGCCATAATTTGATAATAGCGAAGATATTAATTGTAATAATAACATTATCTTTATTATTTAAAAAAAAACCCTCACATACACACAGTAAAATACTTCTTTTTTTGATGTAACACTGACTGGCAATAGAGAACCATGATAATCGCTGAATAGAAAAAACAACATGCGGAATTAAAAACCAGCAACTGTTTAAAAAATAAAAACGATTATTTGTTTGCTCACACGTCTTTTAGATGTCTGTACATATATGCTTCAGCATGAACAGATGAAGATTTGCTGCAAATTATTTAAAGCATCAGCATGATCAATGATTATAATCAAAAAATTACCAAAAAAACGGAATATTGGTTCACAAATGTTTAAAAATATAGCGGCAAATGTATGTAGAAGTATTATACCATGTAAATGAATAATTATATGCCACAAACTATATAATTATTAACTAACATTTTCGTGACGCAAGTCTGATAACAAATGTCTATCCCCTGTTAAAAATTGTCAAGACGAAATAATATCAAATACTCTTTGATATTATCAAACATGGGCTTCGTATTTTCTTTGGTCCTATAATTAATTATATTAGTAAGCATCATTGCACTGAGATTATAGTGACTGTTACATCGCTAACCTTGATTACACTCTGTAGACCTAGCTATAAGGTTCGGAGTTGTCGCCTCGACGAAAGTGCTTGTCGTATATTGAGTTCCCTTGAATATAAAAGGGTGTATTAGCCGATTGGTGAAGTGGGAAATACACTCTTTCATATCCAAGAAGACGTTTATATATTTTTATGATAAGCTTGTCCATGCAATTACAATTTAGCTAGCAATATCATAATTCTGATTGATTAATCTTACACACCCTTCTCCTGACAAAATACACTAAAAATATAATAACCTAAACATTTACCCCACGATGCTATTAGTTAATAATATATAGTAATACTACATACTGTGGTCATTGATATACATTGTATTATCTGCATGACAACATACGCAGCAAACCTTAGTTAACCACCCTATGTATCTATTATTACCTGAATCACGACTAATAAAATATCACATTATTAATCTTGACTATTAGGTATCGTTTTCTCTGAGGTAAGAATGGCCAACACGATCACGGAGGGTAGAGCTGTTTCGGCTTTTCTGATATCTTATAGCTGCCTTCCTATGCACTATGCTACTGAGCAGTGATTTTTTAATTAACATATTTTTTCATACAATGTGTTTTGTTTTACAGGTGGTCAGAGATACTTTCCTTAAGCATGTCAGGTCAGCAAATGACCGTTAACTGTAGGGTCACCCTTTAGCAAACTAATTGATTGGTTTTCCATTTTCAAAAACGATATACAATCCTGTAATTTTCGAGTCATGACCCGTGCTCCGCACGGGCAAAGCTAGTAAGTAGGCATCACTGGCATAATTGGAACACTACAGCCTGACAAAAAATGACATGAATATACTCATGACTCAAGTATAATTAAAAAAGAACATTTTGTATGGATGTATGAGTATGACATCGGCTTAGAATGAATAAACTAATTATATACGTTTTACAATGGCACCTCTACATAACTTACCTGGAGAACAGTTGATTTCAATACAATCACACATGTTTTTGAGCATGGGAAATAAAAAATATAGATATTGCCAATGTATAAGGAAATGAATCAATAGTTATTATTATGTTTTCTATTCGATATTGATATTTGTTTCAGGTCCTAATAGCCATACATCTGTAGAATGAATAGTCGTCCGTGACTGTGAATAGAATAAAAAACTGTGTAATTAGAGCCTGATTAAGGACAGTTTGTGATTATATAGTCAGGTAGCTTAGCATCAAATATTAGGATAAACGATATCGGGCGGATAAAAGCACCAGATTTTTTTGAGGGCTCAGTAGCCTATCCTGATCAAAGTTAGCTTAGGAGCCCAAAATTATTTTCTACTAAGACACCGAAAAGTGACAAAATCCAAAATTGCCGCCATTTATACAAGATGAAACAATACAATGATATTATTTTGGACAGAATAGATGCATATTCTTGATTTTGGTGTCTAGCATACGGGCTTCAGTTATGCCTGACATAGGGATGTAGTAAGAAAGAACGTTGGACATTAAATTGTGAATAAAATAACGGGAACGACATTCATGAGAAAGACGCACAATGCACAGCCCTGTGTTGAATAAATGTTGGCCAGCGCCGGCGACGGTGGTGCAACATTAAGATGGCATCGGGTCAGTGTATCGTGTGTCCATGGTGCATTGTAGTCACGCTGCACATAGCTGCAAAGCATGATGTACTGTCCAGTGTTGAATGGAAGCTGGCCGCGCTGGCGCCGGTGGACCAGCATTTTAAAAACGTTGCAACCATCCCTGAATGTCAAAGCTTTACGTGAGGTATATAGTGGATGGCGGTAAAGAGTGCTATGGTCAGGGGGTTCGTTACACGACCGTCTAAGCCTAAAAACCATTATTCTATTATAGTATAGATGACCGAAGTTTATTTTCCAGTAATTAATGGTAGAGAACATATTTAACAAATACTTAGAAAACAATATATTGATATTATAATGACACCATGCTGTTATCGTTGTTATCTATGAAAGCACAACCAGCAAACACAAGACGCTATACCAATACCGATCCAATGTTGGGCCAGGGTCGCAACACTGACCTAGCCCCAGCCGACGTATCATGTTCGCTGATAAATCGAACTAAGGAGGCAATGACTAGTTAAGTCTTTGTAAAAACGACTTGTGGTGGGGAGGGATCACACGGCAACGAGGAAGCGTGAAATGTAATAGCAAAGGGAAAGAGTTAAAGGGCGGTGGGAAAGCATTAACGTGTGATGGGGAGGCGTTTAAGGGCTGCGATAAAGCGTTAAAGGCCTCTGAAGATGCGTTAAAATGCAACGGGGAGGCGTGAAAAGGGTGACCCCATGGAGCACGTGTCAACTACATAACGGTGCCAGTCTTCCCAATCACCTTAAATACGATACATCGGCCAAATATTGCGGCAATGTTGGTCCAGCGTCGTAGACGGTGAGCAAACATTACATCAGCATTTTGACAAATGTCGTATTTCGTCTTTCTGCTAGAGCTCAATGCTTAACTTGTCGGATTATAATAAAAACTTCAATTCCTATCTAACTATGGTTCCTGTATAAAATGCAGAACACACCAACGCGAGAAAGAGCGCGATTAGGTACGCGACATGGGACGCGACGACAGACGCGACTATCGCGTGTCTGCCCACACAACCATGGCCAACGCGACATGTGAGGCGCGACAACCGGCGCGACGATGATTAAAGTCTATATTATCGAATCGTTAACTCAATATTATGGAGTTTGATAACTCAATGTATCGAGCTTAAAAATATTATACATTTACCAGTTAGGCTAGACATAAAGACGAAATTCCCGTATTTCTTATTTCTGACATGGTTGTCCAAAATAAGAAATCAGGAATTTCGTCTCTATGTCTAGCCTAACTGGTAAATGCGCAGCACAAAAGTTTAAAAACTTTTGCAGTTCTAGTCTATGGACATGTCTACATCATATGGTAATATTAATAAGCAAAATCAAATCAAATGATGATTTAAGCCTGAGCTTGTCCCTTTAATCGTCTAATTGCTTTTGGACATTGCCATTTGTATATGTGATCGAAAGTGAAATGTTTTTGTGATAGTCACTCCCTGCAGTGTTGCCTCTTCCACATGATCTATTTCTTCTCCCAATAATTGAAGCTTGATTTTTTGTGTTGTCTCTCGTTCTTTTTAAGTACAATTAGCTGCGTCTTTTTAGTATTTTATTTAATTCTTCATTTGGAACACCACTTTTCTAAACCGATATTGAACGTATGTGGCGTTGGGGCATCATGTCCACATACCTAGATCATCCGCAAATTGTGATATCTTCACTTGGTTGTTAATGGGATATACTGGAATATCATTCACATACATCAAAAATATGAGTGGGCTGAGAACAGACCATTGGGGTGTGCCAGCATTAAGTTTTACCTTATCTGACATTTAATCATTAATTTTAACGGTAATTATTCTGTCTGCTTATATCTGAGGTCATTATGCCATACTGAATCAAACGCTTTTTCTACGTCTATAAAGACGGCAACTCCCAGTCTATTTGCTTGCAAGCCTGTAAGGACGGCATCTGTTAATCGTAATAACATGTGTTGCATCGCGCATCTTTTATTTCTATAGCCATATTTTATTTCTATAGCCATTGATTAAATAATTTTCTCTCTTCGAGTTCGCCTCTTATTATATTTGCAAGTATTTTTTCAAATAATTTTCCGATACAACTTAGTAAGCTGATGGGTCTATAGCTTTTAGTGATTTTGTGGTTTTTACTTGGTTTTGGAATCATTGTTCCCATTTCTTGTTTCCACGGCTCCGGAAAATAATCAGTTTTAGGCATATATTACAAATTTGTTCTAGGTTTTTAAATACTAGTTCTGGACATTGTTTTATGGCTGACCGACCCTTGGTTTGACTTAGTTGTTTTTTTAATTTCTGTTATTGATATATGTCTCATTATAGGGTTCTCATTGCCCTTTTCATCTACATATAATTGTAGTGGGTTAGAAAAATGGTAATTTTCAGAATTTTTTTCGTCCACTTCTTTCTTGAAGATATCGTCGAAAATTGGCTCTTTGTGAGTATTGTGAATTTCCCCTAATGTTTCCGCAAACGCATTAGCTTTTTCTAAATCGTTTTCTATTGTAGTTCCGTCTTCTTTAGTAACTGGGTTGGTAGTCTCTGCTTGTGATCTTTTACCGCTAATTTTGCGAAAGTTTTTCGACAGACTTTTACTGTATTTCGCCAAATCCATTTCTTGTGTTTTTGTTTGCCACCAGGTGGCCTTTGTCGTTTTGTGCGGCTTTGGATGCTAATATTTTTAATCGATTTGCTAAGTTTTTATGTTCTGCCTTATTTCTTTTCGGGCTATCCGTCTCTTTTTCCGTTTTAACTTACTTAATTTGCTGGTTTCTTCTGATATAAAAATCCATATCTTTTACTTTACTTTTTGTACAGTATTTGTCTAACGCTGTTTTAATTATGTTAGCTATATTTTTAACTGTTTCGTCTATTTCTGTTGATGTGACTGAGTCTGGTAGTGCTAAGTTTTTATTAATTATTTCACGGAGTTTTACCCAGTCTGTTTTTTCGTGGTATAGCGTTTTGGTTTGATTTTTTCGCTTCTGATGCTTCGTACAATACTCTTATATTTTGCTTGGACTAATTGTGTGCAGTACGTGTTACTAAAGATAGCTTGATTCTATGTTTCACATAACATATAACACCTAGTT
This sequence comes from Flabesymbios commensalis, assembly GCA_964017125.1. Classification (NCBI taxonomy): domain Eukaryota; kingdom Metazoa; phylum Annelida; class Polychaeta; order Terebellida; family Flabelligeridae; genus Flabesymbios; species Flabesymbios commensalis. The sequence continues at coordinate 31,724,753 of OZ024913.1, forward strand.
CAACTTATCCTCAATTAAATCTTAACATTTAAAAATCATGACACAAGTTGTGTCTGCCTTATTATCTTTTTTTGCTGTTATATAATATAAGCAATATAAACAATGTTATTCAAACTTTTGAAATATAACATTTTTACTTAAAATAATTCGCAGACTAGTTCTCTTTAAATCGTGAAATAAAAAAAAATTATTGCTACGTCTTTTGACATGTAGAGATCAAAATGTATAGTGGAGAAACCATTCACTTTTATTTCTTGTCTTAATCATGGCCTCAGGTGAGCTGTAGGAATAGTGGAATCCAGACCGCTTGGGACTTGTCAGCAAACACTAGCCGTTGACCCAATATTGGATTAATGCTGGGACAACGTCGTAGACGATGGATCAACCATAGGTAGCACTAACGTCACTGCTTGTTGTGTACATGTACCTGTAATCTCAAGGTACCAATGTCTATCATTGTTTGTTCTTTCAGACTTTTAGGTCTATTCAAGTAAAACAACAAAGGAACAGCTCCTAAAATAAAAGCTGCAAGCCAGTCAATGTCCGGTCGTCGTCATTGTACTAGAACTCCCCCGCTCGTTTTGTTTCTTGTACAAATGGCATAGCAATGAATTGTACGTTGACATTCTATTGTGTGGGCCAGTCAAATTATTTACTAACCCAATGTTGCGCCATCGTCCGCGATGCTGGCACACGTCTACGCAACATCAAATATGCCGGGCCGATATTGAGACAGAACTCAACCATCACAACACATGAGACAGAGGCATTTTTACGGTGAAAATGTGTGGGTCTTAATTAGGGAAAATTAATTAGGTAATTAAATGCATATTGGCCAGCTCCATGCCTATGCTTAATTGTGCAAAATGAGAAGGTGATTCATCAATGTTAAGGTGGTCTGCATTTACCTATGACATACATAAAGTATAGAGTAAAGAATGCATGACAATTATCATTTTTTGTTTCTAATTTATAGTTCGAATATCAGACCATATATCTGACGATACGGATACATGATTTGTAAAAAAAATTAGGCGTTACTGCCAAACGATCAAAATTGTAGGTAATCGTTATTATTTTTAAATTAGTTATTTATCTTAAACAAGTTAAATAAACACTATTGTATCTTGAAAAACACTAATTATGCTTACTCGTGTTATTCTAGTGACTACTATACCTTGTTTGTGTCATCATATCTGTTGATGTAGTACTAGTATGCATTATATTCTGAGACAATGGCGATGCGTCCTAATGAGTTGCCGTACGAAATCTGCTCACGCTCCGTAGGGTAAAATGCCCTAACAGCCCCCAGGGAGCTAAAGTGCCCACGTCCCTGAAGCCCCCCTCAAGGGTTTTGTTTATTTCTCCGCAATTATGCCGCGACAATTAGGCCTACTGGCGTCACTATAGTTAAAGCAAGGATACTAGAATCTGTTCTAGTATCCTTAGTTAAAGGGACATGCCCAGGTCTAAAATCATCAAAAAATCGGTGATTTTATTTTAGCTTAATAATATGACCATATGATGTGAACATGTCCATGGACTAGAACTGCAAAAGTTTTTTTTATTTTTTGTGCTGCGCATTCACCAGTTAGACTAGATATAGAGACGAAATTCCTGATTTCTAATTATTGACAACAATGTCAAAAATAAGAAATATTAAGAAGCCAAAATAAAATCACAGATTTTGTTATGATTTTAGACCTGGGCATGTCCCTTTAATGGTGATCTATCACCCCTTATATGGTATGAAGAATTATGTCCTGATTGGCTATCATGTGACCCTCTCAGAGGGTCATATTATAGCCAATCACCCCATATATGGAGGTGATTGGCTATCATGTGACCCTCTCCGAGGGTCACATTATAGCCAATCACCCCATATATGGAAACACTTGTGCCCCATCTTGTGGCAACTTTGATTTATTTGTCACAAATTTATTCATACTATATAAGGGGTGATAGATCTCCTTTAACATAATGATTATAGATGTGGCCTACAGGCAGTGGTGAAACATCAGGTTCCAATCGCATTTGTTCTTATAACTCTGGTGCTGTGATAACTTAGTGATAACTAACATCTGTGTAGAGATAACACTTATCTGTTCAGGTGAGTAGATAAAGTGTGATTTGTTGGTGCCATGCATGAAAACTAACCATGGGGATAGAGCTTCGCCACATCGAGAAAAAATAATTTGAGAATATAGGGAAAAAAGATGTAATTTCGTAATTACGTCCTTTTGCGGTGGATTCTGTTACATGGCAGAAGGGCCTAACTGGATCAAAATTTGAGATTTACTCATGTTCAGATATTATTCATGCTTCTTCAGGCCTAATAATATGGCGTTGACATACAGAATTTTAAAGTTATAGAGACTATGTTAACCCTTTAACCGCCAAATTATTTAATAGGAATTTTCACCCACTTGAAGCTGTGTCCCGCTGACGCGATCCACAGCTTCAAGCGAGTGAAAATTATTCAAATTAGACAAAATGGAGGTAAATATTTTCAAATCTTGCTGATTGATGTAATGTTTTATCTTTAGCATGTTCAAAAGCTGGTATTTAATGTGCTAATAAAAAATAAGAAAACATATATAATCAGGAGCGGCGATTAAAGGGTTAACCCTCCTTCTGCTGACTTGTCAGTTTGTATTTTTTACTTATTCCAAGTTGGAAATTGCGAAAATGTAGTTATGCAAGCCGAACATCCCCCAGATTTTATTATTTGAGAACATGAGCATCAGTCTATCCCAAAATATTTGATCAATTTGAATGACATTTAGTTTGTTTTCCAACTTACTTGTAAACGTATGCACATTTGGCATACTTAGGGTTAAAATTATAATCCCTTTTTATGAATATCCTTTAACCCTGCTGAATTGGTTGTATTGTATTTTTCGTCATTTGAAGCTGGAATTGCAAACGCAATTTCCAGCTTTAAATGACGAAAAATATTTATATTTTTTGAAAATGGACATCTTTTAAATTGAATTCTTCAACTAATTGAGCATCTACCACAAACCATATTATCCATTTTAAGTGGTACATTATTTGGCTCAATATCTGCTTGAAAATGTATATATCGGGGCGTAGCAGGACAAGGGTTAACAAATCGAAATTTGAAAACACATTTATTATGATGCGAAACACGCTTGATCTTGCCGATATAATGAACAAGGACACATTAAACCATGTTTCAAAACATGTCGCGCTTACATTACGGTATTCTATTTAGTGGATAAATACAAGCTTGCAAAATGCAACGGAAGCGCCTTGGAAAATGAGACACGTGTATAATAAAAATAACATATTTTACGATGCGGTGACATCGCCTGATTACAGTCGGCCACCGCTAGCTTATTGTTGGGCTACCCTCTCCGACGCTGTCCCAACATTAACCCAGCCTTGGCTGATCCTTTTCACCCTAGCGCACGCACCATGAATCCCCAGAAAGCACGGACGTTCATCCAATGCTGATTTATTGTTGGGCCAGCGTCGCAGCCGGTGGGCCAGCATTAATTCAGCATTGGATGAACGTCCCGTGTTTGCTGGGTCATCCCCTCTTCATACATCCTCTTCATACCCCCCCCCCCCGCACTCCCCTCCCCATGGAGTACGTGACCACCACCCAGACCGTTCCATCCACTGACCAATTGGACACGCGTGTCAATCAGGTCAGTTAGAATTACGTAATCACAGCACTCCGAAACGCTGAAACACCCCAGCTCCAACGTCTGCGACGCTGGCCCAACGTTGGCTAGCTGTTCCCTTTCGCCGTGATTCTGGCTTTTGGTCAACTTGTCCACGCAGATAACAATAAATCATGGCCCAGTGCTGTAGCATTGTCGCTGCAACGTCTGCAATGTCGGCCCAACCTTAAGGCAGTGTCTCACGTATTTTCTGAGAATCTATCGCTGGGGAGTACAAATAACAACAAGAACGAGGCGCTTATGTGAATGATATTCCAGTAGATCCCATGAACAACCAAGTAAAGATATCACAATTTGCGGATGATCTAGGTATGTGGACATTTGGCCCCAACGCCACATACGTCCAATACCGGATCCATAAAACATTATCGGCTCTAGAAAAGTGGTGCTCCAAATGGAGAATTAAATTAAATGCTAAAAAGACGCAGCTAATTGTACTTAAAAAGAACGGGAGACAACACAAACAAATCAAGCTTCAATTATTCGGAGAAGAAATAGATCATGTGGAAGAAGCAACACTGCTGGGAATGACTATCACAAAAACATTTAACTTTCAATCACATATAAAAATGGCAATATCCAAAGCAAATAGACGATTAAACTTACTAAGACTTCTAAGTTGTACTAACTGGGGATGTAAGCCTAAAATAATCATGCAATTATACAAACAATACGTCAGACCAGTCCTAGAATATGGAGCGATAGCACTTCTATCGGCACCTAAAACAACACTAGAAAAGATACAACTAGTACAAAATAAGGCTATCAAGATAGCTTACCGCCTACCGTGGTGTACCAGCACACGCAAAATACATCAGCTAGCGGAAATCGAACCCATTAAAAATCGATTCCAATCATTAGCGAATAAATTTATACACTCATTAGAACACTCAGAATTATTCAAACTTCAAAAGGATCTACATAATGCGATAAAGAAGAGGGACAAAACAAATTTTCTAGACGAATTACTAGAAAACTACAAGAAACAATATGGAAATGAAAATGGTATGTAGCAAAAAACAACAAATTTTCTGCGAGAAGAACAACTTACAGTTTTTAATTTAATCTCGCTCTGAGAAACTCAAGAACACTTTTCATGATCAGACGCTGGGCATCGATATATATTAAGTGGCATTTCACCTGGGATTATTCTTTTAAGTTTAGGGCTAGATTTATTGTTTTAAGTTTAGGCGACCCTTTCCGTCGCCTGTGTTATTGGACCGGGTGGGACCCTAAGGAAATTGTCAGAGCTGCTTTGTCAACTGACTCTTTCTTTGAGGTCTGGGAGGTTATCGCTGCCAGTGTAATGCTGAATATGTGGCAATGTCCATGTCGTGATTGATAAGTGTTAAAACCCACCCACTCACTGACACAGCCAACCGGACAGCTGTTGCCGTGTGTGGGTGAATAAACGCAACTCATCGTCTGTCCGCAACGATCTTGCCCTCATTGTATGATATAATATCATTATCAGTCATACACTGGAGGCATCAGGGAGTTTTGTCCGAAGAATTTCAGCAGACAGGATGCTAAAATTCCACGGTTTTACCCTGTCGTGTTAGCTCGGGGGCTAACATTCTATTAAAGCTATTACCGGTAACCCCAAATGACGCTGAAGTATTTGACAACGTAATAACCGAGATTGAAAGGTAAAACCAAGGAATCTCACTATTTTCAGAGCAATGAGACATTATGACAAACTCGACAACTTTTAGCATTTATCAGAGGTATAGGTTGTAATAAAAGAAATACCCATTAAATGCTAACAGTTGAAAAATGGTGAATTAACTACATTTCACAAGCTGGACGACGACAACAACGGACAGCGGACGACACTATCTGTGAGAGCAATATCTGAGTAAAAGTAGAGTTATGAAATAGTAAGCCCCGATTGTCTTAAAACTACTCTCAGCGCCTTCGGCGCTAGGGTTCCATGAATCAATAAGGTTGGGCCATCGTCTGCGCAAAAATATTGGCCAGTCTCACGCGAGTGCTAGAGCAGGAGCCTGGTCGGATCGAGTACTATAATTATATGTCCCTTATCTGTCTATGTGGGCATCTTAGGGTGTGTCTGAGCTTCAAACCTCATTGGATATTTCAGATTTATTTAAGGGTCACAGATATACCACAAGGTTCGATCATAGGTCCACTTTTGTTCATTATATATATAAATGATTTGCCTCTCGCCAGATATCTGTTCAAAATAATTATTTTTGCAGATGATACAACGTTAATTACATCCTTTGATATGGTAAACAGTACTTCCCCTCACATAAACAAAGAATTGGAAAATATCAGTAAATGGCTTACATTGAATAAACTATCACTTAACATTAGGAAATCAAAATTCATATTCAACTCACTAATCCTGACGCGCTTACATTACGGTATTCTCTTGTGGGGCTACGATCACAAACGAATTAGTATTCTACAAAAAAAACCCATTAGAATAATTACGCTTGGCAAATATTTAGCGCACAGTGAACCGCTTTTCAAACGTTCAAATAAATTACCAATTGAAGATATATTTACCTTAAATCAATTAAAATTCTGCTTTAAACTAATCAACAACAAGTTACCAGGTGTTTTTAAAAACATGAACTTATTTATTTATTTATTTATTCAAACATATTTATACAGGGTAAAACCATTATTAGCCATTGGCTATTTTGCATGTGTGCCCTGTTTTATGACAAGCATTTGCATAAAATATAAAAACACATATTTAAACAATAATTATCATATGTAGTAAAATGTAGAGACACACACAGTCATCGTACAGGAAAAAGAGATAGATTCCACACTTGGAAAGTATCCCATGTATTTGTAGAAAAATGCATTCGTTTTTCTGTGCCACATATTTTAAATAACACAAATGAACACATCATTGATCAAGCTATGTATGTCCACAAATCTAATTTTCTAAAAGACTCTTTATATATGCAGTCCTCGTCGCTGTTGTCCTCTCGTTTGTTCTCATTGTATAATCAAATAGTTGGATGCTATCTATAGAGCAAGGTATATCGACCACTCGTGGGTAAGATAACTTGTTAGGGAAGAGGCGTCTGCAATACTGGCCAAAAGCGCTAAAATAAATCTATTTAACTTTTCACTCTCTTGAAGTTTTGTTTCGCTCTCAAGACATTTACAAGGTGAAGCATAAGCTTTGGAATTATTTCTGTACGTCGTACGTTTCTAACAATATTTGAAAAAATGGACACAATATATGAATCTGATTTAATTTTGGGCCACCGTCTACGACTCAATATCCTGCATTTGTATAAACTATAGAGAATAGGCCTAGATTGTCACACAAAAATGACATACATGCTTTGTACACATGACATTATTTGATTTTATGCAACAATCGTGAAGCTTTTGTTTTATATGGTCGAATTTTTTTTTAATAAAATAGGTTAAACATTATTATATTTTTTTTAATTTGTATTATTAAAGCATTTTTTTTTCTCCAGAGATAAATAATATATCATTGGAAATGTATACACGTGGTCGAGTTGTGCATAAAACGTACATTTGTGACGTCACGATTCTGTGTACTACGTCATTTTGGCATTTTCTTTCAAAGATTGTCAGCATGTGCACCATGAGAATATACCGGATGCCAGGTCATTTTTTATTTGCCACCGTAAATCAGGGTATCTTTAAAATGTGGGGAAGCCTAGTTTCATGTACGATATGCACGTGATCCTATACTGATAAATATTACGTACATCTGTATCACAACAGCATGGCCGCAACGTCACTTTTTCGTGAATTGAATAAGAGAGGCACGATAGCCCATGATATTGCAAATATTTTATGTGGACATTTGATTTTTTATAATCAAGTAAGATATACCGCTGGAAAAGTCACAAAAATATATTTTCACACAATATGCAACCCGCCTTGTCCAGTTTGAAATATTAATTAAAATTAATTTGTAGATTTTGATGTAGAAATAATTAATTATTAATTATTCTGAGACAACAGATTATTCCTTCATGTAAGCCCATCAATAATATTTCATCCGTCGCGTGATTTAAACGTACTCGGAGAATTAACGTTTGCAGATAACATTTACACAAGCTAAGCCTACATGTACATGTAATGAACACGATGGATATATCAAAAAATTTGAACCGCTCATATGCTTCATTATCAGTTTATTTATATATTGTTGATAATGCTACATGTATCATGTGTATAGGCCTAGGCAAATAGATGGACTATATATGTTCTAAAACCAATCCTGGCAGTGGGCGTCCCTCATGTATGCGTATGTAACATCTTAATCATAATCAGCCCCCTATGCCATATTTTATTCAGCCGATGATTTCTTTTGAAAGCTGAACTCAAAAAAACTATAATACAATATAGAAATGTACGATCAGTTCATTATGTCCCACAACAGGTGAGTATAGAGCCACTTTGAAGGATTGAGTTGGGTTACTTCAAGCTGATTTTTTTCGAAAATATAGGCCTATCTCTTGGCAACCCCCAAAACGAAAATACCAGAAATCAGTTTGGTGGAACATCGTCAAGATGGCCGCCATTTTACACATTTGGATCACTTTGTCACACGCAGTTTTAATGTCAAATATGTAAACGTATTAGGAACGTTTGTTTTAAGCATAATTCAGATATGAGGATTTAGTCGGCATGTTCCCAATGCATTAAAAATAAGTTTATTTGGCTTGAAATGACATTGAAATGACCTTGGTGTCATCTTACATCTATGCCACATTAAAGGCCTGAGGTTTATACAGCTATGTACCAAGTTTTATGAAGCCGCATCTAATGGTTGCTTATAATGGTCTACTTGAAATATTACATCACGATTTTTGTTAAATAAACTCATGTTCCATGGGTATGTCTTTGTGGGGAATTTGAACAAAGAAGTATTTTAACTATTTTCCTCGAAATAATTTACGGGAGATTTATGCACATACACATGGGGTGTCTTATGGTGGTATCTTAGAAAAAACAACGACTGCGTGTTCTTAGTCATCCCCAAAACGGGATAGGCCCCCTAAATAGGAACATTAACATTATGTCTACCGCAGTACCTTATGGGCATAACCCAACCATGGGGTGAACAGAAACAAACAAGTATATTTAAAACAAAAAACTGAACATTTCCCACAAAAATATGGAATCTTCATAATAAAATATAATGGGATGAATAGGAACGGTGGGGTGACTAGTAACGAACAGTTGAAAAAATATGCAAAACATCGAAGCAGAAAGAATGGAAGCTGCTAACAAGACTTTAAAACGTAACTGCGCCAATTTGTTATGCATTTTTGCAACGGACCGGTTTGTAGTTGCGCAGTATCTTGGTGGTGCGCCACAGCAATGCATTTATATTCACCCCGTTACAAGTTGCATTTTTGAGGGATTAATGTTAGGGAGCCACACATTTTCACAATAAATACCCGGCAAAATACTAGTATTCAAATTTTTCTTTTGTAGTTACTTATTGTAGGCCTAGTATCCCGATATATGAAAAAGTGATGTTTGTCAAAATATAAGACTTGCAGACGATGTCAAAACGTGATCAGTGACCAAAACATAGTTTCAGGATGCATTATACTATTAACAAAACGTCTTGTTACAAGCAGGAAGTTATGTGAGTTCCATGTTGATATTTTTAATACTACGGTAAGCCTAATATAATCAGGATAAATCAACGCTCGACTACCTGAAGCATAATATTAAAATCCACGATATTGTTTCTGAGATACCACTCAGTGCAAATGTCACATGGAATTCAATGTTGACTCACATAATGTCATTTCATAACAGTTTGACATCACATCTAGTCGGTAATAACAGATGCTGTGTGCGAAACAGAGTTTGTAATCATTGCCATTCGTAAAGTTGTGCCCCAAAAATCTGGTGCGCGAACGATCGATTGCGCAATGAATTCAGGCGTCATTGTTTGATCAATGATTTCTATTTTACAATGACATATTTACATCTGATTCGCATAATGCCTTAACGTGGGGATTTAGACGCCAGTCTTTATCGGTGAATTTATCACTTAAACAGTGTTACCCTGGCATTTTTCATGAAATTGTTGATCTCAGTGCGTACACTGGCTACCAGCGTACATAAGCTTTTGCTAGGCTCTCCAGCTCTGAAACTAACCCATGCGAACCTTGTGTCAAACGCGGACTACGTCACATTATGACTTTAAAGCAACACAATCAGGACACAATCATCTTTTTTTTATTCTTGATATGTCCATAATATGTCAACATGTCCATAGACCAGAATTGCATCTTTTACATTCTGTATTGCTCGTTTACCAGTTAAACGAAAAATAAGGACGAGGTTTAATTTCGGACTTGCATGTCCAAAATAAGAAATACGAAAATAAGTAATAACTGTGGCTTTCGGCACACTTGCTACGTTGCCACAGCAAACCAAATATTTAAAAGATTTCCACAATTCTAATTTTCACATATTATTATGGACATATAAAGAAGCGAAAATAAAGTTTTGGCTTTTGGATGATTTTTGACTTGATTATGTCACTTTAACATGTCACGATATGTCCTTTTATGGTCAAGATATTGTACCAAAATGGTATGATATTACAATGAAATGCCAGGATATGACATTTTAATGTCAGGATATGACATTTTAATGTCAAGATATGACATTTAAATGTCAGGATATCACATTTGACTGTCAGGATATGGTACAATAAAGTCAATATGTGGAATTATAATGTCAGGTTATGGCCCTTTAACGTCTCAATATGGCAATAATATCTCATGAGATTGCACTATATAGTCAGGATATGGCATTATAATATCAGGATATGCCACTTTAATGTCATAATATAGCCTTTTATCATTAGATTATACCGTTTTTATATCAATTTAATACCAAGCTATGACATTATAATTGTCATAATGTGGTATTATAATGTCATTATATAGCATTATGATATCAGTAGCTTACATGGTAGTTTTATGCACAATATGGCCTCATGATAAAAGGATGTGGCATTATAATATCCCGATCTGGCATATTAATGTGAGGATATAGCATTGTTATATCATGATATGGCAGTATAACATCACTCTGTGGCGTTTTTTGTCAAGAAATGGCATTATAGTGTCATCATATGACATTATATGGCAGTTTATGGTCAGGGGACGACATTTGAATGTAAATATTATGCAATATTAATGTCAGGATATCACATTTGACTGTCTAATAGACAGTGTCTATGATATCATAAAGTCAATTATGTGGAATTATAATGTCAGGTTATATGGCATTTTAACGTCACGATATGGCAATAATATTGCAGGAGATTGCACTATATAGTCAGATATGGCATTATAATATGAGAATATACCACTTTAATGTTATAATCTAGCCTTATATCATTAGATCATACCATATTTTTTATTATTTTAATACCAAGCAATGACATTATATTTTCATAATGTGGTATATCAGTATATAGCATTATAATATAAGTAGCCTAGATGGTAGCTTAATGGCAAAATATGGCCTCATAATAGAAGGATGTGGCATTATAATATCAAGATCTGGCATATTAATGTGCCAATATAGCATTGTAATATAAGGACATGGCAGTATGGCGTCATCATGTGGCATTTGTTGTCAAAAAATGTCATTTTTATGTCAGGATGTGGGGCTGTGTATGGTCAGGGGACGATTTTTTTAGTAAAGTAATTTGTATTAAAGGGATTGGCCCAGGCTAAAATCATAAAAAAATCGGTGATTTTATTTTCGCTTCTTAATATGACCATATGATTTAAACAAGTCCATAGACTATAACTGCAAAAGTTTTTATTTTTTTCTGCTGCGCATTCACCAGTTAGACTAGATATAGAGACGAAATTCCCGTATTTCTAATTTTTGACATGGTTTTCAAAAATTAGAAATCAGGAATTTCGTCTGGTGAATGCGCAGCACACAAATTAAAAAAACTTTTGCAGTTCAAGTTTATGGACATGGTTACATCATATGGTCTTATTAAGAAGCCAAAATAAAATCACCGATTTTTTAATGATTTTAGCCTGGGCCAGTCCCTTTAATAATATGACATTATAATGTCATGATTTTGTATAATCTAAGGATATGCATGTTTGGCATCATTAAATGTCTTTTTAATATCTGGATATGACACAAACGTATAACCATACTATAATATCATGTTCTAAGGTAATGTTTAGACATTAATACTATTGGAAATACCGTACGGTTTCTGAATTTTATGGTATTTGTGAGCGAATCCACTCAAACTGATAATGTGAAAAAAATGACCTAGAATGGTGACCACATAACAAGCAACACATGGTTTCCAGCCCTACCACCCATGTGGTTTTGTTTTGAGAGACATCACACGTGACAGAATAACTTTGTTAGAGCGTGTGGTTGATCTCCGCGTATCGATATCTTCAGCACCAATCTATACAAAATTGCAATTACACTTTAACCCTTTGTGCACTCTTGTCCAATTGGCGGTAATTCCATGTGAATGACAATTAAACGAAATACCTGGAAGTTGGGAGAGAGTTAATAGATAAAACTACAGTAACTGTTTATGGTCCAGTAAAAATACACATGTTTTTTGGGGCGGTTTAAATTACAAATCGACGACATTTGTATTGCGCCTGCTATAATAGACCTATTTTATTTTATTTTATTATTTTTAATATATTTTCGAGTACAGGTCATTTGTATTATGTTACAATAATAGCATCTTTTTGTGACTTCCTCTGTGCAAATATTGAAAATGTAGCTAAATATGTTTATGATTTCACCCATTTCACTCAAGTGATATTAAAATCGATATATATGTTGTCATAATTATGTTGGGAATAATTGCCGCGTGTTTATTTATTTGAGGCAGGGGGCGGGCCCCCTAGGGTAGTGGTTAGCACCGCTGCCTTTCACGCCAGAGTTCGGGGTTTGGTTCCCAGTCTCGGCGTTTTGAAAGAAACAAAACTGTTTCTTCCCCATCCACGTGTGAAAGTCAGTATTGTGGGGAGCCTCCGTGACCGAGAGGTAGCGTGCTCGGCCTCAGACCGCCAGGACTCGAATTTTGAATCCTGTGTCTGGAAGACAGTGTCATCTCAATCATCTCACCATCCTCAGGAGGTTCTCCTGGCCCAGTTTAGCCTATATGTGCACAAAGGTGGCCTAAAGCCCGATTCATTTTATTTTATTTGAGGCAGGCTTAATGCCGACGCAATTCGCGCTTCAAATGAATGCAAAATACGCCTTCTTTTCAAATTAGACGTGTTATAGTTTATCATTAATGGTTTTCTAGAGATGAAATTATGTACATTATTTTCATAAATCTCAATCAATATTTCTAGTGGAAAATCAGTTAAAAACGATCCAAAGCGTCACCCACAATGGTAGAATTAAATACAATGGCGACCATTTTGTATATATTGATATTTATGTTGATAAATACAATATAATAACATCTATACTCCATAGGCTTGAGAATAGTCACAAAAAGACATTTCAGGTTCAACAACGAGATAGTTACGGCATATTATTAGTCAGTATTGTGGGGAGCCTCCGTGACCGAGAGGTAGCGCGCTCGGCCTCAGACCGCCAGGGTTCGAATTTCGAATTCTGTGTCTGGAGGACAGTGTCATCTCAATCATCTCACCATCCTCAGGAGGTTCTCCTGGCCCAATTTAGCCTATATGTGCACAAAGGTGGCCTAAAGCCCGATTCATTTCATTTACGGCATATTATTCATACCACTCAAACAATATGGCGATAATCTTGGATATGTATTAAGGAAAGAACTAATATTATTCCTTCGCGTACCTCAAATCCTGGGTTAACACACAATAAATTATTTTCAAATTGGAAAAGTGATTAAGTGCATGGGGTGTACCAAAAATGGCGTTGCCATAATGGCGGCCATATTGAATTAAAAACAAACACAAGGTAGATTTTAAGGATTTTTCGGCATTCGTCTGGGTAGATGCCCCGGTATAATTCCTGAAAAAAACAGCTTTTAGTATCCTCGGTTACATAAATTAACCATTTCTTTTATCAAGTTTTGGATTAATCTATCACAGAATCCATTAGTTTCATTTTGTCAACAAGATCATTGTCAGCAAATTTCAAATAACACGATTTAGCACATATTTTCCCCCCACAACAGCGGAACAAGAGTGAGTATAGCTGCAGCCGTTCTATCTATTACTTATAGATACACAAGTAATGAGCTAATTTATTGTATGAAAGCCAATTGAAAATAAATTGATGTTTTTGTTGCCTTCAAATCGTGTTATACATAACACTGTCTTGCACTAATTGACGGATCCAAGATTTGACTGACAGGAGGCGCCTATCATATATCTGACTCAGTCAGCCTCCTTTGTTTACAGTCTGAGGCATGCTCTTCGAGAAATTGTTAAATTTAATTAAGACTTCACATGATGCATTCTAGGGCATATTTAACCCAAATATGGCCTTTCTTGTTATATTGGGGACCAGCAAACAGGAGACGTTGAGCCAATGTTGCATTAACGTCGACCCACCGTCTTTGTCCAACACAAGGGGTATCTCGAAAACCACCTCGACCCCCTCGACCCTCGACCCACGACCCTCGACTTAATTTAAAAACAGTTTTTGTTTGTTTATATAATTATAACTTTTGTATAATAATAACATTCGGGAAATTTATATAGGCCTATTGTGATACTAACCTGGCTATCAACATGATCAAGTGATGTTGTCTGACCGTCTGCTACGCTGGTCCAGCATTCACCCGACGTTGCTTTAATGTCTCTTGTTTAATGGGTGGCCATCGAATATAGTTTTATGAATACACGTAGGCCTACAGCTGGCCAAACACATTTTCATGTTGGGTCACTGTTTAGGACGCTTGTCTAACTTTAACTGTTATGTTTATTAACCCAAGCATGGGATTGAATGGCTATTGTTTTTTTGGTGCGTAAAAAACACTTGCCAGTCATATCACCCGGCACCCGGCACACTCCCCAGCTTCATTCAGTCACACGCTTTGGCACCGGCATCGCAAGCGGTGGGCCAGCGTTACAGAAGTTGGGCCAGCAATAATCCGACATTGGTTCAATGCTTAGTGTTTTATGTGCTTAGCTATCATTGGACTGGAACATTGTTGGGCCAGCTTCAATGTAAGACAGTGGTGGGACTCAGATGGCAGTCTATACATGTATACGCCTAATCAAGTGCACGCATACATTGCGTATCGTGCCTCTATCCAAAATAATATACATGAGGCTTTCAGCCAATGTTAGGCCAGCGTCGCAGACGGTGAGCCAACATTGACCTGATATTGTTTCCCGAATTTTATAAATAGACTATAAAAAAAACAATAAAAAAAATTGAAGTCGAGGGTCGAGGGTCGTGGGTCGAGGTTCGAGGGTCGTCGGTCGAAGGGGTCGAGGGGGTTTTCGAGATATCCCAACACAAGGGCAGCATTGGGTCAACGTGTTGTGTATGCTGGGGTATGCTGAGCGAGTCGTGAAGATCCATCTATAGTGATAATTGGTGGATAAATCGAAGGTAAGTTTGTTAAATACGAAAAACTATGATCTCATAAAAGAGCGCTGTGTTCACCATATGATTATTTTGACGTTACTACCGCTAGCTCACGCAAATGTAGAGATTAATACCTTTCCAATGATATATTACTAGGGTCTCTGTAATCAGAATTAAATATATAACACACAACTTTATTCTTTTATTCTTTACAATATTTCGCGCGCATTATTTTTCTGAAACAATGTATTCGCTTGTATCAAAGACTTAAGTTATTTTATGGTCATTAAATGTGAATTTATGACATAATGAATGTATACAACTATTACCAGGTATGCGTAGTATGTGCTGAAACATTAAGAATTGACACCGCTTCATACTAATACTGAGCAGTGGCATGAACAAGACCTCCGTTTCGTAGTTTATCTGGCCAATTTGGTTTATAAAATGACGTCATTGCCATAGCGACATGACGTCACAAACGTACGTCTGAAAAAAAAATCGACCACGTACGGCAAAAACGATATACGCCACCATAAACTAGAGACTTAAACCTTTCCCGTGATATATTTTTTATCTCTAGGAATTTAAGTGTCAACTCAATACCAAAAATGGGTCCACTCCTCCTGTACTAATCGTATATAATGCTAGGCGGATGTTCTGTTATTAGCTAGTATCCTTTGGCCTAATAATGTACGACGCTGGCTCAAGATCACAGCAACATGAATAATTAGTATCCACCCCTTAAATACGATAAATTTGACCCGATGTTGTTTTAATGTTGGCTCATCGTCTTTGACGGCGGCCCAGCTTCAAAACAATATTAAGTCAACATCCCGTTTTCGCTGGGTAGTTTTTAATGAATTTTCATGTTTCATATCAGAAAACGCGACAATTGGTTGAGTCAAAATCTCACTGACTATTAAAACATTGAGACACAAACACGAACGCGAGCGTGGAAGCGAGCGCGAGCGCGGAAAAATATTTTTTGCTTTGCTAAAATAGCTTATGCTTATTGTCGCGTTCGCGTTGGTGTTTTTGACAACATGCCATTTATGCTATGGACAAAATGTTATTTTCTAAACATTTTCATTCCGTGGGCCCAAAAGGTCAATTTACCATCCCAGTAAAAACAAAACATTTGTATAGCATTTATACAATGTTGGACCAACGTCGAAGACGTTGGGCCGACATTGTATAATTGTTATACAAATGTTCTGTATTTGCTGGGGTATGTTCGCGGCGCGGCGCACCACATCAAAGCATAGGCCCCTATATCTATCAGACTACTCCGATTGTTTTGATTATTGTCAATCTTTTATTGAGAGCACCTTATATTTTGTCGCAGCAACTATTATGAATCACTTAATACCACCCTGTAGAGACTTCAGTTGTAATCGTTCTCACTAGTGGGAAGACAAGTACACCCTGCACGCAGGATGCTTAATACTAATGTACACGGGAACATATTTCACTCTCATAACAGTGACGCTTGTGGGCAGTGTTGAGTCACTGTGAAGAACAGTGAAGAAAATATCGTCACTTTGGAGTTAAAAGGTGCTGAGCTGCCACTTTGTAAAGTGGCAGTTTAGCACCTTCTAACTCCAAGGGGGCGATATAGGACGCGGCTAATGCTGATCAAAAGTTGGGACAACATCGGTGATGCTGGCCCGACCCTTCAGTCATCCTTGGACACTTCATGATGATAAGTTTGTAAAATGATTTAGGTTCATTAATAAGTCTTTTTGCATTGACATTTTTCACAATACAAATGACATATTTCCAAAAGAAAAATATCATTATATGAAACAGAAAATACTTTATTATGGACATATCATAAAGTTTAACATAACATATATGGAATTGGAAAATTGGAAAATTGAAGAAAACACATTTGCATTTTGAAGATGCGGCGATTGCAGAGCAAACACGAGACATTGAGCCATTGTTGGTTCAATATGGTGCCACCGTGATGGTGGCCCAACATTGAGCTATCAATGGCTCAATGGGCCTGACTATTACTTAAAAAAAATTGTGGGGACATTGCAGAATATCTGACGTCCACAGCTTGGCCATAGCTTATCCGTGTACTCTGTTTCATGTTAAAAGTTTGGAAGGTGATTGCTTCTCCTTGTTAGAATTGACAGACGTAGAACTCATATATCAAAGGCAAAGATATTTATTTACTGACTATTTAAAATTCGTCAAAAAAAGAACGATAACTATTTTTAGCATAGAAAGGGTTATGAGGAATCAGTGACATTGACACTTGTTTCCCACGACCCACCCCCCTCCCCTCCCCCACTGGGCCACACAGCAGTGTGTGTCAAATCTCCGGTCAGGGCGTGGACAACTGAAAGTCGTCCAAAGTGTTGATTAGTGCTGGACCAACTCCGGAGACGCTGGCCGTCATTGAAACACCATTTGGACAATCAAAGTTTCGACTGCATCAGCAACTGGTCATCTCGTCTTCAAGACCCCCCTCCCCCCGAAACACACACACACGTGTGGACGAGTCTAAGAGGCACCACTACTTTTAGGGGGTGGGTCATATTAAATATAGATGTTATGTATCAAATTAAATCAAGCGTATATAAAAGTATTTAATTTTGTACACTTACGCATACATAATCAGCGATCAGCAAGTAATGGCATTTTGAGTTTCATACAACAGTGAGTGATTTCCGCCATATATCAAATGGGATAAACTCCATCACCCCTAGTCCGCTCCCCCCTGTTTGAAGTAACTTAGAACAACCGAACCCTATATAAGGAAGCGCTAAACGAGCTGCTTATCAGCTTATCTTTTCATCTCGTTATCATTATCTCGTCTGGTAAACATTTACTTTTGATCTGCTAATCAGCTAATATTGAGTGTGGGATTACATACATACATACCAGCCTACAGCACATCCCATATTTGAAACTTTGGAAGTCTCATCGGCTGTTTAAGTACTAGACGACTATAACTGACTGAGGTAAGATAATAGTTTTATGAATTTGTTCGAACTTGATTGATTTATAAAACCAACTCTGAGTTGCGGGAACTTGGGAACTTCGAAACTTGGGAACTCACTCTCGGGTCTCCCTATTATTTCAATATTATTTACCATGACAGATAGTAGGTACTTTCAATAAATTATAAAATTGTCCAATAAAATTATGCTGAGCCTTTTTTCGTAACCCTGGTAACTGCCCACATGCTAGAATAGATAATTGACCACATTCCACAGTTTTCACTGAGCAAGAAAAATGCTGTGCCAGATCAAAATCTGAGCTAATTATAAAAACATCCAACAGCTGTGACCTTAATTTTGCAAATTCCGGCAGGGATACAGAAGCCAAAACATCACCCAGACACTTGAACTTTTTGAAGCAGCTGAATAAAACTACTGAGATGTTGTATCCGTATATCTGTATATATCAGGTTTTAAGATGCACCCAATGAGTGCCCCGCAATACTGTAACAGAGCAAATAGGTCACACAACAATCATAAATTTGGGCATAGCCTCCGGCCCCAGTTTTTTTTTTTTTTTTTTCTTAAGTCCACGAGGGGGTCATGGAAGAAGAAAAATTTTGATGGATTCTCATCCTTATAACCACGAAACTTCCATTTTTACCCTCGGTGCGCCCCATGAGGAAGTGCAGGGTAGGCAAACAAAACTTCACCCAGGTTTTACCATGGGCAAACTAGTGCAGCCTTCCCCAGGCATCTCAATTCTTCGAGATGCCCACATTGTTCTGTCCAAACGGTCTTAATGATGTCCTCCAGAACTTCCTCATAGGGCAGTGGACATAGTCTATTTTCATTTTTTGCATTTTTTTACAAAAATTTTAAAATGGCACCTGCGTAAAAAAAATTAGCAGAAGGGACCACAGCATGCCTGCTCCACTTACCTCTTCAAGCACTTGTTGCAACAATTATGGAAATAAAGGCGAGAGCTGGCACCATTTTTCATAACGGAGTGGCTATTCGTACGGGAAAGTTATAATGGGAGTCAATGGGAGCCCGTCATTTCGTAAACGAGGCTGCCCATAGAGTTACATTATGAAGAATCACGTACGATTAGCCACTGCCTTTTCATAATTGCGAGAAATCTAATGATGGGAACCCTCGGAAAGGTGATAAAAGTGTCATTCAAAGAAAATTACTTTTTTAATTCTACAATAATGGCTTCATTTCTACCAGTAATAGTGAGCAAGAAGAACAAACAAACAGAGAAAAATATGTCTTTTATTGCAGTGTATCACAAATTCACATAAATCCTGAAAAATACAAAAAACCCCATCATAATGACTGTTTGGATGTACCTACAGATAGCGCTGATCGGCTAAGCGGAGCGATTCGCCTGGTCCACGGCTACATTACAGATAGGTCCATAATCAATCTAACTGGAACAAGTTTATTGATTGATTGGTTGTAAATGTCAAATTACCGAATAACATTAAAGGGACTGGCTCAGGCTAAAATCATAATAAAATCGGTGATTTTATTTTGGCTTATTAATATGACCAAATATGATATAAACATGTCCATAGACTAGAACTGCAAAAGTGTTTTTAATTTTTGTGCTGCGCATTTACCAGTAAGGCTAGATATAGAGCCGAAATTCCCGTATTTCTTATTTTTCACATGGTCGTCCAAAATAAGAAAGCAGTTAGAAGGATCTCGCCCTCCACCCCCGTAACTTGTGGAGGGTGAGATTTTGCTAACTAACGATATATCGTGACTTGTAGGCCTACAAGAATACGGGCTCTGCTGTGCTAACTCAGTAACTGGGCATATGTATGAAAACGACAATAGGTCGCAGGCCTAATCAACTAATTAACATGCTTAAATGCAGCTCGGGCCGCGGAATCACAGCAAACACGATACATTGACCCAGTGCTGGGTTATCGTTGGGCCAGCGTCGGGGGATAGTCTTGCTATCAGGGCTAGTCTGCCATGCACAGTTATTATAATATTAGCTGATTAGGATATATCTAAACGAACCTTTTTCTGGGTCGAGGTGATTTTTTGTTCAGAAGGTCCTATGATGATCCAAAGATCCTATGAAACAGGTTTTTGGGGTGGACGTCACGGCTCTTGTGGTCTATGGAAATCTTTTTCTGTTGTTTGTAAATAGCGAAATTTGGAATCAAATAATATGCTACAAAATTGCAGTTTATATTTATTAATGTATTTGTAATGGTATTTAGATATTTCAATAACTTGTGGTATATTCCCAGGACTGAACATGTGAAAGCTTGAGAAAAAATCATAAATATATATTTTTTTAATTCTGATTTTTGCTGCTAAAACTAAAAAGCTGTGGGCCAAGTGTAATCACATCATTTTCAGTCAGTTATATTTTGTTGGTAGGCATAAATATTTGTTTTTCATATAGCTGTATAACGTCGGGAGGTTTTTGGATCATAAGTAATTATAAAATTGATTAATATATATAGGCTTATATTTTTTATTATGATTTTCGCCTTTTTTGTCGCAGAAACTGAAAAACTGGGATGAGTGTAATCGCACTATATTCAGTATTTTTTTGTTAAAGCGACACAATCAGGCTAAAAACATAAAGAAATAGGTGATTTTATTTTGGCTTCCCTATATCACCATAATGTAAACATGTCCATATACTAGAACTATGACAGTTTTTAAATCTTTGTGCTGCGCATTTTCCAGTTAAGCCAGATATAGTGACGAAATTCCCGTGTTTCTTTTTTCCCGACATGCATGTCCAAAATAAGAAATCGGGAGTTTCGCACAACTGGTAAATGCGCAGCACAAACATTAAAAACTTTTGCAGTTATTCTTTTTCTCAGTACCGTATACAGGCATAGACTCTATTATAATAGAGATGAAACAAAGTAAGAAGAAACGTAAGCATGGTAAGTCGGAATTGAGAAATAGACTATAGGGCCTACCCGGATTCACATTAACTGTGGTGAATGAATTTCGCTGATGTCGTGGTCAATTCTCAATATGAATTGTTACAAACAGTGTTCTAGCATGTCTAATGATGCGACGAATAGACTTCCTCTAAAATTTACCTGACAAAATATTGTATGGTTTCAAAGGTAATCTCTTTAACCTGTTAACACGATTCTAGTGAATGTCGCCCTCTGTAAACTGATAAATTCGTTTCAGAATTTAATTACATGGCAAAGGGTGTAATATTCCAAAATGAGAAAATAATGTGTAAAATTTCATAAATTACCTTATTTAATGTTACCATATTCCAATCATGATAACAAATAGGAAGTAAGACGAAACCAATAAAAAAACACGTGAAATGAGAGGCTGAACCCAAATTTGTCTTTGCATTGTAATTTAGCTGAACATGGAACATGGAAATTTATTCCAGCATATGCCTAAGACCTTCTGAACAACGGATTTTCTGAATATAGGATCTTCCGAACATGGGACTTTCAGAATATAGGACTTTCTAAATAAATATTTCTGAACATAGGACCTTCTGAACATGAAACCTTCTGAAAACACTTCACCTTTTTCGAGAAAACCATGTTATTATCATGATTATTGTGTTATTACAGTTAATATGATTAATTTGAATTGAACCACTATATACCATTCAATGGTGTCCGCCTTTTAGTCAGAAGGCCCGTTAGTCAAAAGGCCCACTAGTCAGAAGGCCTGCTAGTCAGAAGGCCCGTTAGTCAGAAAACCAGTAAGGATGATTAGTCGGAAGGCCCGATTGTCAGAAGGCCCGGCCCATTAGTCAGAAAATCAGTAAGGATGATTAGTCAGAAGGCCCGTTTGTCAGAAGGCCCGTTAGTCAGAAAGTCAGAAAATTACCTCATCGAAATCATCTCACTTGTGAACAATCCTATGACCAATTTTTTGTCAAATGAATGAAAAATACCCTTAAAATTGGATCACGTGCATGGTTAATGTCAATATGAACAAGCAATATGATCAACATACTGCTTCAAACGCGAGTGCCTGGACTTTGAAACTTGCTGAGAAAAAATGGTCGAGATAACAAGATACTGCTAATAGATTATAATAAGATTCAAATTTTGCGTTAGTCTTAGTTGGCACGGTAATAATATATACCGCAATCACATTATATAATAGTTATCCCGTGCTTAGGCAAACTTCACTTTCTCAAATATGAACCAAACCTTTCCACACAAAGGAGTCGACAAATAATGCTGGTTGTTTATTTGAACAAACAATTTATTATTTTTCTGAGCAAAATGATACATTTATTAACGCTTGACATAAATTTAACAGATGGCTACAAACTCAACACCATTTGAGAAATCTTGTGGGGTTTTCCCATGACACAGTTTTCACATCTATTTCAGTAAAGTTGAATGTGCCAGAAATGTATAGTGTTGAAAAAATTAAAGCGCACTCATTGCTGAAAATAACCCAACCAAGCAACCAACCAACCAGTCATCAATAATGCTAGTTTTTAATATAAATGTACGAACTACGAACCGGCAGTGCCTTTTTTCAAGATCAATCAAGATTATATCGACTTATTAACAACTAATAGTCGAAAGTATATACTAATGTCCCAGAGACGCAACATCTGATCTCTATGGGGTTCCACAAGTTTTTACTCTTAGTTGTGCAATTTGTTTGTGTATACTTTTTTTAACATTATAATTTTCATGTCTATTTTTCTTCATCAAACTATTTATTTAACTACCGAATTTTTTGAAAAACGTGGACTCCATCAGCCGTTTTTAAGTATCCTTGAATAATTATTTAATACACAATTCTCAACATTTTTTATCGATAGCTGGACAACAAACGTTTTATTCAAAATAATATAGCCCCCCGCCCTTCACATGCCCAGATATCAAATTAGGCGTCCCCTAGCATTGTGCACTGCACAATGAACAAATTTTGACTAACGGGCGATCTGACAAAAAAAGCTTAACCGATTTTCTGACCAATGGGGCCTTCTGACTAACGGGCCTTCTGACTGATGGGCCTTCTGACTAAAGGGCCTTCTGACTAACGGGCCTTCTGACTAAAAGGGTGTCACCCATTCAATTACCAGGGGTGGAGTGGCTAGAGTATATTTTAGATAAAAATTTCGTCAAGTAAATCATTGGTCTGAGCACTGCTGAAAGACATGTAAATAAAGATTTATCGGCCCCTCGCTCGACATCTTTAAATCTTCCTTTACCGACTTCCCCCTTATACTACTATCCTCAGAAACCGACTTCTTTCATAAATGCGAAATTGGTAAAGGAAGAGTTAAATGACCCTTAAATGTGTAAACCCTCACTCTTAACCTCCAGATAAACATGATCAATACATAGAAGCCATGGAGACCATTTTTTTCAATTTGAAATCATCATAAATGGCTCTGTTAGCTCTCCCCCTTTATTTGAATACGTGATCTGGTCATGTGCTGATGCTGAACAAAGCGAGATTTTTTTTTAAGCCCAAAGGGCGGTTAAATATTTTTCCACATCTCATTCAGGCAATTATTTATTTAATGAAATTTCAGTCTTAAAATATTTATTTCGAAAAAACTAAACCCCCCCCCCCCCTTGGAAATTGAATGTTTTTTTGTGTCCTAAGTAACCTGTTTGTATTGAGGAATTTTATGTTTAAAGCAGCTCCTTGGGATGACATCAATTTTCGTTTTTAATTCCGTACTGGAGTAGTGTATCCCACGGATCATGTTTTTATTTTTTTCAGAATTTTCATATTGTCACAAATATTTTGAATCAAATTTTTTATTAAACCAGAAGTAACCCAAACAAACTATTTGTATACCTGTATACCTGAAGGACGATTGAATGTTTTCACAGCATTGGGCCACATGCTGATGGCATCGGCCCAGCGCTGGGTAGACAATCAGTGCTGCAGGTGTGTCCTCCCGTGTCCTGTCTATAAGACACCAATTAGCGGCGACTGCTCTGATCTTACCGTCTGATACGTGGGAATATGTGATGTAAAGTGCTGAATATCGCTGACTTGTTTTGTTTACATGGCAATATACGACCTGGAAATACAACTATTTCACTCTTTTTCGGTGCTTTAACATTTTTTTTTCACTTTCTCGTATTTTCAGTTAAGATCAGTAGGCTATATAGCTTCATATAAATTAAATTTTCAAAATTGACAACATTGAAAATGTCTCATCCCAAGGGGTCCCTTTAAACACTGTTAAAAGACCTGGTCCACTATCACACAACATAAGTGCCACATCTAGTCAATGGTGTCTGGCAAAAGGCCTTAGAGCCGGGATACCCTTAAACAAGTTCCCAAGTTCCGAAATTCCCAAGTTCCCAAGTCCCGGGAACTTCAAGTTCCCAATTTGCAAGTTCCGGGAACTTCAAGTTCCGAAATTCCAAAATAAGTGAGAAAATATATTAAAACATTATTTGCAATATTAATGTTAGGTGCTGTAGACTAAAGTTAGTTTTTCACATATTTATATTTCGTTTTAGGCGATCTTGGCAAACATCTCACGATGTGAAATTAACAATATAGGGGATATCTCGAAAACCCCCTCGACCTCCACGCCGCTCGACCCACGACCCTCGACCCACGACCCTCGACCCTCGACTTCAATTTTTTTATTGTTTTTTTTTAGTCTATTTATAAAATTCGTGAAACAATATCAGGTCAATGTTGGCTCACCGTCTGCGACGCTGGCCTAACATTGGCTGAAAGCCTCATGTATATTATTTTCAATCCCATGCTTGGGTTAATATACATAACAGTTAAAGTTAGACAAGCGTCCTAAACAGTGACCCAACATTAAAATGTGTTTGGCCAGCTGTAGGCCTACGTGTATTCATAAAACTATATTCGATGGCCACCCATTAAACAAGAGACATTGAAGCAACGTCGGGTGAATGCTGGACCAGCGTAGCAGACGGTCAGACAACATCACTTGATAGCCAGGTTAGCATCACAGTAGGCCTATATAAATTTCCCGAATGGTATTATTATACAAAAGTTATAATTATATAAACAAACAAAAACTGTTTTTAAAATTAAGTCGAGGGGAGAGGGTCGTGGGGCGAGGGGGTCGAGGGGGTTTTCGAGATACCCCTATATAGGTCTGGAATAAAATTTACAATAGAACCGCATTTTTATTATACAAAATCCAAAATGAAGAGTATTATAATATGATATTGTCCCTGATATAGTATATATTCGAGTTCGAGTGGTGGTGGCCCACGATAGAGCAACATTATTAAACGATTACTAGTATTGGGTCTTTGTCGTGTTTGATGGCATAGTCTATATTTTTTAAAAATATCCTGTAGAGCTTATGAGGTCTTAACTGCACGCGTGACGCTGTTTGCACCGCCTTGCATTTTCAATTTGTGCGATGTGCGCATGCTCATAGCTATAACCTGTACAGAGCCCAGCGGCTACCTCAGGGGTCCTCCTTAAAAAAGAAGTCTGTTTCTGGGGGTAGTGTTATCAGGGGGAAGTCGGTAAAGGAAGAGTTAAGGACCAACGTTGACTATACATGGATTCCTTCCCAACAAACACGACGCATTGACCCAATGCTGGTTTTATGTTCGACCACCGTCTGCATTGCTGGCCCAACGTAAAAACAGCATTGGTCAATGCGTGGTGTTTGCTGGGAAAACCGTACCTCTTTGGGTCAACGTCGGACCTACACATAGAGGCCTAATTCGTCATTTGAACATAACAATGAGTGTGCGCGGTCTAGAAAACCACATTTAATTCCATTCATGCGCGCAGCTTGGCAATCTATAATGCGTGGAAAGGCAAAAGGCAGCATCTAAGATGTTTTTTGTTGAAATAGGAAAAAACATTTTTTTGGTAACTTTTATTTCGAAATTTCGGAACTTGAAGTTCCCGGAACTTGGGAACTTCGGAACTTGGAAACTCATCCATAATCCCGTCACACGAGCACTTTAACGCGGATTGAATCCGGGATAAATAATATATCCCGGGTCTACCACGGGATCGTTCACATGGTGAGCGGGGCAGATTCGGGTTAATAGCGTGAGTCCGGGATAGCTCCAATATGCTATAAATAGACTCCGTCATCCCAGCGTGCGGCCTGTCCGTCAAACTTTACTCACTGGCCCGTCGACGCACGCTAGAAACGCTATACACTATACATACCTTGACACCCATAACCCGTATTATTGTTAGTTTTACACTTGTTATTATATTTTATAACATAATCTGAATAAACTATATAATCTTGGATATGAACTTTACGTCGCTTTCTGTACAATCGTGACAATATCGCGAAGCCCGAAGCCGAGAATATGCCCTACTCTTATTTCGAATGACTGCATGGTTCTTTATGGTGCACAATACCATAGGCAACACTGTACACTCCAGGCATTTGAACAGTTTGGAACACTGTATATGCACAACCACGATGACAAATATCCGGCCCGACCGGGATTCGAACCTGGTACCTCCAGGTTACAAGCCCCAGTCGATACGAATGAGCCATAGGGGCCGGCCAGCTCACTCACTCACTCACTCACTCACTCACTCACTCACTCACTCACTCACTCACTCACTCACTCACTCACTCACTCACTCACTCACTCACTCACTCACTCACTCACTCACTCACTCACTCACTCACTCACTCACTCACTCACTCACTCACTCACTCACTCACTCACTCACTCACTCACTCACTCACTCACTCACTCACTCACTCACTCACTCACTCACTCACTCACTCACTCACTCACTCACACACTCACTCACTCACTCACTCACTCACTCACTCACTCACTGGTTCAAGCCAAATGATTTGGTGCGCTCCAAATGATTATTTGGTTCAAGCCAAATTATTTGGTTCGCGCCAAATGATTATTTGGTTCGAGCCAAATGATTTGGTGCGCACCAAATGTCATTTGGTGCGCTCCAATTAAATACTTTTAGTTGAAATATATTTTTTGGAGATGTCCCTTAAAAAGCTCCGTAGATCTATAATTATATATCATTTCATCACTTTTATAGCGTAGGGCCTGTTACCTCTAACATTGATACCTCCTATCTGATTAAAACTATGCATGACCAGAACCTACTGATTCCATACACATTCAACCATATCACGACCACATCTAGAATGTTTTTGTATTTCATGTTGATCTGCATGAAAACATGCTCATCGTGTTACGAACGGTGTCTACGACATATTCTGGATCATGTCTTGTTACAATAGTGTACAATCGTGATTTGTTTAGGACACTACATAGCATTTAGTTGCCAAGAGTAGGACAGTTACTTAAATCGTATGAAGATATTGTATGCTCATAATATAGGCCTATTCATAGAAAAAAAATCATAATCAGTATTTTCTACATTACGTAGCAAATGAACATGCCACTAGGAATTTATATTTAGGGGTAATTCTGACTTCACCGCTCAGTTTCACTGTGGGTAAGCGGTGGAGGTAACTTGAGTTACCATTAGCAAAAGATAGCTGACAAAGCTACCGACACGTTTACATTTTCATATATTCTGTGTAGTTTAACGTTCTCCTTAGCTCCATCGATTTGTAGGTGGATTTATAACACTTTACTGGACACAATGCACATTATGTTAACTTCAAATTGTCTATAATTTCCTCTTAATCGGTAAACTAAATTTGTTCAATGAGAATGGTAACTGTCATGTGTCAATTCTAGCTGTTACTGGTAACTGCAACTTCGGTGGGTAGTACCTGTCCCCTCCTATCAGCAGGAAAATGTTATTATGAAATGTATTTAAAAAAAGCTTTACTAATAGTTTACATGATCGTGAAGTTGATGACGATGCGTCCTGATTTTTATTGTAATTAGTACAGTATACAGTATCACAGTGAGGGGCACTGTAATATATTATGAGGGCCTAGTAGAGACTAGATGCATATCTATGTCTATACTCATAGGCGTAGGCGGTGGACCAACACTGGGTCGATATATATATAATAGGGCTTACTTTCAAGCACCAGATCGTTATACATGTGTAATACAAAAAAAAACATTTTGGAGATGTCTCTTTTGATTTTTAAGGTATACTATATTTATTATGAATTATTTAGGTACTTATAGTCAGGTAGCTTAGCATCAAATTTCGTTATCGGGGGGATAAAAGCACCATTTTTCTCAAGCTCAGTGTAATGGCCTATTCTGATTGATTTTAGCCCAGGAGCCCAAGATTATTTTCTACTTAAGACACCAAAAAACGTCAAAATTCAAGATGGCCGCCATTTAACAGAAATGCGAATAGCGATGATTCCGGACTGGAATAATGACGAGAAACATATACTAACCATGCTGACTGAATTGCAATAGTAAAATTTAAAATAAAAAGTAGGGAAGTAGAGCTTGGCATGGGATAGATTTGGAATCAGCGTACTCAAATTGTGTAGCAACAACTGCATGCCAAATTCCTTGACAAGTCAGAAATGTCAAAAATGGGCCCTGACAAGGCCCCTATGTATTTACGCATCCCTAGCGCGATACGTTATTAAAACAGTAAAATCATCTTAGTTAATCATGTTGATATGGACATATGGATATCATGAAGATTGCTCTCAGTCATCATCACTATGTTGAAAAAAACGTCGATTCTATTCATTCGGTAGAACAAATTAGCAAGCACGAGCCATATATAACAACACGAAGTTTAATTTACATTTTGATAGCCATTTTGCTCACATGAAGGTGATGTCGCGGCCATTTTGGATTTTTTTCATTTTAATTTACTCGCCAGCAACGTTAATTTCGGATCCACTAAGTTACTACAAATAAATCATATTAACGTCAACATGTTTAGTGCTATACTTACAGTAACAGTCAATATGTAAACATCGACGGATATATTGTATTATTTTTTTAAAGGTCAAACAAAGGTTATTTCTTTCCAAATACACTACAAAAAATTATATAATAAAAATATTCCAGAAACCATAAATTGTGCTTTTATGTGCGACAAACCATAAAAAATATGGGAGCTCCTTTACATTTTGGCAGCGATTTTGTGTTTTGCTAATTTGAAGGTAGAAATCGAATCTGTCCGAAAACATTCTATCTTTGGTGTCCTTCATCTTCAAATAAGCAAAACAAAAAAATGGCCGCCAAAACCATCATCTTTTCTATATTTTCGTTGCGCATTAACGCTCATTTTTCAGTTTCTGCATGATTTGGGGTTGATTAATTTATCTGTCATGTTTTTCGATAAAAATGACATATTTGACCTTCAAATTCAGAATGTTGGATATCGCAAGTGCATATTCGGTAATAAGAACACCAACCACAGACGTTTGCCTAACCCTACCCCCTAATTTTAGGTACCCCCATATAAACGTATGAGCGGTCAAATTTTATGTTTTGGACACATCAAGGTAAACTGTGGGAGGGGGGGGAGGGGTTGCACGTAGGTTAGTTGTAGCCCATGGCCTATGATATAGCTGTGTTTTAAAAAAGAAATTTAAATAATTCATTTGAAGATTAAGTATTAAATATTGATTTCACGGTGGCCATATTGATTAATTACCCCACAAATCAAGCACTATATGATTTTGACCCAATGGGTGTATCTGAACCAAATGACACCGATAGCTATACCATGACTATGAACCAAAATGCACGGTTTTATGGAGGGATATGCCTTGAAAAATGTCAATTCGAATAAAATTCAAAATTGCCGACTATCGGCCATAATTAACTTTAATATCCCTGGTGGAATAATGTGCTTGCCACTACACCATGTATATACACCTCATTAAAATGGTCAATACTACATGGTACATACACACCTAGAAATTGCATAATAGTAAAACACAAAGTAGGATCTAATGACGACAGTGAAATGGTGTTCCAGTTCTCCTGGTCCTCCACAATGTGTATGTTTGTATACATAGTACTATCTTTAGCAAGAGCGTGACGTTTTTTTCCGATGTCGCTGGCTTGCAGTTTTCTAAGCTTGCTTAGTGCAGGATTTTCAATTAAATATCATGCCCCCCCCTTTAATGTTGTGTCGCCGAGCAAGGCACTTTATATAAAATAAATGTAAATGAGTACATGGTAGGACAGAGGTGGCAATATGTACGACAAGTCCAATGCGATAAAATGGCTGTAAGACTGTATGCTTTCTGCTTCAGCTGCATGCTGCGAACTATAATGACATACACATGGATCAACCATTTTAAATTCCGTTATCCTTATGTGGGCGGTTTTCATTAGAAATGATATATCTAAAGATACTAAGTCTCAATTTCAAGACATAGAAGCAAATAACTGAAAAAATACCGAAACAAATCGAGATTTAGTGGAAACAAACCCGTTTTAGTTTGATTTATGCAAATTGGAATTTGAAATATGCAAATTAGGACAGTTTTCGTGTCAAAGTCATTCGAGGTGTTCTTCTTATCTGATTCAGGATATCAAAAAGGACCTGTTTGTGTTTTTTTACAATCTGAACACTACATCTTCTTGTCAGCTGTACCGCGTCACCTGATCACTGGTCATAGATATACCCCATTAACATCAAAGCGACGTTACGGTTATCGACAAGTGTTCAAAACTATATCTCCCTTTTGAAATTCTGTCTATCTGGCTACACAATAAAACTTAAGGTTTTTGTATTCTAAAACCATGATATAGTTACAGGTACTTACAGCAAACAGCAATACAGGTACTTACAGGTCTTCTGGCTGATTAGGCATTTCTGCCTCTGCTGCCAGCTCCAAGTTAATTTCAGTTACTTTGTGTTTCTGTCGCGTTGTACGGGGATTTGGTGTAGTCATATTTTATGGGGTGGTACCTACAAAATTTGTCTAGTCTCTTTTCAAATGTTGCGACCGATTGTGCATGTATAAACACTTCTGGTAGACTATTCCATATGTCAGCGGACCGGGGTATTATTGAGTGTTTTCTCCGGTTTAGGCGCATTCTTTCTTTAAATATTTTATGGTAGTGTCCTCTGGTTTGGTTTCCGGGTCCCCTTGGTATATTCGAATATATATATCAAACAGTTTATAATTTCCATGAATAGCCCGACTATAGTACTAGCATCTATAAAATGTAACACGATGAGAATGTAAGAATTAACTCCTACAATTCTCGTATGAGCAGATAAATGGCTATACATTTACTATAAAAAAAAATATATTTAAACCCCAAACTCCTATATTTCCTGTATCATTTTGTCTGGATATTGCTTTGACTTCTGCAAATTGTGAAAATCAAAGCATTTTATACTTCTTATCTAATTAAGTGTCGGCGTGAACATACACGATAGCCTATATCCTGGTATGACTGAACACTGAAAACGGAAATGAAAGATTCATTTTAAGTGAAAGCCTATTCAAGTGTATGCAAGTAAGATCAAGCAATAAAACGTCGACCCTCTAGTTGTTAATTACAAACTGAATATTTTAAAACTACATGCGACCCAGGCAATACGATACACGCCTTAGAAGTACAAAAAGGTTGGGATTAGTTGGAAATATACTCCCATTCTCAGTTGTAGCACGTCCATTTCCATTGTTGTTATTATTTATTAATTATAATTATTATTCCATTGACAGCACAGCGCCTTGTGCCGGCTTAGTGCTATCTGGGGACCAGCTTAGCAAACTGCTATGTAGATGCACATGATCCACAGACCAATAATACATTTCTTTAAGCCATACCGGTTTGTCCACTCACCTTGAATACACGTCTGGTTGTAGGCGTTAGAGCTGCCTATATGTTGAAGGCCCATGTCACCTGCTTCCCTGTAGGATTAACAATGGAAAGCCAAATACCTCCAGCATGATAAGAATTGGGTTGTGGGGTGATACTTTCATACTGCACACACATACACACATCACTTAGGGGGTTTAGTTGTGCCTTTCGGGTATTACAAGGACTACGGCCTGGGGTTTTATGGCTTGGTTAGCATCTCATCAGATCGGTTAGCAGACATTCCTGTCTCTCTTGTGTCTCTCCTCTCTCTTGTCATCTTATCTGACCGGTTAGCAGACATTCCTGTCTCTCTTGTGTCTCTCCTCTCTCTTGTCATCTTATCTGACCGGTTAGCAGACATTCCTGTCTCTCGCGTGTCTCTCCTCTCTCTTGTAATCTTATCAGACCAGTTAGCAGACATTCCTGTCTCTCCCGTGTCTCTCCTCTCTCTTATCATCTTATCAGACCGGTTAGCAGACATTCATGTCTCTCTTGTGTCTCTCCTCTCTCTTGTCATCTTATCTGACCGGTTAGCAGACATTCCTGACTCTCGCGTGTCTCTCCTCTCTCTTGTAATCTTATCAGACCAGTTAGCAGACATTCCTGTCTCTCCCGTGTCTCTCCTCTCTCTTATCATCTTATCAGACCGGTTTGCAGACATTCCTGTCTCTCCCGTGTCTCTCTTCTCTCTTGTCATCTTATCAGACCGGTTAGCAAATATTCCTGTCTCCCTTGTGTCTCTCCTCTCTCTTGTCATCTTATCAGACCAGTTAGCAGACATTTCTGTCTCTCTTGTGTCTTTCCGCTTTCTTGTCATTTTATCAGACCGGTTAGCAGATATTCCTGTCTCCCTTGTGTCTCTCCTCTCTCTTGTCATCTTATCAGACCAGTTAGCAGACATTCCTGTCTCTCTTGTGTCTCTCCTCTCTCTTGTCGTTTTATCAGACCGGTTAGCAGACATTCCTGTCTCTCTTGTGTCTCTCCTCTCTTTTGTCATCTTATCAGACCAGTTAGCAGACATTCCTGTCTCTCTTGTGTCTCTCCTCTCTCTTGTCATCTTATCAGACCGGTTAGCAGATATTCCTGTCTCTCCCGTGTCTCTCCTCTCTCTTGTCATCTTATCAGACCAGTTAGCAGACATTCCTGTCTCTCTTGTGTCTCTCCTCTCTCTTGTCATTTTATCAGACCGGTTAGCAGACATTCCTGTCTCTCTTGTGTCTCTCCTCTCTTTTGTCATCTTATCAGACCAGTTAGCAGACATTCCTGTCTCTCTTGTGTCTCTCCTCTCTCTTGTCATCTTATCAGACCAGTTAGCAGACATTCCTGTCTCTCTTGTGTCTCTCTTCTCTCTTGTCATCTTATCAGACCGTTTAGCAGACATTCCTGTCTCTCTTGTGTCTCTCCTCTCTCTTGTCATCTTATCAGACCGGTTAGCAGACATTCCTGTCTCTCTTGTGTCTCTCCTCTCTTTTGTCATCTTATCAGAGCAGTTAGCAGACATTTCTGTCTCTCTTGTGTCTCTCCTCTCTCTAGTTATCTTATCAGACCAGTTAGCAGACATTCCTGTCTCTCTTGTGTCTCTCCTCTCTTTTGTCATCTTATCAGACCGGTTAGCAGACATTCCTGTCTCTCCCGTGTCTCTCCTCTCTCTTGTCATCTTATCAGACCAGTTGTCAGACATTCCTGTCTCTCCCGTGTCTCTCCTCTCTCTTGTCATCTTATCAGAGCAGTTGTCAGACATTCCTGTCTCTCCCGTGTCTCTCCTCTCTCTTGTCATCTTATCAGACCAGTTGTCAGACATTCCTGTCTCTCCCGTGTCTCTCCTCTCTCTTGTCATCTTATCAGACCAGTTGTCAGACATTCCAGTCTCTCTTGTGTCTCTCCTCTCTCTTGTCATCTTATCAGGCCGGTTGTCAGAGTGCATTCCTCTCTCTCTTCTGTCTCTCCTCTCTCTTGTCATCTTATGAGACATGTTTGCAGCCATTCTTATCTTTCTTGTGTCTCTCCTCTCTCTTGTCATCTTATAGGGTAGTTAGCATGTATTCTATCTTTTTTCTGGTCTCTCTTGTGTTATATCTTTTTCGTTTTATCAGACAGGTTAACAGCCATTCTAATCTCTCTTGTGTCTCTCATCTCTCCTTTCTTTCTGTCTGACAGTTTAACAGACATTATAATCTATCTCGTGTCTCTCCTCTCTCTTGTCGCCCTGTCAGACAGGTTAACAGACAGTCTGGTCTCTTTTCGTTTTGTCAGACATGTTAGCAGTTATTCTAATCTCTCTTGTGTCTTTCATCTCTCTTTTCGTCCTATCAGACATGCAGACATTCTAATCTATTTTGTGTCCCCATCTTTCTTTTCGTCCTATCAGACAGGTTAGTAGACAGTCTGGTCTCTCTCGTGTCTCTCTTCGCTTCAGACATGTTAACAGGCATTCTAATCTCTCTTGTGTCTCTCTCCTCTGGTTTCGTCCTATCAGACAGGTTAACAGGCATTCTAATCTCTCGTGTGTCACTCTCCTCTGGTTTCGTCCTATCAGACAGGTTAACAGGCATTTTAATCTCTCTTGTGTCTCTCTTTGTGTTCGTCCTATCATACAGCTAACAATCGTTAACCCTTCAACCGCCAAATTATTCAATCTGAATTTTCATCCACTTGAAGTTGTGTCTCGCTGACGCGATCCACAACTTCAAGTGAGTAAAAATTATTCAGATTTGACAAAATGGAGGTCAACTCTTTTCAAATCTTGCTGGTTGATGTCACATTTTATCTTTAGCATATTTAAAATGTGGTACATAATGGGCTAATAAAAAATGAAAACCCGAATATATGCGGCACCGGCGGTTAAAGGGTTAACAGACATGACACGATCGATCTACCGATCGATGGGTCCAGGTCGTTATTCCGACAGGTCGTTATTCCGACAGGTTGATAGTCCGACAGGTCGATATTCCGACTGGTCTGTTCCCACAGGTCGATAGTCTGACAGGTCTATATTCCCACAGGTGTTATTCCGACAGAAAAATAATAGCGAAATAATTGATGAACAGTTTAGCCTATACTGTCGTGATCAATAGCGATGAAGACGAGATAAACAGGTCTATCTATTTAAATACTATTTTTAACTAATGCTGCATCAATCTTTGACATTTATTATTTATTTGAAACTGGCATTGGTGACGCAAATGTCAGCTTGAAATGAATATAAATACCCTCACGTTTAGAACTGGATCTGCTATAGGCCTAATAATATACAATCGTGCTTTATTTGAGATCTGAATTTGCCCGCAACGGAGGTTGATTTTCTCCACCCTTTATTTCTTGGATCAATTTGGGCATTGGCGTATTTTGTTAGAGTAGTAGACCTTATAACCCCTTTAGAGGGGACTTAACCCACAACAATGTTATATGTAGCCCCAGCAGTGACGTGTACAATCTCGCGGTCACCTAGGGATGAATTCATAGCTAGTATATATGGAGACGCTCAGACCCGTTGTTGGGCTTAGTGCCAACCAATGACATAACCTAAAATTAAAAACTCAAAATGACTGTCACGCAAATTGCACAGAAGGCTAACAGAATTTTCACTTTTTAATTATGAATGCTGAGGCCTATTTGCGTCGCCGACGGGCCTTGTTAGCTACCGCCGTCGGGAGCTATGGAATCGGCCTCCGTCCGGCTTTTTATATCTTCTTTCGCCTATAACTTTTGAAAAAAATAACATTGATAACAATATTTGGTAGGCCTACTTGGGTCACATCCAGGTGACAAATAGACAGGTTAAAATATTTTTTATGTAAATTTAATTCGGAAGGTCACAGAATGGTGAATGATGTTTTGGCATTACGGAGTTGGGGGTATCCGTGGACAATAGTTTTCAAATTGTACACATAACACCTCTATAGGGGGTGTACTTGACATTTTGGTGTAATTGAACTTTTACCTACTTTTGGCTCAGTACTATGAACTATTTAGATGTTTTGACATACACTTGTCATACACTTGCCATACACTGGGTGGATCATCATCTTGCACATACATGATCCCTAAGGTCCCTAGTTGTGCCTTTTTAGGTTTCTGTGCCTTGACCTTGATGTTGACCCAGCACTTTGGCCTAATTTACAACATCAGCATATCCGATTAAAATATTTTGCGGAATATCATGAAAACCGCTAGAGCTAGCCTATCTACCATTGTTTACTATCACATGCCCGATAATCGGTAAGCCGTGCTAGGAGGCTTGAACGTTACTATAAAACAAAATGTAAAAATATAAACTTACTCAAATTTAAAATGGCCGACAATCGACCATTATTCACCTCAATAGGCCTGATAACGGGTGATCTGTGCTAGATAGTTAGAACATTACCATAAAACAAAATGCGAGGTTTCAAGCAAAGATGCAACCGGAAAAAAATCGACTTCATCAAATTCTAAATGACCGCCGCCTATCGGACATCATTTACTCTCATATGCCCTATATTTTATAAACCGTACTAGATGACCAGACTATTACTGTAAAACGAAATGTGATGTTTCATGAGGATGCTTCTTGAAAGTTTTTGACTTGATCTGAATTACGATGATTAATTTCGATGGCGGCTTGCAGTCACTGACAGACTGTCTAGTTCTTTATCATACTCTTAGACTTAGCCAAATGTACTTTTTTGATTTTCCCGAAAAAAATGTCTTTATTTCAATAATAATATCATGCTCGAGTGCAATATGCAATTCTGTGAAATGCAGTGACGTCACTCGGTTAAAACAAAGTTATATAACACCCCCTCCCCGTACTTCATTCTGTGAAACGCAGTGACGTCACTCGGTGAAAACAAGATTATATAAGAACCCTCCCCCATACTTCATTGTATTAGCCAGCTCGGTGAAAACAAAGGAGGTCGAGGTCATTGAGTTTCACAGAATTGACATATCCAGAATAGATATATGTTATCACGAGTTTAATTAGGATTGGTCACATTTTTAGTAGTATTTTTAGTGAAATCTAAATGTATAAAAATGAGACGTTGGACCAACATTAAACTGACATTGATAGAACGTCTTGTGAGTGCTGGGATACTCCATACTGTATGATATATGAATGCTGAGCCAACATTAAGAAAAATTTGACGACGACGACCAGTCACACAACATTTTGTCTGATAGCATGAATATAGAGTCGATGTATTTTCTAGCTCCCGCCGTCACCGAAGGTGCGACGGAGGGAGCTTTAGATTCCGCCTCCGTCAATTGGCTATTTTTGCCAAAATACAAATTTGTAAATTTTTGAAATGACCTTTAGTCCCAGAGCTAGGGGTTTTTTATTTGTGTTGAAAGGTCCATACGATCCAAGAATTCCACCTATAGTGAAATTTTCTCAAGAATCCGAATCTGCGCGTCTTACAAAAATCATCCTGTCCAAAAGTACCGTAAAAACCCTTTTAACACTAGTACCGTCAAAATCGCAGACCGCAATTTTAAATATTGCGTATGAAGTGATTTTTGCTAAAATTGTGGTAATTTTCTATTCAAATAATTTTTTAATTATTTATTATCCTCACATATGACACAGGCTTTCACATGGATGTAAAATATTTTGTGTCCAATCAATGACAAATACACAATATAGCTTTAAGTTGGTATTTTACCACGTAATTTTACTCATTTTTTATACTTTTTCACTAAATAAAAAAAATACTTTTCTCTCAGCCGATTTTTGTATAGTATAAATGTTTAGTTTTGATTCAAACATGTTCTAGAACTATTGTTGACTTAAAATTAACCCATTTGGAATAAAAATAATGAGTTATGTGAACATATTACTCGCTTTTTTCGTTAGACGTAAAATTAGCTCGCTTTTCTTCAGGCTCGGGAAAATTGACCATATCTCACATTTTTGCCCACTGAGTAGTCAAATTTTGAGCTATATCAATATGTTTGATATCAATAGAAAGCTACTGGCACATGCCTTCACATGGATGTAAAATATGTTGTGTCTGATTATTGACAAATGCACAAAAAAAGCTTTAAGTTGGTATTTTAACCCTTAATTTGACCTTTTCTCATACTTTTTCAGTAAATAGTCAAAATACTTTTTTCTCAATTAATTTTTGTGTATAATAAATATTTAGTTTTGATTCAAACATGTTCTAGAACTATTGTTGACTTAAAATAAACCCATTTGGAATAAAAATTGTGAGTTATGTGTACATATTATATACTTTTTTGGTTAGACGTAAAATTTGCGCGCTTTTCTTTGGGCTCAGAAAAATTGTATGTATCTCACAGTTTTGCCCAATGAGTAGTCAAATTTTGGGCTATATCAATATATTTGATATCAATAGAAAGCTACTGGCACAGGCCACGGATGTATAATATTTTGTGTCTAATCTTTGACAAATGTACAAGATAGCTCGAAGTTGGTACTTTAACTCTTAATTTTACCTATTTTTCAAACTTTTTCAGTACATAGTCAATTTACTTTTCTCTCAATTGATTTTTGTGTTTAATAAATATTTAGTTTTGATTCAAACATGTTCTAGAATTATTGTCGACTTAAAATAAACCTATTTGGAATATAAAAAATAATGAGCTATTCGAACATATTACACACTTTTTGGGTTGGATGTAAAATTTGGGCACTTTTCTTCCAGCCCGGGAAAATTGACAGTGCTTCACATTCTTGTCCAATGACTACCCGGTACCCAAAATAAAAAAATGTACCAGCATCTTTGATATCAGTTAAAAGTAACTATCAAGGGCTGTAACGTGGATACATAGTATTTTATTTCTGTTAAATACGAAATGTACAACAATTAAGCGCTAACTTTGTATTTTATCCCTCCATTTGAACAATTTCCAACGTTTTCTTAGTGAATACCAGCAAGCCTTCCCGCTCATGTTAACTTTATATGGTATAAATGTTTGTTATTACTTCAACATTCTCTGGAGCCATTTTTCAAAAGTTATCTTGACGACTGAAGAAGTGATCACAGCCATTTTTAAAGTTATCTCAGCCACTACAAAAGTTATCTTAGCCACTGAAGAAGTGATCATCAGAAATTTAAACGTCATCTCAGCCACTACAAATGTGATCTTGGCCACTGAAGAAGTTAGCACAGCGACTTTGAAAGTTATCTCAGTCACTACAAAAGTGATCTTGGCCACTGAAGAAGTGATTACAACCACTTTAAAAGTTACCACTACAAAAGTTATCTTAGCCACTGAAGAAGTGATCATCACAAATTTAAACGTCATCTCAGCCACTACAAATGTGATCTTGGCTACTGAAGAAGTTAAAACAGGGACTTTGAAAGTTACCTCAGCCCCTACAAAAGTGATCCTGGCCACTGATGAAATGATCACAGCAACTTAAAAAGTCATCTCGCCAATGCACAGTTTCTTGGCGGATGAAGAAGTGATCACAGCCACTTTAAAAGTTATCTCAGCCACTACAAAGGTGATCTTGGCCACTAACAAACTGGTGTCAGCCAATTTACAGGTTATCTAAGCCACTACAAAGTCATCTGGGCCACTGAAGAAGTGATCGCAGCCACTTTTAAAAATATCTAAGCGACTACAAAAGTGATCTTGACCTGTGAAGAAGTGTTTACAATAACTTTGAAAGTTATCTCTGCCACTATAAAAATGCTCTTGGCCACTGACGAAGTGCTCACAGCGACTTTAAAAGTGATCTCAGCCACTACAACAGTGATCTTGGCCACTGAAGAAGTGATCTCAGTCACTGTAAAAGTTATCTCAGCCACTACAAAAGTGATCTTGACCACTAACAATCTTATGTCAGCCCGTAAAAGTGATCTTGGCCACAAAAAACTGATCCTGTCCACCGTAGAAGTGATCACATTCACTTTAAAAGTCATCTCAGCCGATACTAAAGTGATATTGGCCACTAATAATCTTATGTCAGTCCATAAAAAAATGATCTAGCTCACTACAAAAGTGATCTTGACCACTTAAGAAGCCATCACAGCCACTTTAAAAATCATCCCATCCACCACAAAGCTGATCTTGGTCACAAACAAACTGATCTTGTCCACTAAAGAAGTGATCACAACAACTTTGTAGTGGTTAAGATAGCTTTTTAAGTGGCTGTGATCATTTCTTCAGTGGCCAACATCACTTTGTAGTGGCTTAGATAATTTTGTCAGTGGCTGACAACAGTTTGTTACTGACCAATGGCTGAGATAAACTTTAAAGTGGCTGTGATCACTTCTTCAGTAGCCAAGATCACTTTTGTAGTGGCGGTGATAACTTTTAAAGTCGCTGTGATCACTTCTTCAGTGACTAAGCTCATTTTTTTGTGGCCAAGATCACTTTTACGGGCTGACATAAGATTGTTAGTGGTCAAGATCACTTTTGTAGTGGCTGAGATAACTTTTACTGTGACTGAGATCACTTCTTCAGTGTCCAAGATCACTTTTGTAGTGGCTGAGATCACTTTTAAAGTCGTTATGAGCACTTCGTCAGTGGCCAAAATCATTTTTATAGTGGCAGAGATAACTTTCAAAGTTATTGTCACCACTTCTTCAGTGGCTAAGATCACTTTTGTAGTCGTTTACCTATTTTTAAAAGTGGCTGTTATCACTTCTTCAGTGGCCCAGATCACTTTGTAGTGGCTTAGATAACCTTTAAATTGGCTGACACCAGTTTGTAGGTGGCCAAGATCACCTTTGTAGTGGCTGAGATAACTTCTAACGTGGCTGTGATCACATCTTCACTCGCCAAGATAACTTTTGAATTGACGAGATAACTTTTTAAGTTGCTGTGATCACTTCATCAGTGGCCAAGATCACATTTGTAGTGGATGAAAAAACTGTTAAAATCGCTGTATTTACTTCTTCAGTGGCCAAGATAGCTTTTGTAGTGGTTGAGGTAACTTTTAAGGTGGTTGTTATCACTTCTGCAGTGGCCAAGATCACTTTTGTAGTGGCTGAGATAACGTTTAAAGTTGCTATGATCACTTCTTTAGTGACTAAAATAACTTTTGTAGTGGCTGAGATAACTTTAAAAATGACTGTGATCACTTCTTCAGTCAGTCGTCAAGATAACTTTTGAAAAATGGCTCCAAAGAATGTAAAAGTAATAACAAACATTTATACCATATAAAGTTAACATGAGCGAGAAGTCTTGCTGGTATTGACCAAGAAAACGTTGGAAATTGTTCAAATGGAGGGATAAAATACAAAGTCAGCGCTTAATTGTTGTACAATTCGTACTTAACATACATAAAAATTTATGTATCCACGTTAAAGCCCTTGATAGTTACTTTTACTTGATATTAAAGATTTGTGTACATTTTTTTAAATTTGGGTAACCAGTATCATTGGGCAAAAATGTGAAACACTGTCAATTTCCCCCGGGGAGGGGGAGGGGGAGAAGAAAAGTGCCAAAATTTTACATTCAACCCAAAAAAGTGTGTAATATGTTCAAATAGCTCATCATTTGTTATTCCAAATGGGTTTATTTTAAGTCAACAATAATTTTAGAACATGTTTGTATCAAAACTTAATATTTAATATACACAAAAACCAGTTGAGAGAAAAGTATTTTGACTATGTACCGAAAAAGTATGAAAAATAGGTAAAATTAAGTGTTAAATTACCAACTTCAAGCTCTCTTGTGCATTTGTCAAAGATTAGACACTGAGCCAGTAGCTTTCTATTGATATCAAATATATTGATATAGCTAAAAATTTGACTACTTATTGGGCAAAACTGTGAGATACATACAATTTTCCTGAGCCCATAGAAAAGCGCGCAAATTTTACGTGTAAACAAAAAAGCATGTAATATGTTTACATAACTCACAATTTTTATTCCAAATGGGTTTATTTTAAGTCAACAATAGTTCTAGAACATGTTTGAATCAAAACTAAATATTTATTATACACAAAAATTAGTTGAGAAAAAAGTATTTTGACTATTTACTGAAAAAGTATGAAAAAAGGTCAAATTAAGGGTTAAAATACCAACTTAAAGCTTTCTTGTGCATTTGTCAATGATCAGATACAAAATATTTTACACCCATGTGACGGCCTGTGCCAGTAGCTTTCTATTGATATCAAATATATTGATATAACTTAAAATTTGACCACTCAGTGGCAAAAATGTGAGATATGGTCAATTTTCCCGAGCCTGAAGAAAAGCGAGCTAATTTTACGTCCAACGAAAAAAGCGGGATATATGTTCACATAACTCATTATTTTTATTCCAAATGGGTTAATTTTACGTCAACAATAGTTCTAGAACATGTTTGAATCAAAACTAAACATTTATACTATACAAAAATCGGCTGAGAGAAAAGTATTTTGTCTATTTAGTGAAAAAGTATGAAAAATGAGTAAAATTACGTGTTAAAATACCAACTTAAAGCTATATTGTGTATTTGTCATTGATCAGACACAAAATATTTTACATCCATGTGAAAGCCTGTGTCATATGTAAAGATAATAAATAATTAAAAAAATATTTAAATAGAAAATTACCACAATTTTAGCAAACAAACACTTCATACGCAATATTTCAAATTGCGGTTTGCGATTTTGACGGTACTAGTGTTAAAAGGGTTTTTACGGTACTTTTGGACAGGATGATTTTTGTAAGACGCGCAGATTCGGATTCCTGAGAAAATTTCACTATAGGTGGAATTCTTGGATCGTATGGACCTTTCAACACAAATAAACCCCCCCCCCCCCTAGCTCTGGGACTACTTGTATATATTGTATCATGTGCCAACGTCTTCCTGACAGCTCTGTCTTGTCTTCAACTAAAGAAGACCATTAGAAAAAACTACTTGTTACTTGTCTGGGTTTTTAGCTCCCGCCGTCACCGTAGGTGAGACGAAGGGAGCTATGGATTCTACCTCCGGTTTTTTTTTGCCTCTTCTTTTGCCTATAACTTTGTAAGAAAATAAGCTAGGATAACAATTTTTGGTATGTGGGTTACTTCCAGGTGGCTAATGGACAGGTTAAAATATTTTTAATCTGAATTTAATACGCAAGGTCGCAGAGGAGAAAATGATGATGTTACGGCGTTGGGCAGTTGCGGCGCCGTTGGGCCGTCCGTAAACAATTCGTTTCCGGAGCATATATCTGAAAGTACTTGTCCGATTGTCTTGAAATTTTACACACAACACCCCTAGGGGGTCTAGTTGTGCCTTTTGGGGTATTTGAACTTTGACTTACTTCTGGTTCAGAACTATGACCTATTTAGACGTTTTGACGCGCACTTTGTTTCCGGAGCAGATCTCGAAAAGTACTTGGCCGATGGCAGTCATATTGCACATACATGTTCTCTAAGGTCCCTATTTGTGCCTTTTCAGGTTTTTGGACCTTGGCCTTGAAGTTGACCCAGCACTTTGACCTAATTTATAACATCGGTAAATCCGACTGAAAGATTTTGCGGAATATCATGAAAACCGCTCAAGATAGCTACACCATTACTATAAAACAAATTGTGAGGTTTCAGGAGAGGATGCATCTTGAAAAATATGAAGTTGATAAAATTCAAAATGGCCGCCTATCAGCCATTATTCACCTCGACAGGCCTGATATTGTGGAATATCATGAAAACCGCTCAAGATATCTACACCATTACTATAAAACAAATTGTAAGGCTTCAGGAGAGGATGCATTTTGAAAAAATTCAACTCGTCCAAGTTCAAAATGGCTGCCAATCGGCCATTATTCACT
Source organism: Flabesymbios commensalis (assembly GCA_964017125.1). NCBI lineage: Eukaryota > Metazoa > Annelida > Polychaeta > Terebellida > Flabelligeridae > Flabesymbios > Flabesymbios commensalis. Next base: position 31,768,383 of record OZ024913.1, read on the forward strand.
TTCACATGGCCGTTATTTGGTAAACCGTGCTAGATGGCCAGACCATTCCTATAAAACAAAATGTGTGATTTCAGGAGAGGATGCATCTTGAAAAAATTCGATTCGATAAAATTCAAAATGGCCGCTTATCGCCCATTATTCACTTTCACATGGCCGTTATTTTGGTCAACCGTGCCAGATGGCTAGACCATTACTGTAAAACGAAATGTGAGATTTCAGATGAGGATGCATCTTGAAAAAAATTGACTTGATCAAATTTAAAATGGCCGCCTTTTCGGCCATTATTCATTTTCACATGGCTGATATTTGGTAAACCGTGCTAGATGGCTAGACCATAACCTGATAACTATAAAACAGTTTTCGGGGGAGGATGCACCCTGAAAATTTTTAACTTATGAATTCAAAATGGCCGACAATCAGCATTATTTACCTCGATAGGCCTGATATCAGGTAAACAGTGCTAGATAGCTAGACCTTTACTATCAAACAAAATGTGACGTTTCGAGAGAGGATGCCTTTTAAAAACTTTCGACTCAATCAAATTCAAAATGGCCGCCTATCGGCCACTATTTACTTTCACATTGCTGATATTTGGTAAACCGTGTTAGATAGCTGGACCATTACTATAAAACAAAATGTGTGATTACAAGAGAGGATGCATCTTGAAAAAAATTGACTCGATCAAATTCAAAATGGCCGCCTATCGGCCATTATTCACTTTCACATAGCCGGTTTTTGGTAACCGTACTAGATGGCTAGACCATTACTATAAAACAAAATGTGAGATTTCAGGAGAGGATGCATCTTGAAAAATTTTGACTTTATCAAATTCAAAATGGCCTCTTATTGGCCATTATTCACTTTCACATGGGCAATATTTGGTAAACCGTGCTAGATGGCTAGACCATTACTATAGAATGAAATGTGAGATTTCAGCTGAGGATGCATCTTGGAAAATTTTGACTTGATCAAATTCAAAATGGCCGCCTTTAAGCCATTATTCACTTTCACATGGCGGATATTTGGTAAACCGTGCTAGATAGCTAGACGATTACTATAGAATGAAATGTGAGATTTCAGCTGAGGATGCATCTTGAAAAATTCTGACTCGATCAAATTCAAAATGGCCCCCTATCGGCCATTATTTACTTTCACATGCCTAATATTTTGCAAACTGTGTTAGATGTTAGTCCATTACTATAAAACACAATTTGAGGTTTCGGGGGAGGATGCACCCTAAGTTTTTAACTAATTTATATCGAATTCAAAATGACCGTAAATCAGTTATTAGTTAACTCGATTGGCCTGATATCGGGTAAACCGTGCCAGATAGGTAGACCATTACTGGGATACTGATTGGGATCATTAATTTCAATGGAGGTTTGCAATCTCTGACAGACTGTCTAGTTCTTATCTTACTTTTAGACTGGGCTTCTTAGGCCTAGTTGTCTTGCGTCTTGATTTTTGACCTAGAATAGGACTACATTAATAACCCTATACAAAATTGCTTAAATCAAATTCTAAATCCTGGACTTATGTAGTCTTGTTACCTCTTCTTTTGCCTATTATTTTGTAATAAAATAGCCTAGGATATCAATTTTTATCCCCCGCCCGACGAAGCAAAGTGAGTCATTGTCTAAGCGGTGTACCATCACCATTTACGGCGAAGGGGCGCAGCCCCTTTCGAAACCTCATGCATATAGTTTTAGAGCAGCCGCGCGCGAAAAATGGGTCACTTTTTAGGGTAAAAACGTTTTTTTTTGCAACAGAAAAACACATAAAATTAAAATCTACCAACAAAATTCGACATTGATGATGCATTAAATCTATTCACAGCATCAGCCCTTGTAACAAATTTCCATAGGATATATACCAGTCCAATAAATACTATAAAACGAAATGTATGGTTTCAGTGAGGGATATATATATATATACCCTCTTAATGGAAACTTGCTCAAATTAAAAAAATGCTGACTGGCGACCATCATTGACTTCAATACCTGTAATATACACAGTGATCTAGATAGGTGGATAATTATTGTAAAATTTCTATCACGCGGGCGGGGCGGGGGATTATGGTGACCGGTTGGCCTCTTGTTGGTATGTGGACTACTTCCAGATAATGGACAGGTTAAAATATTTTTAATCTGAGTTCAATACGCAAGGTCGCAGAGGAGATTGAATGATGTTACGGCGTTGGGCCGTCCGCGAACAATTCGTTTCCGGAGCATATCTCAGGATGTACTTGTCTGATTGTTTTCACATTTTACACACAACACCTCTAGGGGGTCTAGTTGTGCCTTTTGGCGTATATGAAATTTGACCGACTTTTGGTTCAGTAATATGACCTATTTAAACGTTTTGATTAGCACTTTGTTTCCGGAGCAGATCTCTTACCATAACACAAATTGGAGGGGTTCCTGGAGAGCATGCAACCTGAACATTTTCAATTAAAACAAAAATGGCCAACAATCGACCATTATTTACCTGATATCGGGTAAGCCGTGCTAGATAGCTAGACCAATACTATAAAATAAAAAGTGAGATTTCAGGGGAGGATGCATCTTGAATAATTTCGCCTCTATCAAATTCAAAATGGCCGCCTATCGGCCATTATTTACTCTATCGAATTTAAAATGGCAGACAACCGATAATATCTATCTCGATAGGCCTGATATATCAGGTAAACTGTGGTGGCTAGACCATTAATATTAAACAAAATGTTACGTTTCAGGAGAGGGTGCATTACGAAGGGGTATTGTCGTCCCCTTCGTGCGCCGCCGCCGCACGCAGCCTTTTGGTTACTACCCTAACATTGTGCAACAGATTGAACTCATAATTCATACAAACATTCAACCCTTCCCGGCTATTTTTTACGCGATAACTTATGAAAAATAATTATTGAATCTCAAAAGTTTTCATGTGAAGTTTCCCATGAGATGACCTGATCAGATTTTCACCGATAATCAAAATAACCGCCATCTGGCGACAAAGTTTTTTTCGACCTAATTTTTTTTCAGAATTTCCTGGAAACCTGGTATACATAGTTTTTGGGGGTCTGCGAGTCTATTGGCATTGTCCGTTTTCCCGTGAGACCGAAAACGAGGCTACGGCGGCCATTCTGGTTTTAGCAATTTTATTAAATCGTTCTTATTTTCAGTTAAATGCACAGGCACCTGAAAACATATAATTATAATCATATATATATATATATATAAACATCAATTCTTAGGCTTCTTTAGTTTTTCAAATGGAAAAAAAAGACCACCGTACACAAATTTTGATAACTGAAAACAGTGCAAATTCAAATAGCTCATTAGCTAATGAAGCTCTAACCACTTCATCTACAGGTTTTCTGCTTCTACAGAACAACCTGTAGATGAAGTGGTCAATATAGATTCTGAACCGGGTCATAGTAATGATATATGTGGCACATGTCAAAATCAGTCTATTGACCACCCATCTTCCGTTAGTGAAGAAAGTATATTATATTGGTTGTGATGGTCCATGCGATAATTGGTTTCATTATATATGTGTTGGTCTAACTGGAAATGAGATTTTTTTTGAAGAGGAAGCGTTCCAAGTGGTATTGCGATATTTGTAAGCCAAACTTCTCGCAAACGAAAACAAAATGCATATTAAGACACAATCTTCTGCAAATCCGTATGTAGCATTTACCTTAGTATTTCTGAGGCCATAATTTCACATCAAAATATATTTTTATGTAAGTAATAAGATGCTTTTGTGTAATGATTACTTAAAACCGGGTATTTAAAGTTGTTTGGTTTGACTATAAGTGTGCATGTAGAATACGGTACATTTATAACATTAATTAATTAGCATTAATATTATGTATATTATTCCTAGTTTAATTTATCTGGGTTCATTAACTACAATGTAATGTCCGTTTCTTTGTTACAATAATATATAATATGCTAATTGGTAACTAAGCTGCGAATAAGTAGGGGAAAGTACAGTAGGTCGTAATTTAATAATAGAGTTAGCATGTTTAGGTGTAATTTTATTTCAATATACATGATATAATTAGATCACAATTAACTGATCTGACATCTCGGTTCATTAACCCGCTATAAATAATAATAAAAGAGAAATAGGTTGCAGTGTCTATTTATCTGACTGAGGGCGAGTACGTGTGCAGACGAAATAATAAAAAAACATAGGCCAGACAGTCAATACTAACCCATCGATTTAAGAGTGCATGGCTGATAAACTAATAAAAAAAAAGCTCGGCCTTGGCCCATCCGAAGTTTTATTATTTTGATACAGTTAAAATCCGTTAATATCATATCGAAATAACAATAAAGTGTTATGTGAAATCTTAATTTAATAATGAGCCCATACCAAGTTGCTACGTGTCCTGCTGTGTCCATGTCTACAATAAAATAGGGAATGACATGTATGTGGATCAAAATTTGTTAGCACGGATTAAAGCATACATTTTTTACTACACTTCCGCTGACAAATCAAGTTCATTCAGGAGTGTGTACAACAGTCTTGGTCTAAGACATTGTCTTGATCTAGGAGCTAAATCTTCAATATTTGCCTTTGATACAGATCATCTATAATATGTCAGGATGTGATAAATATAGTACTATGAAAAATAATAATATGTGGAGATGTGCAGTATAGTTTGGGAACGCTGAGGTAAGATTCTGATTTTATATACGGGTTTGAATGACATGGGGGTCTGAAAATATAGCCATCGGCGGCGTGCATTGCTGGTTTCGTGGCACGCCTTCCTATTTCTTCTTCGAGTGAGATGCAATTCATCACTCATCCATTTCAGGTGCCTGTGGTTAAATGTCTCGAAACCTGGCATATAGTTTTTGGAGTCTATGAGTTCATTGGCATTGTCTGTTTTCATCAGTTCATGTGCGATTCAAATCGAGGCATGGGCTAATTTACATATCCTTTATTCAAGGTCGACTTTACACGCTCTCCATTAGCCAATATTATTCGATTTTCGCGATGTTTGTAGAAGGTATTTTATCACATGACAGGAGAATAGTGGGTTTAAATCTTTATGAAAATTAGTTGAGAATTGACCAATAAATAAGTGAAATTCATGTTGAATTTGTTGTCTAATTTAAATTCTTAAATAACCGTATAGACGTAAATTATTTACATTTTCAAAGTATCCTCAGTATAATCAAGTTAGCATATTTATTTTGCTTTGTCGTGACAATGGTGTTGTACAGCATAAATTACGGAGAACGTTTACAAGCGCAATATATACAAGCAATGCTGAGGAAAAAAACATGATAAGACTGGCCCACGATAACAGGTCTCTAAAGACCTCTGGTAAGAGCGCCTACCACATCAATTATAATAGTAATAACTATAATAATTAGTGACATAATTTAAAACAATTTCTAAACATGATCTGGTGGATTATCCTGGTTGAGTTCGAAAATCAGCTAATTTGCATAATAAGTTACATATCCAATGTCAACGTAAACGATCTCCAGTCGCCAGTTTTCGTCCGATCTTCGCAACTTTTTTCTGAACACCCTCTGAGGGATTTCTCTGGTTGAGTTTGAAAATCAACTAATTAGAATATCCAAGATGGCCTCCATGGCGCTTATGTTATATAGACCCATCGTTACAGCATTGGAAATACACATTTAATTGTGGAAGGTGGAGATTTTTCTATTTGGTGTGCAAATATAGCAAACATATGCAAATTAGGCAGCCATTAACGAACATTTTAGTATGAAGCAATATTATAAATCAGAAACCAATTAACTCAAATGAAATGTCTGCACTAGGGTTTTCATGGTCAACGATTACAATGATATATCTTGTTGAGATCAGGATAGTATATCAGCATAAAATATGCAAATGAGCAACAATTACCGAAAATACAATGTCAAGATACCAATCAACTTCAAATTTCAAATAAAATGTCGATACTAGGTTTATTCTAGCGCATTATAAGCATCTGGTGTAAATACCTCTTTTGTAAGGTACTAGTATTGGTCTCTGAGATATTGCTGCAAAGAGTATTTCCTGTATAGATTGTTGTTAATTTGTATTTTTTTTCTTTTCTGTAAAACAAAATGTGAGAGTTCAGGGAAGGATGTAACCTGAAAAAAGTCTATTGAGTGGGCAGGGCGGCGGATTATTGTGGCCGACTGGCCTCTTATTTACTTTTCCTAACGTATTATATTTTATTTTCAGATGGGAACTAATGATCGTCTATTGGGCCTACCAACTGATGGGGCACGCCACGCTCTGATTAGCAGTATGTACAGATCAGAAAGGCTGGCATATCAACCAGTATCCAGATTATCAACCAGACGTATCCATCCAGAGTACTTATCAGGTGACAATAGAGGTGAGAGTATCGAGTCGTCTACACCATGTGTGCTGACCAGACAGGAGGAGGATGGAACAGCATGTGAAGAGCAGATGGACACCTCCTCAAACTCATACACTGAAAATGAGCCATCACATGAAAACGGTGAAGTTTGTGAGGCGGGTGATAGAATTGTTGATCTAACCGAGGATTCTTCTCACATGAGAATAATAGACACACCGGACCATGTAAAATGCCCAACTTTGCCGAGCAATGCATTCATAGGATATGAAAACCAGACCTACCAGCGTTCTCCACCCAGCTGCTCTGAATCTGCTCCGTTCCGTGGCACCGCTGCATATCCAGATGACAAGTTATCTCCTGATAATCACCAGGTGTCCTCGCCGTCAAGAAGTCCTTCCACCAGCAGCATCCCCTCTGAAGGTGACAACCTATCAACCAACTCAACGTCTGCCAGCTTCAGCGCCATCAGCCAGCAAACTACACCCAAACCGAGGTCAGATCGACGGGCAAGAGAGACCGCCATCTTGGAAGTGGCATTTTTGAAAAACCCATCCCCAACATCAAAAGAGATCCAGAAGTTAGCCACTGACACTCAACTATCACCAGCCAGCATTAAGGTGAGACATTAACTAAATGCGACGACTCCGTTGAAACACGCATCAAATTGGTGTGATCTAATTGTCTTCTTTAGTTGGCGTGTAGTTTACAGAGACAATGCTTTAACCCCTAAGTAGCTAGAACACTGACGTCAACTATACCATGTATACTAACTGTGCTAGTGGTTCTGTAATTTTTTTTCCAATTTGTACAATCAGCTTTTAGAACTGCAAAATGACTTTTGATTTTTTAAACTGATATACGTTTTCTCCTAATTTTACAAGTCCAAGTATTTTTCAGTCACTTGAAGTTGTGAATCGCGGTAGCGAGACACACCTTCAAGTGACTGAATTGAGCACAGTGATGTTGCTTACGCCACCGTATTTTAACATGTTGACTACGAGATAAACGAGATTTCTCTATGACATCATAGTTATATCATGCAATCAGACCCGGAGATCTCCGGGGCTTTTATCTGAATGGTCTCCCTAAATCGCGGAGATATCGGGGGGCTGAGCGTCACAAACGGGTTAACATTACACCATAAAATGTTAACATTATTTTCAATTTTATGTTGCAGACTTTCTTCTCCATGACTCGCAGGACTGTGAAGAATAAAGTGAGGTCCCTGTATCGCATCACGAAGGGTAGATGGTTCAGCGTAAGCCTCAAGCACGTCAATCTACCTCCATATCACCCGTTTGTGTGCCAGGAGTTCTACAAAATCTTCATGAAACACTGCGAGATGACCTACATGAGCAGAAAACTCTCTGCTGAAACAGCACTACCTGATGGCAGAAGACCAGTTTCTCGCTCTCGTCTGACTACACATATGTCACAGTCCCGGGCCTTTCCAGTGTCATCACCTCAACAGTTTTGGTCATGTGATCCCGTTCTTGGAATCAGTGGTACAAGTCCAGTCGGCGGTACATTCCCCAGGAATCCTCAATTATCTCCTTCCCTTAGTCAGCCTCTCCACGTCAACTGTGATTTCACCTCCGCTGCTAGTCCAATTGTGTCAGAGGAAATTGCACCGACAAGATACAATGACTGCAGTTACAGCAGCTGCCTTTTGGCGTGTATGCCTCTTCAGCCCAACGTGAATATGTCACAGGGCGGGCCACTGAACCAATAAACTGGCAAATCAACATAATTATTACAGTGCGTTCTAGTTTTGTAGACTTCTTCCATGAACTATCTGCTTCTACATGCTCAGTCCAATGTAAATATATCACAAGCCGGCCTAATTAGCCTATACTATGAGACTTTACGAGACGCCGTACCTTAACTCCATGAACCATCTGCTTCTACATGCTCATCCCAATGTAAATATATCACGTAGCCGATACCATGAGAGGTTACCAAGATGACGTACTTTAACTCCATGAACTATCTGCTTCTACATGCGCAGCCCAATCTAAATATATCACTTAGCCGATAACATGAAAGGTGACCAAGACGACGTAGGCTACTCTAACTCCATGAAGTATCTGCTTCTACATGCTTAGCCCAATGTAAATACATCACTAAATAGCCCATAACACGAGAGGTGACCATGACGACGTACTCTAAATCCATGAACTATCTGCTTCTACTTGCTTAGCCCAATGTATATAATCACTAAATATGCCATAACATGAGAGGTGACGATGACGACGTACTCTAACTCCATGAACTATCTGCTTCTACTTGCTTAGGCCAATGTAAATATAGGCCCCTATCACTAAATAGCCCATAACATGAGAGGTGACCATGAATACGTACTCTTAACTCCATGAACTATCTGCTTCTACATACTTGGCCCAATGTAAATATTGAGACTACGAGTTCTTATTCCGTAAAACTATTTGTCTCTCAAGGCTAAGGCTAATGAGGATATGCCGCCAATTGCTACAAATATATCTGAAACTCACTGAGAAAGTGTTTCTCGCTAAATTGCAAGAGATAATCAATCCAAACTATTATTCTGATAAATTGTAGTCAGTAATATTTCTTTTAAATTTAGTAGAATTTTGATCAATAATTTTTATGTTCATGTTGAATAAAATTAGAAAATATGATTGCTTTTACTTTGTTTTTTTTCGCTCGCGATTAAATCAGGAATCATGTCACTCGATAACACACGCACACATGGAGACTAAGGTACTTTTGAGAGTAGTATTGGGGAGACTTCGCCCATTTTTTGACAACTATTATATAAGAATATGTCCAGAACAGTTGTTGAGCTTCACATACCTCTACGTCAAATAACCTTATTAATTATTCGAAATGGTCGCCATCCAAATTGTCAGTGCACATCCGGATACAGAAGGTTAAATTGCATTATGATCTTTTACCACTCGCCCAATGTAGTGTATAATGTGACAATTATAACATAAATTGAACAGTGATAAATTCTTACATTTCCGTGGATACAGTTCTGAAAGTGTAGTCACTGGATTAAAGGTCTTGTGAAGTGATTTTAGCTCATCAATATAATTGAAGTATGTATCACAATTCCTCCTAACTTAGCACATTATTTTAGTACACTAATTATCAGTTATTTCAAAAATAAAAACTGAAAATGTGCACATTTCTTGGGCTGGACGGATCTCGCAACTTCACACACAAAAACCGCCCATAATTGAATCTGAATTAACATTGAAACTGCATCGGGTATAATGTTTCTTGTATTTGTACATGAGCTGAACTAGATTTCTATTCATTTCAATATGCCCGCATCGACAGAGTGAACAAGGGTCGAGTGAATGCTAGACGCTGCCCAAGAGCGGGCGCGTTGATAGCCATTAATTCTAATGCTGCACCTGCATTCACCTGCACCTGCATTCACCTGTTTACTTTGATCAGTTTTATAAAAACCATACAGTACATCATCAGCTACATGTACATGTATTATAACCAGCCAAGCTTGTCTCCATCTGGGGACGTCACGAATTAGCTCCGCCCCCTACTTTTGCCTTCGCGAAAATAGTTCCCAGTGGTTCACAAATGGGAGCTGAGCACTCTAATATTTAAAAAGTATGTAAAGTAGTATGAAATATGACATTGTGCACAGTAGGTCTGGGGACTACATGGGGCATTTAATGTGCTGCTGTCCAATACATCAACACGACCAATGTAGTATAAAGCAAACAGAGTTGAGAGGACAAATAGACTATCAGCTTGATGTAGTCAGATACAATGGCCCCAAGAAGCCAGAGATGCAAATTCGATTTGAGAAAAAAGTCATAAATATTCTACAGTCTTTGTAGTCCTACATATATGGTGGTGTCACAAAAGTGGGCATTTTTAGCTGATGTCACCAGCCGGGATACTATCATAACCGCCATGATCAAAACACTTAAATTGACTGAAGGAACTGGCAAGGTTTTACACTGTTCACTGCCGATCAACAGATATATTCAGTTGTGATTGAGGTACAGTTGGTGTACCATAATCAGCCACTCCCACAACGAATTCCCAGGTTAGGTGGCATGTATATATGCTAATGGCAGAGACTGGGCTGGCAGAGATTCTTGAAACTTTTTTTTCAGGCGTGGCCAAAATGCTAACACGAATTAAATTTCAATGAATGAACATCAGCGGGCATTTAGTGGAGGAAGTTTTTAAGAATGAATGATTGAATGGTGTTTGAGGTCACATATGTGACACGCCACGCGAAAAGGACCATTACGTCAACATTTTCAAAATTCATTTTTATAGTTGATGTGATAGCCGTGTCCTTTCTGTCTCGATAACTGAAAAAAAAAAGGAAAATATTGATAACTTTTTGTTTTTTGAGACTTTAAATATTTTAAAATTAGTTATGTAATCAATAAATTTAAATGACGTCATAAATAATTTGAATAAAGCCGCGGGGAGGTACCTTCTCGCGTGGCGGGTCACATATTATATGCTAAACTGGGCCAGATAAGCCTTCCGCGGATGACGAGATGACACTGCCCTCCAAACACAGGATTCGAAATTTGAACCCTTGTGATTTTAAGCCGAGCTCGCTACCTCATAATCACTGTGGCTACCGACAATATTGAATCTTTACGAATAAGCAGGGACGAAAAAATTTTGTTTCCTTAAACTTGAATGCCAGAGCAGGGTTAGAACCTACTGCATGTTATAGACAGCCCAAGTTGAATCGATGTCCAACGTCAGGAATCGTATGTGGGCCGCACGAAAGGGAAGATGTGGATTGACAACCACTTCAAAGGTGTTCTCTCTGTCGCCAAATGCAGAGAAATTCACAGATAATATAAAGCGTAGTCACCTGCAGATTTGTATTTGTAAGAGCGCACTAGACCAAGATCGTAAAAATCTCGATTGCACACAATAATATTATAGGTGGGAAAAAAACCTGAGCATACAATCAATGCTAGCAACAACAGTACACGCAAATGTTTAATTACCACCAAATTACATTTTGAAATTGATACGCGCTGCACATACATTAGGCTACATAAATAGCTGTAGTTGTAGTGATACTTTTAATTAAAATCATTGTCATTTATTTATTTACTTCCAAGGAAAAATATATTTTGTACTTGTGTAGGCCTACTGAACTTTACAAAAATAAAATATATTGATGACATTTCAAAGATATGTATGTATTAGAGAGGGACATAGCGCAATGGTAAGACCATGGCGCTTTGTCGATGTCACTGTCTGCCGTGCGGTTTCAAACCCAGCTTGGTGCTGGATTTCAGAGAAATATCATGTTTTGGGGATGTTGAGACATTGTTTTGATGTTTTGTCCTTGGGCAAGGCACTTCACCCTCAAATGCTTCTCTTGACTCAGGTAAAAATGAGTGCCTGATAGGACAGAGATGGCAATGTGTACGATTAGTTCAATGCGCCGAAATGACTGCAGGACTGTATGCTCTCCGTGGAGTTGAAATGGCACACGAATGTACATGTCCAGTGACCAGGGGGGTAAAATGTAAAGTCGGATGATATGTATTCAGACTTGATTTCAGACAATAAACCTGCAGCTGTATCTTTATTATACAAAAACTATTTAGCATTTTGCTGGCAGCCATCTTGAACTTATGGAAGTTAGTGCAAATTTGAAATATGATACAACATTTAAAGTCAAGCTTTGCTTTTGTATTTATACCAAGTACACTAGATATATAGTAGAATTAAGTGATACATATTGAAGTAAGAGGTGATAAGTTCATTTTTCTGAAAAAAATCTGATGTTTTGGCGGCCATTTTGTTTATGCTAATTATATAAAATGCTCAAGACTTATGCAGCCACCGAATTTTCCATCTTTGTCATCTATAGTAGCATAATCCACCAAGAAAAAAACTATAGAACATATTGCAAGGTCAACCCTAGTGGCTGCCGGACTATGTTTTTTGGTCATTCCAAAGGCAGTTGACCAAGATCTTAAGCACGTCATTGGTTGAGATGGTCATCCGGACCAATCACATACATACTGTCCGTGGCAGTCGCTTTGGGAAGTGTGAAACAAGAAACATTGACCTATTATTTATTTGATGCTGAGCCAACGTCGTTGACGATGGGCCAATATTGAAATAACAATGTTTGTATTTCGTGGCGGTAGAAGGCAGTGCACAGTGATTAAATCACACGGCATAACAAAGAAAAACATATTTGAGACCTGTTCATTTCTCTTGTCATATTGTCGTTTTTGTTTTCTGGCAATTAATAATTTGGAAGCTTTTCATGTTAACAGTTGTACTTATTTCTTGTATGCATGTAGGCTAGATCTAGATTAGGCCGCCACTCCAGAAATATGGCTCTAAATAGATGATAACTTGATCACTGACCATTATTTCTGAACATTATTGAGATTTGTATTATGTAGCCAGCTAATGTAATACATCTGGCTACATAATCAAAATGTGAAGTGGTGTAAGTTTTGTGTTGCCATTTTCTTAAGGGGTGGGGGGATACATCAACATTCAAATGATGTAGCCTCTAAACGTTTTGAAACTACTTTTGGAGTGTTTGCGATTGTTAAGGCTCCCCCGGCAGTGCGAACCCTTTTTAGCCCGCCTGTTAATTATAATTAAAGGGACCCCTTGGAAAGAGACATTTTCAATGTTGTCAATTTTGAAAATTTAATTTATTTAAAGCTATATAGCCTACTGATCTTAACTGAAAATACAAAAAAGTCAAAAAACAATTTTAAAGCACCGAAAAAGAGTGAAATAGTTGTATTTCCAGGTCGTATATTGCCATGTAAACAAAACAAGTCAGCGATATTCAGCACTTTCCATCACATATTCCCACATATCAGACGGTAAGATCAGAGCAGTCGCCACTAATTGGTGTCTTATAGCCAGGACACGGGAGGACACACCTGCAGCACTGATTGTCTACACAACGCTGGGCCGATTCCATCAGCATGTGGCCCAATGCTGTGAAAACACTCAATCGTCCTTCAGGTATACAAATAGTTTGTTTGGGTTACTTCTGGTTTCATAGAAATGTTGATTAAACATATTTGTAAAAATATGAAAATTCTGAAAAAAATAAAAACATGATCCGTGGGATACACTACTTCAGTACGGAATTTAAAATGAAAAGGGTTGTCTTCACAAGGAGCTGCTTTAAAAAAGGTGGGCTATTGCAATTGAAGTTCGGCGTCGTCGGCGTCGGCGTTAACATTCACTTGTGGGCGCGATAACTTGAAAAGTTTTTTATTTATCCTTCCCAAATTTGTTATGCATGTTACTAATGACCAGTTCTCGGACAAGTTCAATAATGGCCGAAAAAAAATCAAAATGGCCGATTTATTGCGATTTTTCGCATTTTACGTCAATAATTTGACCTTGTGGGCGCGATAACTTGAAAAGTTTTTCACGTATTCTCTTCAAATTTGTTATGCATGTTACTAATAAGTAGTTCTTGGACAAGTTCAATAATTGATGGAAAAAAATTCAAAATGGCCGATTTATTGTCATTTTTCGCATTTTACGTCAATAATTCGACCTTGCGGCCGCAATAATGACTTCAAGCTCAATAATGGCGGCGGGCTAATGTCGAGTGTGCTCTTGTTGTTTTGTACGGTTTTGTATGCTGCACCTATACCTTATCACCCTCATCTACAAAAACGCTTCTCTGATTTATTCGTTCAAGACACTGATAACTAGCAATAATTCCTAGACTGCACAAAGTCATTTCAAAATAAGAACATACGTCAACGATATAACGATCTAGTAAATATTATTGAATGTTTTATTGTCTTCCTATCACATAAGCATTCATATAAACAATATATCACAACATGTTCCATTTGCAGCTTCACATTTTGTATAGCTTTTGTTTATTGAATCTATGTGTGCAACTTGATTCAACGCTATGTTTACAAATAACAAGAAACTACGGACATCCATATTCTAAGAAATGATCAATTAACAACATCTGAGGTACATATATCGTATTTTTGTAGCTAAAATGTCCTATCTGCCACTCATATGAGTAGAAGGTAGGAAACTTCTAGGGGACAGTATAACGCTATTTGATATTAATCTTATATATGCATTGGAAATTTTTACTTCTAGTTCTGCAAAAATAAATTATGTAATGTGGACGCTACGCCATATTGAACACAAGATGGCTGACTAGAAAATTCCTGCTTTATTGATCATGTTAGTGTTCATCATTCTTTAATAAAATATATGTATCTTTAACAGCTTAACACAATATTTATAGAGTATTCGACTGTTGTAAAAATATATGCACGATATGGATGTTTATGCTAAATACATGACGCAAGAATGTTGTCCACCACCCATTTAAATAACAACGGAATGCCGGTCGGTGATTAGCTGATCTCGTGGAATAAATTGAGAACATTTACAACGGTTCTCTATCAAGGTACTATACTGTAAGTTGCTGAATACTTTGAGAAATGTCACGAAGGTTATCAAAGTATTCTACTGTAAATTGCTGAATATATTGGGATCCTTTACAAAGGTTATTAATGTATTTTTCTGGTAGGTACTGAATACATGTAGAACCTTTACAAAGGTTGCCAATGTATTCTACTGTGAGCTTCTGAGCCTTTACAAAAGTAAACAGTGTATTCTACTGTAAGCTGCTGAATACATGTGTATAATATCATACTTGGGCCGAATTATTTTATCATGACAAACTGAAATTTCCGATATGCCCCTCAAAAGAAATCAACTGTATTTACTAGTGCTTGAATGATACCAAATTATACAGTTTAGTTGAAGAGGTAACAGATTCCAAGAATTAAACATATTTGTTTTCAGTTGAATGAAATTCAGAGTAATGTACTTTTCTTTAATAATTTATTTATTAACGTTAATATTGATTTATAAGTTTCTACACCACATAAATTAACTGCGGCACCATCTACCACATGACAGATTCGGTTAATCACCGCTTATCATTTCTTTATTATTATAATAGGGGCCGTTTTAAAGATATGGATGTTATGTATGTAGTGTTCGTGTTTTTATATGTATAAGACTAGACAGTGATAAAAAGACTGCCAAAGGTAGCGCCTTTAATGTATAAACTTGAGTTGTTGCTACCGTTATGATGCATAGTTTAGTTTAAACATAATCATTAGTCATGATAATTATGGCAATAATAATCCTAACCTGGCAAGTAAGGGCGTATCATTCTCACCAAAATGCAATGTAGAATCATTAGAGTGTTTAAAACATGCCCACTGGTTACATTATACAATATTTTTTTAAAAAATTTAACACACGTTTCGAATTTAATTGTGTCAATATGTACTTATGAAATGCGTCGATTTTTTTATTTTTGTTTGATTTTTTCGAAAAAGTTTTTATTAATATCCAGTTACACATTGTCACATTTTTAAACGCGTTTCTGGGAGAGAGGCAATTTAATTTAAATTTGAGACATGGACACCCCGTTCACTCTACGTGTTTGATATGGACGTAGCATTTCATTGGCTTTTGTACTTGAAACTTGGTCAGTTTCGTTTTCGTTCATATTGTCTCTAACTGAGTTGTGTTTAGACAAGTGAAATATAGGTTGAGACAGTGTGTGCTTGACAGTTTTTGGCTGTCTACTTTTCGGTAAATCTTTTTTCATTGCGTCCGTCTCCATGGCCTCTAAGTCTATGGACGATCTGTATCCGGCATTACTTCTCCCCAGGGGCGTGTATGTGTGTCTTCTGTGCACCTCCGTACCCGCCTGAGAAGCTGCCCCTGACAAGTCTGAGCTAGGGGAGTTATCTATAGCACTGTCATGTTGAGGTGAAGGTGTCTGCAGCTTCAGGGTACTGCCATAATCGTCACGGTAGTTGAGATGATGTATAGGCCGGCCTATATTCTGATTGTTATAATTAAGATATGTTAGTTCTCTGTCTGCGGCTACACTGTGCTGCCTGGACCTGTCATGTGATACCTCTCCTGTAATGTCTGTACTTGGAGTGTAGGTATTACTATTATGTTGTCGTACCTCCCTAGCATTATCTGGGCTCACACTGTGGTTTCTGTGCTGTGGTACCTCTCTTGTAGGGTGTCTACTTGTACTGTAATTATGAGAGTTATGTTGATTTACGTCTTGAGCATACTCTACACCTACACTGTAACGTTTATGGTGCTGACGTGATGGTTCACCAGGTGGCTCTATTAAACTTACACTGGTATGAATGTGAGGTTTATGTTCAAGTGTCACCCTTGACTCAACTAATTGATAATTAGTAATCTGTTCTACAGGTTGGTCTTCTATGACAATTTCCTTTGACAGACCTATATCTTCGTCGCGCCTTGTTTCCTCGCTGACAGATTCCATGGAGTAAGCAGCGTATGGCGTGATGGTGGATGATCCTCGACTGGCCAGAGAACCACCTCCAGTACGCTCATCTGTCACACCATGGAACCGCTCCAAGCGATACTGCTGCAACAGGTCCTTTTCATACTTGGAGGCAGGTACAGACCGCGTACGCCCTGCTTGCTTCTTATTCAGGCTCTTCTGGTTTCCAGGATTTGACAAGTACTCCTGGAACCGCTCTGCTCCAAACATCAGACGGTCGTTAAGCTCACGAATCGTTGTGTCTTTCTATAATCAACAAAAACGGAACATGATTACCTATATGACATTATGTTTATTTGTGACTTCAAAGGCAAGCAGTTAATGCTGGATATCCGTATAGAGTTGCACAATCATAATGTGATCTAGATCCAAATATATACGACATAACCATTCAGAAAATATCCATACTGTGATATTTTCTTAGTATTAAGATAACTGAGCAACAGATATATCTATCTGGCTGTGCATGTGTTGTAAGTGACCAATATAAGTTACAAATGCATGTGGTGTGGTTTATAAACCTCTAACATTTAGATTAGCGGAGGACTGCTGTAAATCATCATTTTGAGATTGGTGAGGTGTAAACCATCAAAAAGTGCCTGGTACACGCGTAATTTGGCCTAATAGTGCCTGGTAACGCTGCGCCATTTTTATTTAAGTGCCTCACTGTCCACATGTTGCCTCAACATCAAATTAACATTGGGTGGACGTCATACATGCCTTAGTTAGCTCTTTCCGCTAATGTTATTAGTCTTTATAAATATTTTACTCGTTCAGCATGTTCAGTGCGGTAATCTGACGTCTATAGACGTCAGATTCTGACGTCTAAAGTCGATCCTCCACTGATAAGGTTAAGGTCATTATTCAATAAAAGCACACACCTGTTTGATTGTTCTGTTGAGGGTGTCTATCTCGGTACTGAGTACTTCCTGGGCATACTTATCCTGGTCTGATTGGTCCCCGCAGCACACACACAGTGAACACTTCCTGATAGCCTCTTGTGTCTTCTTCATCGATTCAGAAAACAAGAACTTTGTAGTATCACCGGAGTCCGCTTCTGCCTGCTTCTTCGCCATCCATATCTGAGGAGTATTGCAATCATATATTGGCTTCAATTTATTTTCATTTTGTGTTCCCAAAGGTAAGTGACACTTCAATTTATCAGGTAAATTGTTGTAACAGAAAAAAGTACATCAAGACCCATTTGAGCTATGTTTTTTCCATTATTATATACTAATTGATTTCAATACATTGAGATATTTATAACAATACGATTCTGTTAGTTTAACGTTGTTTTGCTTACAACACGTCTAGGTAATTTTAACGTTGACAAACGTTGAAAAAAAAGGATAATAAGCTGAGCGACAATAACAACACTTGTAGTTTATATCCGAACGATCCCCGCACTGAAATGCTTGAAAGTTAAATTAAAAACACATGCTTGCTAATAAATCTTTTAAACATGGACAAGCAGCCGGGCTGCACATAATCTATTTAATGGTCGCGAAACCTCGAAAAAATTTTTGTACAACATGCAGCCATGATTATTACGTGTAGCAAGGAGGTTCCCCGCTTGTATAGTCAGATTCACATTAAATTCATCAACCAAGGGGGAATGAATTTCGCGGATTTCTCAGTTAATTCTTAACCAATTTTCATGAAATTTTACACACACTATTTGCAATTCATGTCGTGACTACCCTGAAAGTAAATAATTGTGACAAGTATTTTAGAAGTTAGAACATTTGGCATGCAATCAAATTCTGAGACGAAGCTGATGGGTTTATAGAGGGGAACATTTTTATTTATTTACTACATGGTCAAATGGTCTAACTTTTACAATAATTATAAAAACTTCGCGAAACCTTCAGGGTAGTCACGACATGAATGGAAAATGGTGTGTGTAAAATTTCATGAAAATTGGTTGAGAATTGACGGAGAAATCGGCGAAAAGCATTCACCACGGTTAATGTGAATCCGACTATAGTCACTCACCTTAGGAAGGAAGATGAAGGAAATGGTGGTGGTGAGTGCAATCCAGAGGGCTGATCCACCTACTGCATACCTCACCTCCATGCCCACCCTCTCCACCAGGAGTACAGGCAGACACACCAGGGCCAGGCTGACCAGGGAGTAGGCCACGATGGCGACCTCCTGACCGTCACGTAGTGAGGGTATGCTGACGTGACGGGTCTGCCAGGTGAAGTACAACCCGGGCAGGAGCATCAGGATCTTGTAGAGGTAGAGGAGGCCAATCCACAGACCCTGTAACTCTGACAGGCAGACGTCTATCAGGACGGGCTGGTCAGCCGCTTTCTCTGTCACGTTGGAATCCTTAAAATAGCAGGAGTAATGTAATAGGCCTCTTAATTCACCCTTACAACGCTGAATTATTTCTGTATAAACCATGGGGACCAATTTTTTTTTTCAATTTGAAATTACCACAAAAGTCTTAGTTGGCTCTTTCTGCTTTATTTAAAACCTATGTTACGGGACTACGACCATTATAAATATTTCAATAATTTTTTCAGTGCAGGGAACGTCTTTAAACGTCACAGAATCTGACGTCTGTAGAGTCTGATGCATAAAGACGATCCCCGCGCTGAAAGGGTGAACTGTCAATAAATTCATACATTGTCTACACATAATAAAGTCTACTTTATCGTTTCCAGTCATTTCTGAGACTGATTTGTCAATTGTGTTTCTTTATGTACACTGTCCATGATAAATCGTTCAGGTCTAATGCTCGAGCGATATTTCAGTAAAAATCGACTCTCTTTTAATCTGATAGTATAGTGTAATAAAGCGGTTTGAGCAAATTTACGACAGGTTGCAAAATAAGTAACTCTTTTATTAAATATTGTCTATGCATCTAACACACAACGCATCTTCACAAAGTATAATATGCCACATATAAAGACCAATATATAACAAAATAAACGGCTGCTCGCCATGCAAAGACACCTAACGACACCTAGCTACTTAACGACACCTAGCAAGTAGCTACATGTAGGTGTCTCAGTAAAAGACTCAGCTTAATATTTTTCTCCTGTCTACATTTCATCGCACTATGTGTAAATGGCATCACTAAAATAAGTAATTTCATTTCAATTACTAAGGGGGGGGGGAGGGGCTGAAATTATTTATTTCACCTCCTGTCTGCAATATTATATGTATTTCACACTCCACCTCGACTTTCTGAGATTTTTTTCTGTCTACGAAGTGGAATTCCAAAGTAGGCTTGGTATTTACATGATTTATGTGGGTGATACAACATGTAATTCAGACAATATTTTTCTTCATGAAAATTCAATCTCAATATTTTTCAAATACTCCAAATCCCCCCCCCCTCGAGATTAAATTGTGGCCATCTAACGTTTCTAGCACTATTTTTATCGCACAAATTTACAGTTATAATGGACTGTGTACAATGACCTTTAATAGGATTTGTAAACTTGATACAATATCAATAGATTACTTTTTACGAAAATGATGCACATACGCATCACCAAGTGTGCGAAAATTGGCAGTTATGGAATTAACCATAATTATTTTAAGTATCTTACCGTTATGGTGAGATCGTGAATGAGCGAGCTGGAGCATCGTATGGGATCAGTGAGCGCCCAGGGCAGCAGGATGGCTAGATCCAGAACGACCATCACCAACACTCCCAGCAGCAGATGTTCATCACGAGTCATCTACACCAAGGGGTGACAAAAGAAATAAGTCAATATACAATTAGCCCGTATCCTTACTGATCACCACTAGTGTCGTTTTTACTTTATTTTATTTGTCGATGAAATAAAAAAAAAAGCTGTTTGAAATATCAATATCTCTTAATGTTTAGTCTCAAAATAAATAAAGAGCAGTAATTTTTACCCACTTGAGGTTGTGAATCGCGGTAGCGAAGCACAACCTCAAGTGGTTGAAAATTTAAATAAACTGACTTAGTAGGATAGGTATTAGAAGTACATGTAACGTTTACAACTGATAAACTGCCCGTCAGTTAACCAGGCAAATATTTCTAAAGTTGTTGCCTATCAAGATGCATTAGCTTATAGCCAGTGTGTATAGCAAAAGCTAAATGATTTGTATTTTGGAAGAGACAGAATTGAGGACTCAAGTATCCTAATCTACCCTTATTTGAAATAACAAGGCATTGGCAGTATGTTATAATGACTGATAATAGCTGATCTCGTCGCGTGCCACTGTCAACATGGTCAATTGGTCAATTGGCCAATGTGTGGTTATTATTTGAATCCATCCAAAAACAACGACATACAATTAATCCTATCATAATGTGGGTTTTGTAGGATTTGGAGGAAAAATAAACACGCACTGCCTATGCTAATCGCAAAACTGAATTGGATAAATAATGATTGAATAATAATATGAATGGCTCAGAGGTAAAGTGATCCAAGTCTAAAATTCGATTGTTTTCTGTTTATGTCATTTCAGGAAAGCTAAATAATCATATAGAAAATAATATACTAAAATACCCTAGCCATTCGTAAAAAAAATCAGCATTTATTAATCAACATATATTTTTTCACTTTCAAGTGATCCAAGTGATCCAAGTTCATCAGTTCATATAGGGAGATTTTGCCTTGGATCACTATACATCTGAGATATACGGAAAATGGCTGCTGAAATGTGAATAAACATCCCTTATGTGGATCAGTTTGTGCTGTGCCAATCATTTCCAATTTTTTACTGGGGCAAGATGATAAGACACTAGACAGTTTCTATACTAGTTTGTGACATTTAAAAATAATTTTATATTTTTTAATTCGAAAGTTTATTTTTAAAATAAAACGAAATAAAAATTGCCAGAAATGAATTTTACGACATTGATAACTAAAAACTTGCCATTAGGAATGAAAATACAAAAAAATGCCAAATTTACCTATGCTTCTAATTATGGACGTAACAAAATTGAATTAAAAACAAAATTTTTTTTTTTTTAGATGGATTTTAACTTTGAAGCCGTCTATAGGAAAATGAGAATATGCGGACTTGGATCACTTTACCTTCAAGCCATTCATATAATTATAGTAATATGTTACCTTCCCATTAATGTTCAGATTCTTGAACACCATGTATATCCGCCAAGCCTTAGCAAACAGGGATCCATAAGTAATGGTGAAGGAAATTGTAATCACAAATGCACTTCCCTGAAAAATCATCACACACAAATCAAAATGACTGCGTACAGTCTTGCTTCATAATTAATTTGATAATTATGTCGAAATTTATATTAAAGTTTGTACTGTACACGGAATACACATTTTTGTTACTATTTGTGACCCGCCACGCGAGAAGGTACCTCCCCGTCATTTAAAATTTAAATTTAATGATTACATAACTAATTTTTAAATTTAAAAAATGTCATAAAACAAAATGTTATGAATCGTTTTAAAAAATTCGTTCAGTTATCCAAACAGGATAGACACGTCTATCATATTAACAATGAAGATCAATTTTGATAATTTTGATCAAATGGCCCTTTTCGCGTGGCGGGTCACATTTTTTAAATTATTATGATTATAGGCTATTGGTGGGCTACCGCCCTATAAATGCAAGCAAAAGTGACTGCTTGAAAAATAATATTTTTCACCCCTGTGAATTTGCGAATCACTACCTCGATCCACCCCTTCCAGTGGGTGAAATTAACTAAGAGGTACTGATAACTTGAAAAGTAAAGAATTAAAGTTGTTTGACTTTGCTGACAATAAAGTCTCCTAAATAAATTACAATATTATATCCGGGTGATGTAGCGACAGCTCATATCAACAATGGTATGTTATGGTATTGTTTAACTTTTCATAGGAATTCACCAGGTGGCGATGACCTATTGGGAGGTCACGTAGCTTTCTGTATATTCCCGTTTTTGGACTTTTATCCCTGACTGAATCCCTGTTCGAATCCTATGGGAAGAGGGTAATGACATTGAAGGACCATTGGAGGACCATAATAATTTAAATGTATAATTGTACAGAATGATGGTGAAGACCAGTCAGTTATCCATTGGTCCATAATTTGCATTTAGTCTGTCTTCATTGAGGCTGAATAAGCTGTTCCATTATCTTTGGCTTATAGGATTTTATTGAATCGAAAAGCAATGTGAAGGAAATAAATTACTCTTTGTTATGTGTGGTCTCATCTAAGAGAGCTAATACTAGCTATAAAACAACGCCTTATCGCCTCGGGATTGCAATTTTAACCCTTATGCTGCCTATTTTTTCAGACTATTTTTCATTCATTTGAAGCTGGAATTGCTAACGCAATTTCCAGCTCCAAATGACGAAAAATAATTATATTTATGAGGAAATATACATCTTCAAAATTAATTATTAGATTAACTAAGCATCTATCACAAAACATTCTAGTAATTCGATTTGAATTTATTGGTCTGAAATTTGCTTGAAAACGGATATATTCCGTCCCGGCAGCATAAGGGTTAAAATTGCACATTTAAGGTGGACCTTACGATCCCTAGTTCCCAATAATCAGAATATTGTTTCCATATTTTAAATCTCACCTGTAGTAGGGCTGCCATGGTGTCATGATTCACCCATTTGCTGTCTATACCTGTCATTATCATGGTGACATAGCCACATATAATGGCTAATAATATGACGATGTTCAGGTTGGGGCTTGTCATTTTTATGATTCTGAAAAGAAAAGTGATAATGTCTTTATAAATGCGAAATTAAGATATGTTTAGTTTTATTAGGAACACAACAATTTTAGTATGTCTAAATACTTTAAATTTGCATAAACACATCATTTAAATTATTATTGTATTATTCTCAGACCACGGGCTTAATAATTTATTAACCCTTTAACCGCCAAATTATTCAATTTGAATTTTCACCCACTTGAAGTTGTGTATCGCTGACGCGATCCACAACTTCAAGTGAGTGAAAATTATTCAGATTTGAGGTCAACTCTTTTCAAATCTTGCTGGTTGATGTCACATTTTACCATGAACATATTTAAAAAGTGGTACTTAATGTGCCAATAAAAAATGGACACCCGAATATATGCGGCACCGGCGGTTAAAGGGTTAATATTAATTATCCTTCCAAGTGCTAAATAAAAATTATTAAATAACTTAAAATTTCACAGACTTGAGTTGTGTTTCGCTACGGCGACCCACAACCTCAAGTGGGTGACAATTACTCATCCTTGTTTAATTTGAGACCAAACATTTGCAAATATTGATGTTTAAAAGCTCATTTCGTCCCCAATAACAGTGATTTTGGTCGGCTAGTAAATTGGATTAAAAACGTCTATAGCCGTGCTTACCCAGTACGCCCCAAAACATTTGTATAACATTTATGCAATGTTGGACCAACGTCGACGACGTTGGGCCGACGTTGTATAAATGTTATACAAATGTTTTGTGTTTACTGGGTTAGCGGTGTACGGTTTAACATAAATGTGAGATCATATTGCTGTTTATGAATACAATTAAACTTAATTTCATAAAAATACATATTAATGGGATGTGTTTACATCAAAATCAAATACAATGAAACCATACTTGTCATTCTGCTTGGCAATGTTGAACACCAAGACAGCTACAGCATACACTATTCCAAGACAGGCCAATGAACACATAATGATGAAGAGGGAAAGAGGAATGCCATGTAGCTCCAAGTCATCCACGTCTTCCCCAGCTTCAGCCATCCTGCCTGCAACAAAATCGACAAAGTAAAATTATTTGAAGTAGCCGATATAGCCGAATAATATTTCAAAATCAACATTCGACATTCTATATAATGTTTTAGGAATGTGTACATGCATTCACAGACTACTGTGACGAATTGTGTACCAGCGCGATTATCTTTAAGCAAATAGACATATTTTTCATGAATTCCCACTCTTAGCGAATCAATTTAATCTCAGCGCTTACGTTTTGAGCTTCCAACCCCAGCAAACACAAAACATTTGTATAACATTTGTACAATGTTGGACCAACGTCGAAGACGTTGAACCGACGTTGTACAAATGTTGTTAAAATGTTTTTTGTTTGCTGGGACATGCTCATCTCACCTGATCTGATATATGCCACACCCAAGTAATATTATACGGCTTCATTGTTATCAGGTTATCAGAGATGCAATATTGCGCAAAAGACAGAGAATATGAGATACTAGTAATTTGCGATAGTAATTTGCTACATGATATGTGGTAACCAGGTAACCAGCCTAAAGGCCACTACATCAAAGGAAGTCTGTCTAAGTATAGACTGTATAACCCATGATTCCACCCCTGACCAACACTATCACACATATTATTTATCACATTATTATCTCTCAAGATAATTACTCTGATAATTACTGTCGTCATTTTGATGCCCTTTAAAAGAGGTAGAACAGCACAGTGAATAAGAGCTAGTTTTGCATGAACAGATGAACGACATGCATATCAATCAGTGTGATTCAACATTCAAATCGTCGCCTCGGAGCTAAAGGATCCTATCTGCCACTCTGACGAGTGTCAGATAGGATCCTTTAGCTCCGAGGCGACGAAATGCTGTAGTACCTTCCTTCTAATTGATGTTAAGATTTGTCACAACTTCAAGTGGATGCAAACTACAAAACTGGATGAGGGGCAGTGAATACTGAATACTGTACTTGACCAATGTAACTGCAACCGTTCTATTCCCGATCACTCATTCAATATTGTGGGGAGCCTCCGAGAGGTAGCGTGCTCGGCCTCAAACCGCCAGAGCTCGAATTTCGAATAATGTGTCTGGATGGCGGTGTCATCTCTCGACATTCTCAGGAGGTTCTCTTGGCTCAGTTTAGCCAATATGTGCACACAGGTGTCCTAAAACCCTATTCATTTCATTTTCAACGGTCCTTAACGACGGAGATCATTTTGGATTACTTTATTTCAGTTTCCACACCTCGAAACAGCATTTCTTCTCTTATTCCTCTCCATATTGTAATAAAAACACATGACAGCAAAATATCATAATTTTTATATTACATTTTTTTTTAAAACAAATACGGATTTTCTTATGTCATCAAGATATTTAAAGTGGAATTAGAATGTAAAATGACGTTCTAAATAAACGGTCTAATATCTTGGCTAGTTCTCACTGTCTAGTTCATACTCAGAAGAGTAATACAGAGGTAACACAATTTTGACGCCATTGAAAAAAATGTTTCTTTTTGCTAGGCTTCATTTTCAGCTGAGTCTGTTGCTAGTTTTTTATCTTCCCAGAACCGCTGGATGTAGCATGCCCTAATCAGTTAATCAGCCTAGGCGTGGCCGCTAATACACGAAATGGTTACGTCACACAACAGCCACACCCAAAAATCAATCAGCGAACAACAGACGTTAACCCCTTTAACCACCGGTCCCGATTATATTCGTTTTCCATTTTTTTATTAGCACTTTAAGTATGTACAACCTTTTACACATGCTGAGGATATAACGTGACATCAAAAAGTAATAGTTGAAAATAGTCAAATTTGAATGATCTCATCCACACGAAGTTGTGGATCGCTTCAGCGAGACACAGCTTCAAGTGGGTGAAAATTCCAATTCAATAACTTGGCGTGTAAAGGGTAATCTGGGCCGAGGTCGTAGACGGTGGCCCAGCATCAACCCAACATTTGCTCAACGTCTCGTTCCACCTGAGCCGTGACACCAAACAAATCCCACATTGGACCTTCCTTGTCCATTCACCATGTTTACCAGTATTTCCTGATGGCTATTCTGTCTGCACCAGGCCACTTTGATCGATGACGGCTGATAGATATACTAAATCACGATAAACAAAAGAACCCGATCGTTAGGTGGTGAGCAGTTAGTCAGCCTGAAAACACACCATCTACGGGTCATGAGACTGTTGACATCAGACATTTATTTCAAAATCCGGAAGCCCATCACGTCTAGGGAGAAGGGGGGTGGTCCTGACCCCTTTTTGAAAATAAATTAGTTAAACATGGCTTTTAATTTTTTATTTGGCAGGTAAATGTTCTCGGGTGGTTGCCTGAAACACCTTTTATTAGCAGAGGAGATGTAAAAACATTGTGTCATGCCTAAATTAAACACCACATTGTGGGAAGCCAACCAAATCCAATGTGAACACCCCCCTTTCCATTAGTTCTGGATCCGCCCTAGAGGACTGTGATTAACTCAGTAAACACGATGCATTCAACCAATGTTAAGTTGATGTTCGCAAATCTTGATGTTTAAACACTCTTTTCATTCATATTAACAGTGATATTTGATCGGCCCAGCGTCTACGACGTTGGTCCAACATTGTACAAATGTTACGCAAATGTTTTTAGCCCGCCGTCTCCGACGTCGGCCCAACATTCACCCAGCATCGGGTCAACATACCGTGGTTGCTGGGCTGTGTTTGTTGGGTATAGTCGTGCTTGGCGCTAACGGGTTCGTATTTTCGCTCATTTGAAGCGGAAAATATTGTATCAGCTTGAAATAAAAGAAAATAACAGCAAATATGCCGTACCATGAATGTATACGAACACAATTATTTAAATTACTTATAATGCCCCATTCACACCTGTCCGTCAAACCATCCATCGTCCGCTTCAGTCATCAGTCGTCCGCTTCAGCTAAATCGCTTGGATAGAAAATATGAAAGACCATTCACACCTAGTCCGTCATCCGTCATCCATCGTCAGTCAAAATCGGTCCGGGAGCGATTTCAACGGACGACGGATGCGGACCATAAATCATGGTAATGAGCTGTGGATAGGGAATTCCCCGCAAATTTATAATGCCTCTGTCAACCACTTTCCCGGACTGTACGTATTTAAAACTGTCGGGACACAGAAATCTGTGACCACAGCTTCAAAAAGACTGATAGGTGTGAATGCTAGTGACTGAAGCGGACGACTGATGACTGAGGACGGATGGCGGACGACGGAACATAGATGACGGACAGGTGTGAATGAAGAATTTAATTTATTTGCATTAAAATAAATCGCCCGTATCTATATATTTAGGCATATTGTAAAAAATACATGGGGTTTATAATCCTTAACCAGTAAACACGAAACATTTGTATCACATTTATACAAAGTTGGACCAACGTCGAAGACGTTGGGCCGACGTTGTGTAAATGTTATCAAATGTTTTGTGAAATAGAAGAGCCTACCGAGCCATATTAATATTGATAATCCCGTATTTATACGTTATCAGTGACACAATGAGCATGACATTATGTGATTTGCGTCCACGAAATATCTTATTTTCTGATGAATTGCCTTTGAGTCGGATTTATACATGATATGTCGGCGTGACAAAGAAATATCCACAATGGTATCAATGGTTATGTCATGTCATATGTGATTTATGCTAGAGGTTTTTCTTTGAGTACCGCATGTCAAACCAATCGGACTCTACCCGACCTCGCGTCGTGAGTTTGCAGCGATCCTAGAGCTGAAAAAAATCACATTATTTGCACATCATAATGAATAAATGGTATTTTATGATTGCCTGAACATTTCGGACGCACCGCGGGACTGACAAACAACGCTACGACGGCTGCGAAGAGACATTATTACAATGTACGTTCATTTGTGACGACGGCGGATATCGGTGAGATCCCAGTCGTGGACGTGATCACGACGCACAGAATATCTACGACTATTTACGACACAATCTACCATATGATATAGACTTTACAGAGATTCGAATAATATGGGGTTTTCTTTTATATACACTGTACTGTACAAATTCGGATAAGCAATGTTGCTGTCGATGGCAAAATAAATTATATATTTTTGCCACATAGACTTAAAGCGTCAGATAAAAACTCGTATTGTAGTCAGATCTTATCAACCACAACTGGTAACATTAACCATCCACAGGGGATTATAAAGTGCGATAACAAAGTAATTACTTGACATTAGGCCGCGTAGATCATATAATGTGACATATTTGAATCACTGTGCAAGGATATTTATTTTTACATACGTACGTCCTATAAAATTCTCACGCAAACATGATGACATTTCAATGTGCTTTGAATTTGATTAAGGGGCCATGTATAGTTATCAACATTATCACAAGCTTACAAAACTGTTTTTTTTCGAAGACCTCTCACTCCTCAAAAGCGTACATAAACATTATTTTCTCAACAATTATTCTGTTGTGGAGATGCATTTTTGAAATATTTCCCATTTGCAAATAAAGAGTTGAAAATCATAATTTGCTAGAGAAGCTGAATTATTGAATAAAACCGTACGTGATGCAGTGAACAGCATTCATTCATCATCATCAGATCAACATTTTCGACATGTTGAAGTGTGTGTCCAGAATTTTTTTTTGTTCTATTATTATTGAATTAAAAATTTAATTCCAGGGCGCTGCGTTTCAGCAGAGGAACCTTCTTTAACTAATAGGACGCGGAGGGTTCTTTAACCTTTACATCGCTAAATTATTTGTGTTTATACCATAACTAAAAGTTTGTTGTCAATTTAAAATCATCATAAATGTCTTAGTCAGCTTTTTCCGTGAATACCTATGTTATGTGGCTACAGCAATTACAAATATTTTAATGATTTCAGCTTGCGGACCGTTTTTATACGTCAGAATCTGATTCTAACGTGCATGTATAAAGACAGTCCCCGCGCTGAAAGGGTTAATCATGTTAACGAGGCTTACAAATTACCTTTTGCACGATTGATTATGTGGATAACGTAAATAAATGTGAGTATTTTTCACCTACTTGTAGTTGTGGGTCGCGATAGCGAGACACAACTACAAGTAGGTGAAAATGTAAATAAAATAACTTGGTGGTTAGCGTTGTTTATTATGCACGACCCCTTATTATATATATATCTGCATCAACGAGCTGTATAATAGGTATTACTAAGTATTTTATTTATGACTGGTGATAAAATATATGCAGAGCTATTAGTAATAGTATGATAATGTCGGTGACGTGAACACAGCTATAATATGGCCCCCATTTCACTCACTATTATGGGCTGATTTTATCAAATCAAAATAATCATTTCACCGTCGGGATACACGAAATCAAGATGCTTCAGTGACAAAGGTAGTAGCTGCTTATTTTTCAAGTAAGCAGTTACTGTTGTTTGCCTTTGAACAGCCGTATATATTGATAAGATACGATGCTATTGCAGCGTTCATTTTTCGCACTCAAGAACAGTGCGAGTTGGTATATTACATGTGCAGACTGAACACGCTTTGTCGATAAAAAAGGAAATAACCTGCGTGATACCACTAGTCATGGATATATATAACCGATAAATAATATTTCCAAGCGAGTCCATATATAGGTTCTTACGTCATAGCTGAAATTTGTGATATAAATATATATATATAATATAATGACTTCTATAGCGCCAGTATCTCTCAACAATATTGAGACTCAATGGCGCTGACAATATAGATGACTCATTGTTCGGATGACGATAATGCCACTATTAATATAGGAAAAATGATATTTTAAATCACAGGCCCTATTTTTTGTTCCCTATAAATACATGAAATAGGAACTTGATTGGGCGGTTTTTTGTAGCATAATAATAGTGAAAAAGAGGTTTCCCAGCAAACATGAGACGTTGGCCCAACTTTGGTTTACTGTTGGCCCGCCGTCTACGACGTTGCCCCAACAGTAAACCAACGTTGGGCCAACGTCCCATGTTTGTTGATTTAGATCAGAATAGAAGCTAGTATAAATAATTATCAACCTGTCTTACAGACTGTGGTAGTTTTCGCAGTATGGTAGCTACCACTGCATCTATGACACGATGGCAATGGTAGGTGCTTTTAGGTTATTTCTGTAATTACAGGCAAGATTTGATTACTCAGGCTTCTTCTGTGTAATCATGATCAGCAGTGTTCTGTTTCAATGTCGCTGGTATCAGATTATATTACAACACCACCAGGCGTTGAACAAATTGAATGCTACGTCTACCCCAGTCGCGGATCCAGACCGGCTCACAACGGTTCACGTGAACCGGTCAGCCATTCAAACAATTTTATTTTTTTGTGCAGAAATCTTCTCTCTCGCAGTCTTGCTGTAGGCTCATCGGGCTAATTGATTACCTGTATGGTATAAAGCAGAATACAACCACGCTATTCTAGCATCAGCATGCTGCTGCTGTAGAATCATCTGGGGAAGCCCAAGCTACCCAGCTAACACTAAGCGTCGACCCAATTCTGGTGTAGGCTAATGCAGGCCTAGCCCCAGTGGCTTAAACAGATTTCAGCCACAGACTGACCCTATGCAAAATCGTGGGAACTTCTTTGGACGGTCATGTCTAAAACTGTTGGAGGGGGGGATAGAAAAATTGTGAAAAAAAGTTTATCGTCACAAAAATCAGAAAACAAAGTTCGTTGAAAAAGTGGGCAAAAAAATGTGAAAAAAAGTTTGTCGTCACAAAAATCAGAAAACAAAGTTTGTTGAAAAAGTGGGCAAAAAAATTGTGACCAGATAAACAGCAAATGGTATCGTATAATAGGGAAGGCAAACGACAAAATTTTATATTTCAGGTTTTCAAAGAAGCATAGAAAAAAACGTTTGTCGGCCGTTCATCCCCCCAAAATAAGTATTTTTAGTCATCTGCTCAACGTGAACAATGAGAGAGCAGTGCGACGCCTGAAAACATAGCCTACTTGCGCAGCACAAGGCAAGAAAGCAGGCAGATAAGACTAGATCTCATGCACGTAAGTGCGATATTAATATCGAAGCTATTTATTGAAGAATTTTGCAATGATGCACCCAAGGAGAATAAATATGGTCAATTTGCTGGAAAACAGGACTGTGCCTTTGGTATTTTATTTTATACTTATTCATATTTCAGAATAAAATGAGTTTATTTTGTAGTATCAATTTTGTTCTCAAAAGTGCTAAAATGCCACAATTTAAAGAGTAGGATTTCAAAATTTTCTGGGGGAGTACCCCCATACCCCCCGCCATGAGACGCATTGCGCGCGTGTGTCACAATTATTATCCATGTGGATGTTGTGAACCAGTCAGCTAACCCCTCTAGATCCGCCCCTGTACCCTAATATTACCCTACTGCGTTCCAGTGTCAGACATAGTTCTCTACGTAGACACCAACACAACTGCACTCCAGTGCCATCTGCAGACATTGTTGTCTACTTAGACCGCAACCCTACTGCATTCCATTGTCATCTGCAGACACAGTTCTTTACTTAGACCCCCACCCTACTGTACTCACGTGTCATCTGCGGACTAGTTCTTTACTTGGAACCCAACCCTACTGCACTCTATTGTCATCTGCAGACACAGTTCTTTACTCAGACCGCTTTAAGCAGGCAAATAATTGTTTTAATTTATTTTATTACCAGATTAAATAACTGGTATTAGAAATGAAATGAGTGTTTGAACATCAATATTATTTGTAAATATTTGGCCTTAAATTAAACATATATCAGTTACTTCTATCCACTAGAAGTTGGGGGTCGCGCTAGCGAGATACAACTTGTAATTGGTGAAAATTTAAATGGATAACGTGTCGGGAAAAATGGTTAATGTTACTTTAATGTTAGACCACTGTCTCCAACGCTTGTCCAACAGTCAACCAAACAGTGGGGGACTTTCTCAAGGGTTGATGGCGGAACGGTGCCGCAAAATAAATAATAAAGAGGATGATGTCACCTTCTGGCTCTCGCAAGGTGAAACACCCCTTTACATTACATAATACGCAGATTCACGGCGATGACAGGCAGATTTCCTGATGGTACATGGACGACAAGTTCAGATTAACCTGTTTGATCCATGATCCCCATTGCTCCATATGAACGCGCCCCACGCGTGGTGTGCTGTTGACAGAATGGTACGCCGATAAATGGGGATTATGATTCTGCCAACTTCATAAAACACGTGCTCCCGCCCACTTGTAAAGTAAGCAGATACTGCCTTTCCATTTTAGAACTAACCAGTTGTTTTGTTAGATCCACGAGGCGAAGATTAACCCTTGAAGTGCTACAAAAAGCGAGTAATCCTTTCAGTTTCTTGTAGTTGTGTCTCAAACCGCAACCCAAGACCTAAGTGTTGAGAGTGACTTAGATATCTTCCCAGCAAACACGAGGCGTTGTCCCAATGCTCGCCAGCGTCGCAGACGGTGGACCAGTATTATAACGACATTGAGATAACGCGTCGTGTTTCCTGGGTAATAAAAATATAAATATATCAGAATCTGGGATCATCAGACGTCAAATTCTGCCGCGCTGAAAGGGTTAATAGATTATGAGCGCGTGCTCCCATCCCTGTGAAAAGTAGTAAATCTTTCTTAATTATAGGTTTCTCTCAACCATTAATTCTGAATAAATTTTATATACATTTCTGTTAAGACAGATCTGTAATTCGACATGCTTATTTGCCTAACATATTTTTTATAAAAAATAATATTTTATGAGATTCCTGTATTTGTCCCGTCATAATGTGATATATTTAGATAGCACCCTGGATCCAAATTTGTCTGGGATCAATTTCAAACCTGATTACGTATCCCAACAAACACAAGATACATTCACCCAATGCTGGTTTAACGTTGGGCCGGCGTCAAAGACGCCGGCCAAACATCATACCGGCATTGGGTGAATGTATCTTGTTTGCTGATTTCCGCGTTGAATTGATCCCTCCAGCCGAATGTAACGCACACCGGTCCCTATTCAGGATCGGAATTTACTACCAATAGCTCACAGAGCGTGGGGTGTTATCCGATCGCCCGTGTGTCAATGACCTCCACAAAGCCAGTGACGCCACATTAACTCTCATATCTCCTGATATACATACCGTCGCCTCGGAGCTAAAGGATCCTATCTGACACTCGTTAGAGTGGCAGATAGGATCCTTTAGCTCCGAGGCGACGATACGTTGGTTAGATGTTTATTTATCGTCAGAGACGTTGGCCCGGCGTTGAACCGGCGTGTCATCGTCGGTCCTTACTGTAGGGGGAATGCAGACCACAAGCAGGGATCACGATGGAGAGCACCTTCGCGACACGGATTTGAACTATATTATAGTACACTATAAGTTAGAGCAGTACTCAAGGCCCATTTGCCTCATTTTATGTCGCTCTAAAATGTCCTCATTCCATTCAGCTGATTCTTAACACACAAAGCGAGTGGCTGAGCTAATTTGTAAAAAAAAGTAAAGTCAACGAAGAAATAAATGTAGGCTATCTACATTTTATTTAATTACCTCTTTCAGATATTATTCCAATAAACATAGCGCATTAAGAATAACACTATTTATTAGGTAAACTGGTAAACCATTCAGCTTTTTACAATTTTTAACTGGGGTTTTTCGTTGTGTCCATGCTGCACACTACATAACAAAATGTATATAAATAATATTGGCCCAGATTTGGGCAAATATAATTATATAAACAACGGTAGGTCGTCGTGATGAGCGTTTATCGAGCTGCATTGAAACCAGACAGACAGACAGCAGACATGTCAGGTATCAAACACAATGCACTTACCCAAATAGAAGGCTTTGAAGGCTTTGAATCAATGCTGACTCAATATTGGTCAGCCTTCTCCGACGCTGGCCCAACATTAAACTGTGTTTACAGGATCACGAGGACAGGACGTGGTATCAGAAATACAGTGGCGCTAGGAGGTGGGGGACATGACACGGATCTCGTGGGAAGCGTTAGAGACCGCGATCCGGTGATCCGGATGGATCATCGCGGTCAATCATCGCGGATCACTGATCCCGATACATGATGATTATGCCCAGCAAACACGAGGCGTTGATTCAGATGGTGGTTAAATGGTGGGTCGACGTCGCAGACGGCTGGCCACCATTTAAACATCATCGGATCAACGCCTCGTGTTTGCTGGGGAGTAGTCTATCTTCTCAGCGGAATTGCAGCAAACACGAGACTTTGAGCCAATGTTGATATTTCGTGTCGTTGCTGATCCAGACACAACATAATATCATGGCTGTGTATGCTGCTCTGCAAAGGCAGAAGGCCGTATCTGCTTACTTGGAAAGTAAGCAGATACGGCCTTTTGCCTTTGCACGGCAGTATTCTTATAATATGTTTACTGCTAACCCCTGTCGTCCTGCTCAGTTGTTACATGGTACACCATTCATTATATAACCTGGGGCTGTCCAACCTCAGGTGGCGCCCCCCTCATGAACTACAATTGAGTATACACTGAAGGTATGAAAGCCATATCATATATTTTATTCCAAACTTAAAATAGACCGTTCATCCATAAACGCCCGAGTTTATACCACAATGAAATTAAATGAATGGGTTTTTAGGCCACCTTGGTGCACATGTAGACTAAACTGAATTAGATGACACTGTGCTCCAGACACAATATTTAGTTGAGGTCAGCTGTAACAGCAACTAATTCATTTGAAGAATGGACAATTTGTCTGTGTGTAAGATCGCTTTCCTATACCTTCATTGTAATATAGTCAATTACAGTTCATGCGAATCGTGCCACCTGTGTACTAACGAAATTTTCAGCTCAAAATTATGTTTTTCTCTTTGCTTAAGAATTTGTTCCGCTTTTCTATTACAAATTTGCAAGAAGTATTTTCTTAAGAAAAGTCAGTTTCCAAAATTGCCATAAAAAGGCAGAACAGATTCTTGATCAAATATCAAAACGGCATTTTAAGAAAACCAACTATCTATAGATCTATACCAACATACTAAATCCTCTATGTGATATTATTTTCTGGAGATGTTGCTCGGGTTATAATTATTATAATTGCTGTGTTAATCTCAGTCGTTGAGCGAGTGTTAAGTCTATGTCATGGGATTAGAGGATACATGAACTCGACAGAGAGTTAATAACCAATCGGATATCATGATACATCCCCACATCAAAGAACCCTTTAAGCTCTGACGATGCATAAGAGCATCATTTAACATCCCTGAAAACCGACCTAATTATTTTACGACTGGGGGTTTTAGAAAGAAAATTTCCATGAAACTGGTTTACCAATACGTGGCAATTTTCGTTAATTTGTCACCCTATTCAAGTCATCTTCATCCACTACAAGTCGATAATTGCGCCAGTAATTCGCGGCTTGTAGTGGATGAAGATGACAATGGTAAATTTAGGCTTGAAAGGGTTAAAGGTGGTCATGTGCAGAATATTCTAATTCCATGTGATTATTTCTCACATCGGCTTGAT
Organism: Flabesymbios commensalis; assembly: GCA_964017125.1. Taxonomy (NCBI): domain Eukaryota; kingdom Metazoa; phylum Annelida; class Polychaeta; order Terebellida; family Flabelligeridae; genus Flabesymbios; species Flabesymbios commensalis. Next base: position 31,804,274 of record OZ024913.1, read on the forward strand.
TTAATTTAGATAAACTGGAGAGTTAATTACAGAGCTAGACTCATCAGCCTCCTCTACACACAATCCACGACACGACATTGTACACCGCTCTGCAAAGCCAAAAGGCAGTACCTGCTTACTTGTAAAGTAAGCAGATACTGCCTTTTGGCCTTTCACGACAGTACAGGTACTACCTTATAATTACATCCCCAGCAAACACGAGATATTGAACCAATGTTGGGTTGATGCTGGGCCAGCGTCGCAATGTCTTGTGCTTACTGAATTCCAGCTTTGGAAATTATATCACCTTGAAAACGGTTGTTTTCTTCGATTTTGTCATTATACCTGATTACTGTGAACAGCAACTACGGCATGTAAATTAATTAAAAACTTTATAACTATATACACCATCATATTTGTAATTCATTTTAGGCATATTGGTATTTCTGTCCGATAAGAAAAAATCAGTCGCAAAACAAAATAAAAAAAAGTGGTAGTATAATATATTATAATTTCGCAATTTGAAGATTTTAATCAAGCAGTATATGTGATTGAAATAAATTTGCAGTCTGGAATGAGGTACCACTAGCTGACCAGATTCACTGGACTTAAGACTCCGTTGTAGCTTGTACATGTATAAATTGTTCTGCATTTTTGTGAGAAAGTAAACGACGTATATTGGAAATGTTTCTGAGATGAAACATGCACGAACGACACAGAGACTTAACATGTGCTTTCATATTGAGATGTTTATAAAAAATTACGCCGAGATTTTTAACAGAAATCGACTTCTTTTTAAAAACTGCACAAAATACTTAGTATTGTAGACTACTGATTAGATGGAAGACCCGTGAGGAAGCCCGTGGGCAGAAATTAATGAAATTTTAGTAAGGCCGATAAAAGAGTTAGGTCTTTAAAATGCTATATCCCAAGGTCATTTAAAGGCCAAATGTCAAGGTAAAATGATAATTTCTAAAATGTTGAATAACTACATTTAGCTATATTTATCACAATATAGGACAACGAAAACAACATTATTAATTTCAGTCAAAAAGATTCAAATGGACAAAATATTTAATGTTGTATATAATGTATTATATAAAAGTGCAAGAGGACATTGCGTCCATGTCACCGACCATTTCTGGTCGGCGATATTCAACCACGCATGTAATGAAATATCTCAATTAATGCATACATGTACACATGGGGATTTTGCATAAATTGGTAAAGAAGGGTTAAATTAACATATAAACACTCATTACAATGCGTGACGAAATCAGACTGATAATTTGTTGGGCTTACATTAAGTGTGGGTGGATGCTTATGAAACTCTCCCTGACCAGCATATTTATATCTACAAGCCTCGACACCGAGTTACCATCCTATTTTATATTAGATGTTTTTCGCAAATTTAGTCACAATAAAGATAAATATATTTTGCAAGCAAAAATATTCCGCAATAGCCCAGCAAGTACAAAACGTTCAGCTAAGGTTTGTTCAACGCTGGTGCAGCGTCTCAGACAGTGGACCAGCATTCAACCGACCTTGGCTGAACATCTCGTGCTCGCTTGTCGTGTTTGCTGCTCGTGAGACGTGTTCAATCATCTTTGCCATGTGACCCTATCAATTTTCTTTAATTGTCGCATTGTTTGCGGGATTGGAATAACTATCTAAATATCAGCACTAGAAAATTCAATCGCATCCAGTGCTAGTTGGTCACATAGTGTGTTGACATTTTAACCGAGTGATCACTATAAATTGACATTTTAACTGATTGGTCACTTTAAATTTATGACTTTGTCCTGGCGGCACTCGCTGCAGATAAGATAAGAGTATATGGAAATTTCTCTTGTCGTCCTGCTTATACTTGTCCAGACAGACTAACCATATAAATCTACAACCACCAGACATGAATAAATTATGCAAATTATAAATGCTCGTCTGCACCGCTCACTCAAACATGGTTGATGACATTTAGAATAAACCCAGCAAACACGTGACGTTGGGCCAGTGTCGCAGACGGTGGCCCGACATTGATCCGACATTGGGTCGACGTATCTTGGTTGCTTAGAACCGTTGCTTGGAATTAATTAACCAATAATTTTTGAATGACTGGCTAATACGAAAAGTCATGCATAACATCAAACAAAACCCATTTAAAAATGTGTTTTCAATAGATTTCTTTTTGATGTTTTTGTTCTCTGAGATTTTGTGTGGTAACATAATTCATATAGAAATAAGTTATAACAAAGCAAGACAGTCAGTCAGTCACTCCACGACTCCAGATTATAGATCCGGATCGTAATCCGGATCATCCCAAAATTTAATTGATTGTTCACTGTTCCATAAAATGAGATGGTACATGTAGGTTTGTTTTAATATGCAGAATTAGGTGAAAACTAGTAACACCATGAGATATTACCACGGTGGTAGTTGCATGGGATGTTCGTTTCAATTATTCATCTAGACATTATTTAAAAATAATTTATTAACCAATTGAAGCAATGCAAATTTGTAGGCCTAATGCAAGGCTTCGTCCGAGAAAAGTGTATGGAGCTTGTGGAGTTTTGTGTTGTGAATATTATGTGAGAAAGTATGCGTATATCTCATTGATAAAGCTACATGTCGAGGACGTTAATAATTTGTGTATATGTCATAATTATCTGCTGTATCAATGTATCACACAAAAAATTAAGCATGCATGCACTGGAACTTCCCATTGGGCGCAATATGTTGTTGTGACGTTGAATCAACGTCAATGACGTTGATTCAAAGTCACAACAACGTCTTCTGCCCAGTGGGCTGTGTGACGTTTCTATGACATGACAGGTAACACGGAATCGCATATGAAAACCCTTTGAAAGAACATATTAAGACCTTTCATGTTCTCTGTGATGATATTAATTAGGACCACAGTATGTGATAAACAACCTTGATGTTCTTGTTACAAATAGCCCAATGATGGTTTAATGTTGGGCCAGCGTCGCAAAGCATTCATTAATCATCATGGTCAACGTCTCGTGTTCGCGAGACCAGTGTACATGTGTAGTGAGCTGGTTTGATGCAGTGTCCAGTTTTGTACTCACGATTTTTAGATTTTGGTTCTCTGTGTTTACATGTTGTGGTATTATGGTTTCCCCATTCATAATGTGAATACATGTATCTGTGACGTTATAGCCTAGCATTAATAAAGTACCATTGGTTCAACATCTATGTTCTTTCTGGGGTGCTCAATGGTTCGAGGCTCTGTTTGGTGGAGGATTATATATTGTTACATTGGATCTAGCATATACATATTTTTGTGTTATTTGAACACTTATTGTATGGTTATATCCATGGTCTCATGAAAATGCATGTTGGCATTGTTATGTCTGCAAAGTGTATTGAATAGAATTTGATTAAAAATGAAAACATCTGAGTTGATTAGCGTTGGTGGGAACAACAATATATAATCACACCACCACAACTTATTATTTTATAGTCTTTTATATACATTTGATCTCCACATTATAATATAATATCCTGTTTTGCCCACCATAACCATACTGCCGTGACGCACAGGCAAACATCAGTGAGTAGTTACCATGTTACTGTTGTTTGTCTTTGCATGACAGGCATGCTGGGCCTATATTTCACACCTACAGTATGGGCAATAACCATTACAAGGTAGTACTTGAATTCTTACTTAACTACTAACGTAACAGGTACTTACCAGAGTACCGTCATCGACACCTTATACATGTATACTATATGAGACAAGCTGTTCAAACAAGGAACCGTGTCTAAGAAGAATGTGACATGTAGTGATTCACTAGCAAAGAAAATACAGAAATAATACCTCACCTGTTTATTTTTAGTGAGAAACATCTCTCGTTGATTACATTTTGCGGTCAATATTGTCATTTCGCTATTCATAGTCTTCACTCATACTGATGTATTTTCTAGGTTTTAAAATACTGAAAAATACCTACGTTAACGATTAATCAGCTGTATATGTATCTGAAACAGTGCTCAACATTTTTTTGAACGACGTTGGCTTTATGGATATGTCTGACGACGTGCAATCACTAAACAGTTATAATTAGCCTGCATTATTTTTTATTTGTGGAGGTTATCTGGACATACCGATTTCAGTACATCTCAATGTACTAAGCAAAAGCGAGATGTTTGATTTTTATTTCATTGCGGTGATTGGTAATTACTCATGGTAACTCTAGAATAGTACGTTGAAACACATGAGTCACTAAAGTAACGTGGACACAGCAGCCGTGTGCTGAAAAACATATATTGACCTCATAATAATGTACATGTACTAGTGCTGTACTAAAACCAAAAATTAGCTACAAAATAGCTACAAAATTTGCGAAAAATTAATTTTCACTACCAAACTACTCTTTCTATCAATATCGTTGTACCCTGAAAATTTGATATTGATATCTCGCATGAATTTATATACATGAACCAGTACTGCTCGATTTAGAGATAAGCTACCCCCTTATGTATGATAAACTGAATACGATTTATTTTTAAGTGACAGAAACAAATATCGACCACAAAAAAAATATGTTCTCAGTTTGAACCATGACCATGATGACGTAGATACGGCATTTTATCTGATGTCTAAGAACGGAAGTATTATGATGATAGAAACATCAGCGAATGCAGGGCGATTCAGAACTCCAGACGACTTGTCCAATTGCTTGAAGCTGAAGTGACATTCCGAGGTCGGTCGTATTTGTGGTTCATCAGGTGCCTCAGGGGGAGGGTTAACCCTTACAGGTCTAGCAGCGTCTATAGCTGTTTGTCTAGTTTAATTTTTCCTTCAAACTATACATTTTGAAGAAAAATGAGCATTATATTTTCTAGATTTGCATATTTCCCGATGCAAATTGTAAGTAATTAGTACCCACTGTAAGTTGTGGATCGTGGTAGCGAGACACAACTTCGGGTGGAGAAAAAACAATTTCTATAATCTATTTTTACCACATTATAATTAATTAATTAATTAATTAAAAACATAATTAAAGCGGAAACATGATTTTTGCTTATCAGTGGCGGCCATCTTGGATTTTTTATTAATAGGCAAATGTAAAAAATGGAACAGTTTTTATTTGTTCTGCTGATATATATAGATGTGAGAAATCAATCAAAATCAACATGAGAATGACACAAAATCTCGCTACGTAGCGACATGTACTACAGGGCCCTGCCACACACATGATGAGGTTGACAAGGTGCATTATGTAACGAATAACAAGCCTCGTCTGTCCAGCCAATTAATTAACAACCATTGAATTCTCGTATACATACAGGAGGTGTTTTCAGTACGCTGCCCTTAAGTTGTGATTCTATTAACAGTCATATTATATTATTATGGTAACCAGCGAGGTATACGTAATCCGTATACACTAGAAGTTGATCTCAATAAAGAAATTTTAGATTGGAATTCTCGTCCGCAAATGCTTCAAAAGAAAATACAAGTAATAATCTTGTTCCGATTCTGAAAAATAATTTAGCTTTGCAGATTAAGAAACTATACAGTATGCTCGCTATATATATTCACTTTGAGACGTGAATTGCTATCGTAATTCTCAAAGTGAATAAAATTTAAAAAAAGCCCACCAATTAAGAAGAATGATACGAAAACGTCATGAATCTGATGGATGGTATCATTTTAATCTTTAGTGAATTTGTTTGAAGATATGCCGCTTCTATCGACCCTAATTATCAGACTGGAACATGTGCAGCTCTGTCTGCTGTGGTCTACATACTGCATGCATGAAGTGAAACTTCCAGGATTAAGCATTCTGACATATAGACACACATATATACTGCATATATACTGCAAAGCCAGAAAGCGTATCTGCTTACTTGTAAAGTTAGCAGATACATCATTTTAACTTTGCACGTCAGTATTGTGGCCGTGTGAAGTTCCCCTTTACATAATCAATCTATACGATGTTATCAGGTACACTTGGTGTGTAATAAATCATCTTAATTACCTTCTAAATGTGATTAATCATGTCTCAGTGAACAGTCAGACTTCACAACATAGGCACCCCTTTACAGTAGAGGCGGAGGGATGGGTGTGAGCTGATACACTCAAAAGTGGATATTGCAGCAGAAAGGCACAAAACAGTCATTATTGCTCTAAACGAGTTACCAGTTGACAATTTAAATTTGTTCTCTTTACAGGTAAATTCAAAGCAATCTGTCTGAACATCAAATTAGACACGACAAGATACCACTTTACCATGTTTACAACCCAGAGCATACACTTTTACATAAGCACATCAAACTCTCTGCAACAAGGTTTAGCCCTTAAAGCGCTGAATATCTTTTATATAAACCATAGAGACAAAGGGGTTTTATTCAATTCGAAATCATCATAAATGTTAAGTTAGCTCTTTTCTGATTCATTTGAATACCTATGTTATCAGTGGTTATGGGTCTATGACCATTAGAAATATTTTCATTCTTACAGTGCGGGGATCGACTTTAGACGCCAGAATCTGACGTCTACAGACGTCAGATTCTGACGACTAAAGTCGATCCCCGCGCTGTAAGGATTAATGCTGGTCCAGCGCCGTAGACGGTGGTCTAACACTAAAGGACATTTCCTGATTACTTTTAAATTTTATTTATTATCGTTACAAAAATGGGACAAAAAAATTAAAGATAATTATAAAGATAAAATCTATTGCCATGATGTGTTAAAATTTTCCCCGCACCAAAACCAGAGATAAAATAAATACATAACTTATTATACAATGTCGCATTGTAGCAGCAAAGTCACTCTGGAAAGCATAGAATTATTACGTCTATTTTTTTAACTGCCTTTCAAGCCCAACTTTTATGCGGCTGATCCGATTCTAGTAATTTGCTTCACGCTTTTACAAGTACCATGCGCACAGCTTATCAATCAATAGTCAAATCTGTCAATAATACAATACTCCAATTGAAGCAAGAGTCACCTATGTCAAGCAGCCTCACCTAATCAGGTCATTAATCATCACGTGACTCACGCCATTCTCTGCAGATATTACGGCGAGGTTCACGTGAGCGACATTAATGTAATGGTGGAGAATGGACTAACGCCAGCGGCGGCCATTTTGTTTATGCCCAGAAAGTTCCTGTGCCACTCGCTCAAGTATGTGGATATCAATAATAGGCCCTCGCTGATAAGACCCCGCTACTCATTTGTTTTCCTCCTGGCCAGTGATTAACTGAGCGTTGTTTTCATCACCGTTTCCACTTAAACGTGCTATTAATTTCGGTAGACAGATCCAGATAACGTCAATCTGCTGGAGGTCCTAGTGTTTGATATAGTAGTAGAGTTACCTGGTATGCGAAACTGTTCTGGTTTACATAACAAGGCTAGTTTAATGTTGTCCCACCGTCGTGGACGGTGATTCACCATTAAACCAACATTGGGTTAATGTCTCGTTTTTGCTGGGAATCCGCTGGAGGTCCAATTGTGTTTGCTTTTGTAGAAGAGTTAGGCATATCTGTTATGCGACACTGTTCTGGTTTACATAATAATGCATTAAATATAATCTAATCTCAACTTCTCGGTGCTCAGATACAATAATATTGTTCCAACTCGTGAGACTCTCTGCCTCCCCCCACAAAAAAAATTTGTTTAGTGTTGTATGTTCAAGGGGAATTCAAAATTACATGGGCATTGGGGACAGCAGATATGGCAACATTATTATTAGAAATGAAATGAAATGAAATATGAACAGGCGTCAGGATAGCTCATTCGTGGCGTGGTTGACTCAAAAGAGTTCGAATTCCGCTACTGCCTATGTTCTCCTCTCAGTGCACACATAATTATACAGTTCAAAAATGGATGGATAATGATAACAGCGCAAGCATGTCCGATTATAGCGACATTAAAAAACATGACAATAAATAAACATGATAAAGACAAATACTCCAAAGGTGACGTTTAAAAAATCTGAACAATAAATATTCCCTTCCAGCCAGATCATGTTACAATACAACAAGAAAACGAGTGGCATTAACTCTATGTTGATTTCATGTTGGACCACCGGCTACCACGCTAACCCAACATTAGATCAATGTGAAGTCAATGTCTCGTGTTTGCTCGAAAAAAAGATATAAGTATGTTGGTTGTAAACGACTCCATGTAAACACTTGTCACATGAATGTGTACAGTAAACACTAGTACATGTTGATTGTGTACACTGGTAAATACAGTAAATATTAGGCTAACCCTGCACAATATTAGCTTATGTATAATCTTTACTTACGTTAGATCAAACATCTGTGTCATATGCCAGGTGGAATGGTGATCTAATCTCAAATAACAACAAAATTTGTGATAACATTTATTGAAAGTTACATGAAAACATTCATTATATCGTAGGATTGTATAAACATATAAAAAAACAAACATGTTTACGTTATGTATAATGATTTTATAGCGTTAATAAAACATAGAGAATTAGTCGCGACTGCGTTCCACGAGGATATGACTAGGTACTGTATTCAAATCCTCACTTATACTGTTCTTAAATCCTCAAAGTATACTGTCCACAAATCTTCAAAACTGTAATGTACTCCAATCACCAAACGTACTGTCCTCAAATCATCAAACTGTACTATACTCAATTCCCAAACTATACTGTCCTAAAATCCACAAACTGTACTATCCTTAAATCTTCAAATGTACTGTCCTCAAATCCTCAAGCTCTGCTTTTCTCAAATCTTCAAACTATGCTGTTCTCAAATCCTCAAAACAGAATCTCCTTAAATCTTGAAAAAATCTTCAAACTGTACTACCCTCAAGTCCTCAAACAAGACTATCCTCAAATTCTCAAACAGTACTGTCCTCAAATCTTTAAAACATATTGTCCTCAAGTCTACAAACCAGCCCTCGAATTCTCAAACTGATTTGTCCTCAAATCCTCAAACCAGAGACTGTCCTCGAATCCTCAAACTATACTGTCCTCGAATCCTCAAACTTATCTGTCCTAAAATCTTCAAACTAGACTGTCCTCAAATCCTCAAACCAGACTGTCATCAAATCCGAAAACTGATCTGTCCTCAAATCCTCAAAACAGACTTTTCTCAAATCCTCAAACCAGACTGTCCTTAAATCCGCAAACTAATCTGTCCTCAAATCCTCAAATAATACTCTCCTCAAATCCTCAAACCAGACTGTCCTAAAATCATCAGACTTATCTGTACTAAAATCTTCAAACTATACTGTCCTCAAATCCTCAAACCAGACTGTCCTCAAATCCGCAAACTGATCTCTCCTCAAATCCTCAAACTATACTCTCCACAAATCCTCAAACCAGACTGTCCTCAAATCCTCAAACCAGACGTCCTTAAATCCTCAAACAATGCTGTCATCAAATCCTCAAACCAGACTGTCCTCAAATCCGCAAACTGATCTGTCTTCAAATCCTCAAACTACACTATCATCAAATCCTCAAACCAGACTGTCCTCAAATCCTCAAATATGCTGTCATCAAATGCTCAAACTATGCAGTTCCCAATTTTTTTCAAAACTGCACTGCCCAATCGTCAAATATACTGTCCTCAAATCCTCAAATATACTGTCCTCAAACTAGACTGTTCTCAAATCATCAAACCAGACTGTCCTCAAATCCTCAAGCTATACTGTCCTCAAATCCTCAAACCAGACTGTCCTTAAATCCGCAAACTAATCTCTTCTCAAATCCTCAAACTATACTGTCCTCAAATCCTCAAACCAGACTATCCTCAAATCCTCAAACAACACTATCCTCAAATCCTCAAACCAGACTGTCCTCAAATCCGCAAACTGATCTGTCCTCAAATCCTCAAACCAGACTATCCTCAAATCCTCAAACAATACTGTCCTCAAATCCTCAAACCAGACTGTCCTCAAATCCGCAATCTGATCTGTCCTCAAATCCTCAAACAATACTGTCCTCAAATCCACAAACCAGACTGTCCTCAAATCCTCAAATATACTGTCCGCAAATGCTCAAACTATGCAGTTCCCAAATTTTCAAAACTGCACTGCCCAATCGTCATATATACTATCGTCAAATCCTCAAATATACTGTCCTCAAACTATACTGTCCTCAAATCCTCAAGCTATACTGTCCTCAAATCCTCAAACCAGACTGTCCTTAAATCCGCAAACTAATCTCTTCTCAAATCCTCAAACTATACTGTCCTCAAATCCTCAAACCAGACTATCCTCAAATCATCAAACAACACTGTCCTCAAATCCTCAAACCAGACTGTCCTCAAATCCGCAATCTGATCTGTCCTCAAATCCTCAAACAATACTGTCCTCAAATCCACAAACCAGACTGTCCTCAAATCCTCAAATATACTGTCCGCAAATGCTCAAACTATGCAGTTCCCAAATTTTCAAAACTGCACTGCCCAATCGTCATATATACTATCGTCAAATCCTCAAATATACTGTCCTCAAACTATACTGTCCTCAAACTAGACTGTTCTCAAATCCTCAAACCATTTCCCAATGATGTCCCCAAAGTGAGCAGCCATATGCAATATGGCAGAAGATGACATGGGAATATTTATCAAACAAGCCGCGTAGAATGGACGAGACCATAATCATAACAAGGCAAGTGCTTACATGTCGTTTTCCAAGAAAGGGTGTCAATGAATGACAGGTAAATAAATAACATACGTGGCACACCTATGAGACAGACGTGATACAGTGCCACAGAGGACTTGAAGAAATGGTCAATATTGTGGTAGAATGCGGAGCACACTTGAGAGGGGCGTCGCATCAACGTAGGCCAACGTCATTCGACGTTGGGCCCACGTTGATGCGACGCCCCTCTGCATGACACACCATGGTACGTGCTCCATTATCATAAAATCATCATGAAAGTCTACAACCGTATTATGATATGTGTGTGCAAGTGTGCGCGGCACCTTTTGACATCCGGGGTGTGATAGTCCTCTAAAAAATAACATTTTGTCGGCCTATAATAAAAGCTATTCCATCTACATATACATGTACATTTTGCTCGGGTAAATGCATGGCGAGCATGCATGTCATTGTGATATTAAAATCACCTTCTTAAACAGGTTTCCTTTGATAAAATCCCTGTAGGACTCTGGTTCAGAAGGTTTGCTTTCACGTGCTTAGAACTGGGCGGGTGTAGACTTCGACGTCGATATTTTGAGCACACACTAGCTATGAACTGGATACGGGTTTGGTAACAGTATCTGGATCAGTGGTCGGACATGCAGTCCACCTCTCGGATCACTGACCATATGCCCCAGATTTCAACGTGGTTAATCCCAGTTGGCCTGAGACGTAGAATCGATCTTAGCCACAGGAACATTTAACCGACGTCAGTCCAACACCTTATACATATTTCCTCTGTGACAGATATTTACAGTGGCAGCGATCAACTTCTAACCATGCTAACTGCACATATATATATCCTTATCTGCTGGTGATAGATAAGTGTTGTGTGCCAAGTAAACATTATGGTGACTTAGCTTCATAGATAAATAGGTTTAGTGAAGGATTAAATTTATTACGTCTATGTTGTGTTCTTTGAGGCAAAATTGCACAAAGATAACCCAGAAGACGAATAGTTAGAGTTGTAATAGTTTGCTTTAGGATCACATTAGCATTTAAGTTATCAGGTTATGCAGTGTTACCCACACTATTGGGCGGGGGCCTTAGGGTAGTGGTTAGCACCGCTGCCCTTCACGCCAGTGTCCGGGGTTCGGTTCCCGGCCTCGGCGGTTTGAAAGAAGCAAAAATGTTTCTTCCCCATCCACGTGTGAAAGTCAGTATCGTGGGGAGCCTCCGTGACCGAGAGGTAGCGTGCTCGGCCTCAGACCGCCAGGGCTCGAATTTCGAATCCTGTGTCTGGAGGACAGTGTCATCTCAATCATCTCACCATCCTCAGGAGGTTCTCCTGGCCCAGTTTAGCCTATATGTGCACAAAGGTGGCCTAAAGCCCGATTCATTTCATTTTTTACCCACACTATTGGGTTAAAAATTAACACAATCCACTCACAAGGGATACTGAGCCTTCTTTACTCACAGAATTACGCATCTCACAGACTGCCTGACTGACCCAATCAATCAATCAATCAATCAATCAATCAATCAATCAATCAATCAATCAATCAATCAATCAATCAATCAATCAATCAATCAATCAATCAATCAATCAATCAATCAATCAATCAATCAATCAATCAATCAATCAATCAATCAATCAATCAATCAATCAATCAATCAATCAATCAATCAATCAATCAATCAATCAATCGATCGATCGATCAATCAATCAATCAATCAATCAATCAATCAATCAATCAATCAATCAATCAATCAATCAATCAATCAATCAATCAATCAATCAATCAATCAATCAATCAATCAATCAATCGATCGATCGATCGATCGATCGATCGATCGATCGATCGATCGATCGATCAATCAATCAATCAATCAATCAATCAATCAATCAATCAATCAATCAATCAATCAATCAATCACACAAGCAATCAATCAATCACCCAATCACCCAATCTCCTTATTTATTTTCAGCATGTCCCAGACAAACAGTCGCCTGTTGTTATATCATGTAGAGCATGTAATCATGATCATAATGAGACATCACGGCGCAATCTATAAATAATTGATCTGAGATTGACATCGTGACTTAACCATCTGTCTGCAGCATTGTAGCGATTGATTTTTCTTCCACTTTAATTAAGCTGCAGCGATTCCTGAATTGGTGTGGAAGAAACTATAATGAAATTTTAAATTGAAATAAGGTGGTAAATTTACCGTGCACTACAACAAAGACGAATCCGATGTCGCCCTGTCTTGGCAACAAATAATGCTTGAGAGAGCGGTGTACAAAGGGAAATTGTTACTATTATTGACGGATTATGGATCACGTAAATAGATCACGTACATGGATCACTTGTCACGCTCTGGACTGACAGGTGAGGCGACGAATGACAATCAAGAAGTCACGCCAGAGTATAAGTCTGCTCTGCAGAACCAAAAGGCAGTATATGCTCACTTGTAAAGTGAGCAGATACTACTTTTTGGCTTTGCACGGCACTATTGGTGTGGGGGCTCCACCCTGGGTCTTATATTACAGAGGCTTTAACCTCCAGATATTTAACCTGTCATGTACTTCACATATTGTTATTCTCTTTAACCCTTCAACCGTTAAATTATTCAATTTGAATTTTCACCAACTTGAAGTTGTGTCTCGCTGACACGATCCACAACTTCAAGTGAGTGAAAAAATTTCAGATTTGACAAAATGGAGGTCAACTCTTTTTAAATCTTGCTGGTTGATGTCACATTTCATCTTTAACATATTTAAAATGTGGTACTAATAAAAAATGAAAACCCGAATATATGCGGCACCGGCGGTTAAAGGGTTAAATAATGATACCTGTTTAAACTATTTCGTGATTCTCATGGATATATACGCACGTTTACGTTTTGATTCATACGCTGGTTGATTGAAGGTATGCATTTTCACAAGTTCGGCAATAGTTGCTTTGTTTGTAGGCCTACATTAATTTTATAATTCTAAAGAAAACCCCCGTCGTTATTACTCTTCTATGAGCAATAATAAGATAAGCGTCATGTAATCCCCTGACTTCAGTCTGAAGAACGATACAATGAATATCCCTTTGAAAACATCCTACCTCTATGATTGGTCGCGATGCGACCAATCATGGAGGTAGGATGTTTCCAAAACTCGGGGTGCGAATTTCTCCTTTTGATACATGAGCGCTAATAAGATCTGTTTAGTCAGTCAGGTCGGTGCCCCCATCCGCTGATGTCTCTTTATTGTTACCGGGATATGTGCCTGATTTATGAATCCTTATTGACCTCGATCCTGACACATTCCGTGGTAATCCACGGTCAGATTGGGGATCAGTCCTTGTTCAGATTGTTTGCTCCGAGTATAATAGTCCGAATTGTCCGAAGCGATCTTCATTTACGGCGACTCTTTCTATATTATGGCTGATACTGAACGATTAGAAATATTTGGTATTGTTTATATTTGGACGTCTGTTGGGCTCCTATATCCCCAGTGTCCACACTTCAAGTTATTTAACAAAAGGAAAATATAACACCTGAAATGAAAAAATAAAGCGAAATAGCCCTATCCCGTAAACATGATATGTTGACCGAATGTTGTTTTAATGTTGGGCCACCGAATGTTGTTTTAATGTTGGGCCACCGAATGTTGTTTTAATGTTGGGCCACCGTCTGCGACGGTGGTCCAACATTAAAACAACATTGGATGCCAATGTATAGATTACTGTACGTGTCGTGATGGGATGATCAATAATTGTATAACACTGATACGTGTAGCCTCTGACGGTGATTACTGTAACATTACAAAATGCACACACAATGCCTTTATAAATAACGCTCGACACACAGGCATATGTAACATCGACATTACATCACAAATACAGGCGTAATTAACACTATTTGCGGCGATGTGAGAATAAGCCAGTTATAGAAACAATTAATGTGCACTTAAGCCCCCCTCACCCCCCCCCCCCCCCCATCCACCCACACACACTACCCCCGTACGTGTATCGTTAAACGTTAAAAACAAGCGTAGTAGGTTTAATTATACTAGATTGTATTATATTGGGATATTGAAAAATACGTTACATGAATAAATTCTATATAGCATGGTTTTCATATTTTTCACACTGGAGTCACATATCGGACGATTCCGGAGTGATCTGTGATCTCAGGGATCAGAGATCCAGCTGTGTGATCACTGTGTGATCTCAGAAATAAAAATCCAGCTGTGTATTCTCTGTGTGATATCAGAGATTCAGCTGTGCAACATCTGTGTGATCTCAGAGATCCAGCTGTCTGACCTCTGTGTGATCTTGGACTTACAGCTGTGTGATCTCTGTGTGATCTCAAAAATAAAACAATCCAGCTTTGTGTCCTTTTTGTGATCTCAGAGATTCATCTGTGTGATCTCTTTTGAATCTCAGAGATTCATCTGTGTGATCTCTGTGTGATCTCAGAGATTCATCTGTGCAATCTCTGTGTGATCTCAGGGATTCATCTGTGTGATCTCTTTTGAATCTCAGAGATTCATCTGTGTGATCTCTGTGTGATCTCAGAGATCCATCTGTGTGATCTCTTTTGAATCTCAGAGATTCATCTGTGTGATCTCTTTTGAATCTCAGAGATTCATCTGTGTGATCTCTGTGTGATCTCAGAGATTCATCTGTGCAATCTCTGTGTGATCTCAGGGATTCATCTGTGTGATCTCTTTTGAATCTCAGAGATTCATCTGTGTGATCTCTGTGTGATCTCAGAGATTCATCTGTGTGATCTCTTTTGAATTTCAGAGATTCATCTGTGTGTTCTCTGTGTGATCTCAGAGATCCATCTGTGTGATCTCTTTTGAATCTCAGAGATTCATCTGTGTGATCTCTGTGTGATCTCAGAGATTTATCTGTGTGATCTCTGTGTGATCTCAGAGATCCATCTGTGTGATCTCTGTGTGATCTCAGAGATCAATCTGTGTGCTCTCTGTGTTATCTCAGAGATCAAATATACAGCTGTGTGATTCCAGTGTGATCTCAGAGATAGATAAGATATTCTGCTGTGTGATCTCCTTGTGATATCAGAGTACACAGATTCAACTGTGCTCCTCTCTTTGTGATCTTATACTAGCCTTAGAGGTCAGATATTCAGCTGTTTTATCCCGGTCAGAGATCAGAGATCCAGCTGTGTGATCGCGGTTTGATCTCAGAGATTCAGTTGTGTGATCACATTTTAAAAATTCCCTTTATAATCACACTTCTCCGCAAAGCCAAAAGCCAGTAACTGCTTACTTTCCATGTAAGCAGTTACTAGCGTTTGGCTTTGCACGGCAGTGTGTATAGTTGTACACTATTCCAGCAAACGCGGGACATTTAAACAATGTTGGTTTAATGTTGGGCCACCGTCTACGACGCTGGCCCAACAATAAGCCAACATTGTTTTGATGTTTGCTGAATAACATTGTTGTGGTTTGACTCTTACCTTTTATCTCTGTTTTATATCTGTGAGAATGTTCAGCTGCCGGGATTAGTCAGCCTATCCGTGACGTCTGTCAAGTTAATGCCCGCGTGCAGGCCACATTTTGATCCTTTCTGGACGCCCCGGGATTGATTGTCTAGTAACAACTGACGTACAGGGCGCATAGAGGTGAGCGTTGCAGGAGACGTTGCAGCGGGCGGTGGCGTTCGGGAGCAGGTGTCCGCGTGGGCTGTTAATAACAATGATTCTGTGACAGTGTATCCGGAGCCACGTGAATGGACCGCCCGGCGCGGCCCGTGAATTCCCCCGCGTAATTAATCTCCATGTTTACTGACTTATTATTCACAGGTGCCTCTCAATCAGCCACTTGGTTTCTCAGGACAAACCGCCGATCCCTGAACAGTGTGTGCGACGGATCCAGACTCAAGAGTGTGACGATCCAGACTTGCAGGACGCCGCCGGGCTTGACAACAATGATCCCTGCGGTAGTGCGGGTGTGAGTGGCAGGTATACGGCGCTATACTGTCACATAGTACTCAGATCCTGGTGGAGCTCAAGTGGCACTGTGAGGTCCGCGGCGCTATGAGAGGCGTCCCCACTCACTGCTATGATCCTGTCCTAACTTGTCCTCTCTTTCTCTGGCTGGATGTATTGCTGCATGGAGAGACTACGATGGCCTGTGTCTGCAGTCAATATAGGCTCCATTCACCCAGCCAGCACTAGAAGTTGACCCGATGTTGTTTTAATGTCGGGCCAGCGTCTACGACGCTGGCCTGACATTAAAACAACATCGGGTTTCGCTTAACTCACTCTCTCTGTCTGGATGAGACTTCGATTGCTGTGACTGCAGTCAAAATACCCAGGAAACACGGGACGCTCAACCAGCGCTGGGTTAATGTTGGGCCAGCGTTGTAGACGGTTGCCCAACATTAACCCGACGGTGGGTGAGCATCGCGGTTGTCACCAGTATAGACTTCATGCAGCCACCTGCTCTGATATGACATTGTAGTGTGCGTCAGATTACAGTAACTATATCATGTTAGTAACCCTTTTATATCCAGTGACAACATAGTATAATTATATTACCACGACTATTAACCCTTTCAGCGCGGGGATCGACTTTAGACTGACGTCGATACACAGAGTCAAACATTTATAATAGTCGTACACCCATAACATAGGTATTCAAATACAGCGGAAAGAGCTATAAAGATATTTATGATTTAATCAAATCGCCAAAAACCCTTTGATCTCCACGGTTTATATAAACATATTCCAGCGTTGTAAGGGTAAAGTTGAAATATAATGTTTTGAAAATTGAGCCGATCATGAATCTAAAGCCAATAGTAAAGTAAAAAACATAAAAAACGCATACGACTAGAGTTCTGAACAGACGGATCAAGACGTCTCTAGCATTAGCAAAACCTGAAAACTCATGTTTTTAAACATGGATAAGATTTTCAAACATGCCTTACTTTATTTTAAAACTGTTCCAAAATTTCTGTAAAGCGCACTAAGCAGACGCACGGACTGAAACTGCGCTTTAAAAGAACATTTTATTATTATTATTATTATTATTATTAATATTAATATTATTGGTCATCGATAATGTTAAGATATTTCAGAACGTTCCACAGATAAGTGTAATTTGCAAATAACTACAAAAATCACTCAATTTAGCTATAGTGTAAATATTGCTAGCAGTAAAGAAGTTGTACGCTGAAAATGTCCCAGGGTACAGGGCTACTACCATAGAGATAAACACGACATTAATAGTGTAAAATCAATGGTAATTCATGTCATTAGCCCAGAGAATCACTAGGCTCTGTCTTCAAGATATCAATATCCATCGATTATTATTCTGCTACACCCCGCTGTGCATTTGTTCTCATTGCCTAACGTTTGATTGCGTGATTGCGCATGACCAGATATTCCGGAAAACGAATTTGTCACCGTTGTTAGAATGTGTTGCATAATTTTAAATGACTACTAATGCGCATCGTGAATCTATATATAATGAAATATAATCATTTGCTATACCTAATTTCGGCTAGTTTGAATACGTTTATTTAAACGGCATGGCCATTTTTACATCTTATGGTTATGAATGGGTCGAATACAGAATAATAATCAGTACATGGGAAATGGGGCATGTTATCATATTAACCTAAAATCATAGAAAATGACTTTCATCATTTTTTAAATATTATTATCTTTTAACAGAACAAATAGAGCTAATGCTGATCGTTACTGCAAAATTATTCCATGACTTGCATTTTAAGGTTATGTCATAATTATGTTTATTATTCAATGTGATTTCTAGCACTCGTGCTTACACAATTTAGAAAACGTTTATGATCATTAATTTTTACTTATGTATTACATCCTACATTGGGCCTCAGACATTCGTTCTCATTCATCAGTGAAGCGTTCTCTACGTCAATTACTGTGTTAGATCAGGTAATATTTCCGTTTGCAGGACCATCCTCAGATTGAGAATTTTGTATTATATAATGACAACACAAATTAGAGAGAATGTGAACTTCAACTTACTTATGTGGGAAATATACGACAGAAACATTTTATTACCGTCACGAGTTTGACTTGTTCTAGATTAATATTTTTGCTAAAAAGTGAAAAATATCGCTAAAAATCCAAATATAAAATTGAGTTTTTATATCTTCATTTTTATTTTTGCAACGCCTGTATAAGCCTTTCCTCACCGTGATAGACTTTAAACACCAGAATCTGACATGTAGACGTCATGTTCTGACGTCTAAAGCCGACCCCCGCACTGATGAAAAAGAATATAATATTTATAATGGCCGTAGACCCACAGCATTATTCGAGTGAATTAAACAGAAAGAGCTAACTAAGACATTCATGATGATTTCAAATTAAAAACACCCTTTGTTCTCCATGGTTTATACAAAACTATATCAACGCTTTAAGGGTTAAGAGATTCACAGCGGACATTTCATTTTCTCTATTTTTACCTTTCGAGAATATCTACAATTGTTTTACGCACATATAATTATAAGACATTCTATGTGATCTTGTATAATACCATTTTTTTAATAACACAAAACCATTAACACTATTTGAAGGGTTTTTATATTCTCATTATTACTGTGATAACTTTTCATTTTTTATTTTGGCTCCAATGGCAGCAGTGATCTACACGAGGTTCCTCTACCAATTATAATTCTGATTATTGTGTAGGTTATATTGTTTAGTAAAATAAATCATTTCGAGTTGAAAAATAATTATATTAACATATATTCTATTTTGGGCTGTATCACTAATAACTGTATAACTAATACATTACCTTAAATGAATGATCCATAAAGACAATAATCTTATTAAAACTAATATTTATCAATACTATTTTCAAGGTGTCAATACTAGTCATTTTGTTCAGCTCAAAGTTCCTAATAAGAATTCAGTACTTAACGAAACGACTTTTTTCAATTCATTCTAGTTGATTCAGCACACTTGTTATTAAGTTATTTAATTTGTCAAACAACAGTTACTGTTGATTCAAATTTGATATAAAAATGAATAATTAGTAATGTAACGTACATTCGTGATAAGGAGTTCTATATGTGAACTATTTTATTACAAATGCCACGTTTGAAGCTACCTGTGCGACACAAGGGCGGCTCTATAGGAAATATGAATCATTCGAGTTACGAGTGTATAGAACAATATCAGTAAATTCCCGACGCATAGTTAGAGGGGAAATGTTTGTCTTCAGGACACGACCTTTCTGGTTCTGAGCTCTGGGTATAAAACAGTTTTATTCAATGCAATCTCACAATTGAGGTAGGCCTAAGTGTTCTCTCGAAGAATTAATTTCTCAAAAAGCGGAGCAGCATTCTCCCTTCGGGTAACTGTGGTAAATATCAGAAAGTTATTCAGGAAACCAACAAGCCTTTCCTAACACACACACATAGGACATCTACCCAATGTTGGATCAATGTTGGTCCACCGTAGGGGTGAATATCTTGTGTTTGTTGGGTTAGAGGCTGACGGGTCACTTGACCGGCGGCTGTCGTGTATCTTAGACTGATTCAGTATGTGATAGTTCGATGAAAGTAATAAGCCTAATGGTTGACTGGGCATTGAAGAATCTCATTATGCCGCATCAGGTCTGGCAGCTTGTTGGCGATTTCGCTACGTTCCTGATACGATGGTGTTAGGCAGATAAGAGGGTGGTAGACATCCGATATACAGTGCGGTGTCACGGCACATAGTAGAATCAGAAGCAATGCCATATTTTATCTGCTGAATGTAAGCCTATGACGATATGGTTAGAAACATGTAATGTCTTCGTCAAGTTACTCCTCGCTCCCTGTGAAACATCTAATATTGTGTAGAACTAGTTCACAACACTCACCAAATGTGACGAGTACGACATTTTGTCCAGTGATGACGTTTGTTTAAACAAAAATACATCCTATCCCTGAAATGAAATATTTTCTAACAATATCCACAATAAAATGAAAAGCTACATTTGATTCCATTAATGATATAATTTATATCTTGGAGATGTAAATTAAAATTCTGCGTTATTGGATAGTTATATTAGTACTACATACTATCGGGGCTACCAGCAAACACAACACATTTGTATAACATTTGTACAACGTCGGCCCAACGTCTTCAACGTTTTTGTTTACTGAGCTAACAGTAGCCAATCACTCACAGTGCACTCTTCACTCACAGTCACACCTTTTCAGTTTCATGTATAATCTCATAACTATGACAATCTACCCAACAAGCATCCCAGTCAACACGATATGTCGACTCAATGATGTTTTAATGATGGGCCAGTGTCGGATGTATACGATGAATCACAACAACATCGGGTCAGTGTATATTTTATTACTCGATTACTTTGCATTTTAAGTAACTATATCATAATTTATAATACAATACTTCTTATGTATCATCAGTATATCCCTGTGTTTCAAGAGGTAGTATCGTTATGATACTTCATTCTACTACTATGTATGACATTTTAGGTATAATATAATTCATAATTTATACTTCAGTATAAATTATGATGTCAAATTGAGCGTCGGATTTCTATATAAACCGTAATATTTTAAATAAGTACTATCAGAAATACATAACTCTTTTATGCATTTCTGGTACCATCTATGAAATATTTTATACAAAATATGAAATGTGCACGTGGTGGAGATAATTGTATTATCCACGAGATATGAACTTTCAGAATATGTATACTAGTGTAAAGTATAAAATAGGCCTAACTATGAAAGTGAAATTTGATAATCTGAATTAAGTGTGAAATATAAAGTAAGCTTACACTCTTGGAAAAAAAAGGTTCTTAAAGGAGAATAAAGCCATTTTATTGCGTTTGCGTGCTCCCTATTGACACATATTTTTTAAATGATGTAATTAGTGACCCAACATCAGACGTTGACCCAATGCTGACTTATAATCTAACATTGGCTATACATCTAGTGTTCTCCTAGGTAGACACGTAGGCCTACACGTAGCTAACTTATCAACACTGATCAAGTGGAATGCGATGCGAAATTTGTTTGCTTGCCAGGAATCTATCCCTGGCAATTTTTATTGTCGCGAATAAAAACGCCTGTATAACCAGATAACGTGTGTGATAACATGCTTTGGCAGTCGTTTATGTGATATTGGTAAAAGGGGAGCATGCCGTTCGTCAGAATAAACGTACTGGGGAGAATATTATACGATATAAAATTATATACGGTCATATATGTATTTCTTTAACATCGTGTAGTAAAATGGTCTGTCACAGAAAAACCCAACCGCTTCAGTGTCATTTCGTAAGTATCACGCGAAACGTTAAAAGTCTAGAATCACAAGAGTTCCTGATTCACAGACCACTGGATCACAACTGGAATTCCAAGCATTGTAAACCATTTGACTGACAGTGTTGATTGTTTTGTTATCGCAGTAATTGACGTAAATAACACGAGGCGACGCATTTATTTCTGGTGTGAATAGTTATCTGTAAACACACTGCCACATACCCATGAAACGACAAATCAAACAGATTTAGAGATTTTGTCGGTTTACACCAAGTCACTTTTATCATGTATACATTCGTAGGCCTATGCTCCCGTAGGCTGTCCGTAATGCAGACAGGTTACGGATACCATGGACCAACGGACGCCGCATCCGTAAGTCATCCGTGTATAAATACGACTGTGGAATACACTGATGCTCGTACGTTGATTATCTGGATCCGGGATGTGGATTAGGCCTACGATCCCCAAAATTAATTTTAATAGACTGTTCCTTGGTTCAAGACACACCTTTGGTAAAAGTTTCATGCAATTCCGACGGACAGACACACAAACTAACAAACACACAAACAAACAAATTAACAAACAAACAAACACACACGTCCAAAAACATAAATATACCCTCCTGGCGGAGGTAAATTAACCCTTTAAGCCCTGGTTTTCCAATACATGACAACTTTCTTTACTTTTCACCCACATCAAGTCATCTTCATACACTACAAGTCGAGAATTGCGACAGCAATTCGCGGATTGTACTGGATGAAGATGACCAAGATAAATGCAGGGTTGAAAGGGTTAAAGTTCAGACCATTCTTATTGTAACGGATTATGTAATTTTATATTAGAACTATACATTTCCTTCAAAAGATCCCACGTGATGCATAAATATGACCAGGTTACATAATACCATGGGATATATCATAAATGTGACTAGTTTACTTAATGCCCACGGGGTATATATCAATATCATAAATGTGACTAGGTTACTTATTGCCATGAGATATATCATAAATATGACTAGGTTACTTAATGCCATGGGATATATCATAAATGTGACCAGGTCACTTAATGTGATGGGATATATCATAATTGTAACCAGGGCCCCGTTTTTAGTACTTTATTTTCCAGACTAGGGCCTACTCGTGACCTAATTCCTGTCGCTTACGAAAATGATAAAAGCTCGCTGACTTTCCTCGTTTGTCTCTCTTTAACATGTAATGGGAAGATACGAGCACTCGGAACCACTCGTTGAATTTCCGGCAATTCTCGCAAAACTAAAGAGCTCGTTTCATTTTCATCTGAGAATGCGTACACAAAACGCACCCAGCTGCTGCTTGGGATGAAATATTGTCATGTAAACAAGCTTGTTTACATCATACAGCACACCAGCCCACACAAACTGACCATCTCAGACGGTATAAGCAAAGTAACCACATGGTTACATCAATAGCTGCCGCCCTTAATTGATCTGGAAACGCGTTGATCAGGGCGGTTCCCCCACAGCACCGATTGTCTGCTCAACGCTGGGCCGACCGCATCAACATGTGGCCAAATGCTGAAGAAACATTCAAACGTTCTTTAGCAGGTGTTTAGGTATACCGAGGATACTGTATTGTAGTATATTTGGGTGTACAAAAAGTTTTTTTCAGGTTTTCCGCTGGGGGCAACAAGGTCTAATGTCACACAGGTACCATTGTGTGGACATTGCATTTGAAAGTTTGACATTCAGTCCTAAGAAGAGGAAAAAATATATAGATACAAACATCATGACTATAATGTGTAAAGTTTTCTTTGCACATTATATGTTTACCTTGTAATATAAGCTATTATTTCCATCTGAAAACAGCGTTAGAGTATAAAGTGTTCTTAGCACATTTACTATTCCTGTGTGACTTTGATAATTTATAGCAAATTACTAATGATAGTCGAGTTTATTGATGTTAAATTTGATGTTTATTTTACGCTATTTTTACCACAGTTTGTCATAAAATGGTGGAATTAAAGCCATTTTAAAATGTGGGATTGGACAGTTTTGCACCGTCCTTAATGGACCATTGCTGACCATTATGCGGTATTGGACTTTGCTCGCTTGACGATGTAATCTTACTTGTGAGGGTTTGGACTGTTTTGCCCCAAGGAGATAGTTGTTATTCGGAATATGTTATATTATTTTTTTTCTAACACAAACATCACCGGGCTATTTACTTTTGAAACTCCACAGCAATTAAAGGATTTAATATGTCACGGTAGGCCTAATTAAAAATCTAGTATGAAGCTCATATATGTTACAGTTACTGTTACGCTAGCCTAATCTCTCACAGCATCAAACTCCTTACTGCTTTTTTCATGGTTACTTTATCAGTGATGAATTCCCAGCCATTTTTAAATTTAATATAGTTCTATTATAGGCCTATGCTAGGCCTACACCCTGCCTTCTGTCTGTTCATTATTATACTCTCCCCTATGTGTGTCGCCATCTGCCACTAATATAACTACATGTACTTATTACTCCTCTGATGTTTTCTGTTATATAATATTGTAATATTCTGCCATTTTGCTGATGGCTTGCAAATGAACTAGGGAAATAAAAGTAAAATATTGTTTTGTATTTCTCTGGCATATTGGGGAACAACTATAGTAATTTATACCTGGAACTTAGCTAAATGTTTATTTTTATATTTGTTATCGATACTAAGATTATAAATCACTCACTTGACTAGATTTTGCCAATTGAAAATCGGGCTTTACCTTTGTTAAAAGAAGAACGCCTGATCTAGTGGACAATACAATCCAATGCCATATATTATTTAACTTTGGATATTATTGCCACGTATGTATGATATGGACTTATAGTGGCTTTGGATATTGTTGCACCGACCAAAGCTGCATGTATCGGTATTGGATACTTTTCCATAGTGCAAGTCAGTGGCAAAAGGATGACTGCAACAATAACCATGTGGGATTGGACATTCTTGCTTAAGGGCTTTAAAGGGCTGTTAGGCGGTTTGAATAACATTACGGGCTCAAGCTCCGGTTGCTTAGGTTACCGTTGATTCAAAATATTCAAAATGTGGCATTGGACGTTGTTGCTCCCAACAATTAAAATGGTAAAAATACCCATAAAATGGTTGTATTCACTACAGCATGTGACGACAAAAAAGTATATTGTAAAGTGTTATGTTCCTTTCGCAGCATGATTTGAATAGGGGGTGCATATAATTTTAGGCTACTACCAGTCCAAGTGGGGGTAATAACGTCAGGTATTATAATATATTTAGTCTTGGTTTACAACAGCAAATTTCAACCAAAACGAACAAATGGACAAAATACTTACCACGTAGCCCCTGGACATTAATTAATTGGCACACAGTCCAGGTTATAGCTATCCACTTCGCACAAATTAAAAATGCAAGAGAACATTGCGTTCATGTCACTGACCATTTCTGGTCGGCGAAGTTCAATCACGCATGTAATGAAATATCCCCATTGCAATTAACATGATTAATGCATGTACACATGTTGATTTCGCATAAATGCGAATTTGGTAAAGGAAGGTATTGTTTTCGCATAAATGCGAAATTTGTAAAGGAAGAGGTAATGCCATGGGGTATATCATGAATGTGACCAGGGTACTTAATACCATGGTATATATCAGATATGTGACCAAGGTACTTACTACATGTATCACGGGATATATCATCTATATAGAGATGCACAATACTTTCTGGTTAAACAATCGTATCTTGCTGTTATGGGAAACAAACAAATGAACATTTTCGATGGGAAATAGATGTCAAATACGTCAATTCTAGCTGTAATCGGTCTGGTGCTGAAATGTTGAAGTCCGTGTTTACCCAGCAAACGCGATACATTCAACCAATGCTGTGTTAATGTTGGCCCACCGTCTCCGACGGTGGGCCAACATTAACACAGCATTGGTCTCCGACGGTGGGCCAACATTAACACAGCATTGGTTGAATGTATCGTGTTTGCTGGGTACGGATCACATTGTTCAGATCCGACCTTCATATTCAGCATAGCGTCTGTCACCTTTATAGGTGCAAAGCCAAAGGGCAGTAACTGCTTACTTGAAAACTAAGCAGCTACTGCGTTTTAGCCTTGCAGATCTGTAAAGGTCGTCACTAATGTAAAATTGAGAAGGTCATCCGCGCATTCGACGGCTCAGTATTTCAATAAACCAGCAGCACCGTGTTCTACTTGGCCCATCCTCAAATGTCATTAAGTATTTTTGAACCGGCAAAGTGCAGAACATCGTTCCTTTTGCGTTGACCTTTGACCTTTTTACAGCTTAAATTCGAATTCTGGATGCAATTTCCAACATGAAATATATCTCGATTTATGTTGATATTATCAAATTTAATTATTTTCTACATCGTCATCCACTACTCACTACTTTATGATTTTCAGTGAAATTGTATTCGGTTTAACAATAATATTATTGCTTGTCAGTGTGGCAAGCACGAAACGTTGACCAAATGTTGGGTTAATGTTGGTCCACCATCTACGACGTGGCCCAACATCAACCCATCATTGGGTCAACGTCCCGTGTGTATATAATCTGATAAAATGGTCGTCATAGGATTGTTCAGTATGTAGTAAGATATGTATTGCTGTTTGGGAACCACACATATGTGGGCCTTAAACACTTGAAGCGCTGAATTATTTTTATTTAAACCATGGAGACCAAAGGGTTTTTTCAATTTGAAATCATCGTAAATGATTCATTTGAATACATGTGTTATGGGTCTACGGCTGTTAGAAATATTCTTACTTTTACAGCGCAGGGATCGACTTTAATCGTCAGAATCTGACGTCTACAGACGTCAGTTTCTGACGACAAAAGTCGGCCCCCGCGCTGTAAGGGTTAACCTTTCAAGCCTGAATTTACCATTGTAATATTCATCTACTGCAAGCCTCAACTTGTACTGGCTGAAGATGAATTGAATTGTGTGGCAAATGAAAAAAAATATATTGTTATATTAAAACAGTTCCATGAACCTTTTCGTTCTAAAACCTTTAACGTTAGGTTTTAAGATATAAGGCTATCATTCAAAGATGCAATTCTTTGCTTTGATGCATCGTGAAGTTTTAAAGGGTTAAGAACAGATTCAGCCTGAAAGTTCACATATATACGCTTTAAAAATTCAAAAGTTTTTATAATTTCACCTTCCATTTGACACCTAATTAGGTAATTATTTAATTATTCAATTAATTAAATAATTGATATAAAAAAACCTTAAGACAGACTGAATCAAAATTTTCAGCTGGAATTAGCTGGATGATTTTTTTACAGATTCGGCTGATGGATCGAGTTTTTAAGCCGGCAGGTTGATTTTTGTGAATGAAGCTCATTGTGATTGAAAACAATGTAGTTGTAAACCCGACGAAGAAACTCATAACTACATTGTACTTAAAAAAAGATTTTTGGCAACAACAACAAACGTTGTACAGTACTGATTCTTGTGAAGGCATAGGCAACTTGGACGCGGCGATGTATGGGCCCTGGGTGGCGTTTCACTAAGCGATCTTTAAGGCAAAAATGATCCTTAAAACGCCAAATCCTCCTTAAATAAAGATTTATCCTTAGTTAAAGATTTGACTATTTCACGAACGGCCTTTAAGGAGTGATCTAGAAGTCACCCGTCTCACTAGAGATCTTTAAGGCGAAATCTTTAATTATAAAGATGAGTTTTAAAGAATGGTCTGGGGCACTCTTAAAACAGTTAAAGACGATCTTTAACATATGTTTATTCATGAATTTGACTCTGTATTTTATCATTCGAGTAGAAAACGACAGCGCATCAATGCTCAAAGGTGTAGGCCTAATCTGATGTTATATTTTGTCTTGAATTAATTATTCGTTTTACTCAGTTTCGCTGATTATCTTCAACATTGATGAAGGCTACTCTAGGCCTACTGTATACCTTTTCAACTCTAGAAAAAATGTCTATAGAGACCTAGAATACTTGATTCTAGCCTGAACTTAACAAAGCCTTGGTTATTTGGCGGGAGCTGGTAGATATATAGGCCTAGTATACCTACCCATACATTGTACAAGTTCCGTGTGTGTACATAAATGTGTAGTCTAAGCCTACATGATGTGGTATCTGCTGTAGACAGGGATATATCCTAACCAATCTAATAAACATGTCTGTCAAACTTTTCTCAACGGTTTCTATTGTATTTTTTCCCGTAGATTTCAAATCTGCCAGATACCATTCGAGATTTTGCATATTTAATTAGTTAATTTGCATATTTCCAAAATGGCCGCCGAAAAAAAGTAATCGGCTATCAATACAGTTCCGACAATCCTAGAAATGTGTTTTTTGGCCCTAAGTTCGGGTTTTGGGATCCCATAATGCAATTTTGACGACAATATTAATTTTGGGGTCATTGGAAGGTCATAGGTCACGTGACCATTGAATACAATTTCCAACATTCACGTTTTAGCAAAACGAGCACAACTTAACCTTTTTTGGATAAAATGATGATTTGAATACCTGATTATATATATTTATTTTCAGAGACCTACATCTAATACACAATAATATATATTAATACAAGATGGCCGCCAAAATTCAAAATGGCCGCCAGCCGAATCCAAAATCAAGATATCTTAGTTTCTGGTTATCATATCTAAGCGATCTTAGTGGGCTTGATTAAGGTTTTTTGGACCAAGGAATACAATGCCAAACATCATTATACTGTCAAATGATATTTTAGAGGTTTTTGAAGTGTTTTTGATCCCTATAGTTTGATATTTTGGCAAAATTGTGTGATCCACTACGCCACCATAGTTATATTTGGATGACTTTTTCCCAGAATGAGTTTATCATCCGCACACTGTTCTGAATTCACATACTAACATGATATAACGTTAAGCCATATAAATTACATGTGTATGACAGCGACAAAATAGGTAAATAAACATCATTTACATTATAAAACGACACTGTTATGTTGTAGAGTATGTAAAACTACTACCCAGGGGGTTAACATCATATTTTCTGGAAAACTGACAGTCTGACACGGCGTGTTGTAAAATGCTGGGCACCTGAAATGATATCCACATATATTTAGGATCACAACCTAGGTGCACAACCTTGCAAATCGACTA
The DNA here is from genome assembly GCA_964017125.1 of Flabesymbios commensalis. Taxonomy (NCBI): domain Eukaryota; kingdom Metazoa; phylum Annelida; class Polychaeta; order Terebellida; family Flabelligeridae; genus Flabesymbios; species Flabesymbios commensalis. The sequence continues at coordinate 31,833,279 of OZ024913.1, forward strand.
CTGGAAATTGACAGGAGGCCAATAATGGCGGCCATTACCGAGAAACTTTAATTTGTCAATATCTCGGTCAATATTTAAGATAATTTGCTTTTAAAGTTCTCTAAACTTCTCTTTTAAGGGTCAAGGATCAATATAGAGCCAACCCTGAAGTGATTTTATGTCTTCTTAACAAGATAGTACACAAAGCCATGCATTTGCTAGTGTGAAATTAATGTTTTGCACTAGATATTATTAATCTCGTTTGATAAGAAAACATTTGACTGAACAGGAATCAGCTTGCCATTTTCTACAACCCATCCATAGTCCTAAGGCTTGAGGATGGCTTGGCTGCATGCTTTATATGCTGTTGGAAAGCATTTTCATTGGGTGGCAACAATTTCAGCAGTGTTGACTTATTAATATTATTTAAGAACGTTTTGTCTCTGAGCGTATCTCTATCACAGCCTTCTCTTGTTGAAATATGAGTTCACAAAAAGCTGCTGTGACTGGTCACACACATATATCGTGATTTCAATGGGACAATGTGAATAAATGACAGTGCCCTAAAGTTTGCATGACCCATTGGAGCGGCAAAACTCGTGAATGGATAGCTGTCTTGAGATGAACGACCAATTACCAAATATACAATGCAATGTATGTGACTGTAATTAGTACACTCTGTTTTATCCACCACCTAAGTGAAATTTAGTTGAACAAATGCAAGGATCACTTTGTTCCTCTTGGTACCATGTCTGACATAGAAAAGCAAGAAAGCGAGTCTTGTTGGAAAAACTCTTGAAAACCACTTGGATCGCTCCCTGTTATCTATTTTGCTATGTTCAGCAGAGCTTCTGGTCTTGATGTGAAAGAAATGGTGTCCAAAGCTGCCATTACTTTGAAGATCACAATTATACGAAGCTCTTGTCACCCGTGAATGACTAGACTCAGAACCAGAAACCAAAATAGTATATAAATTGATTCGTCTGACAAGAGTAATGACATTTCTACTCTTCGGCAAATAACACACAAAAAGTAAGTGGTGGAGACATTAACATTAATAACTTTATTGGTGATCATGAATGTAGCAATATGCCTCCATAATTGTTCGCAGAAAACGGAAATAGCATGATAGCTGATGATGCCATGGTGCTCACATTGAAATAACGGTAGATATGTATGACCAGGCAAAGTAGCTTCTTGTGAACACATAATCCAACTTCGAAGGCTGTGATATAGCTATATATACTCCGATTCATCAAGTTTTATAATAACAAATCACTGCTGAAATTACTGCCACCCTCTTGCTTTAGAACATCATTTAAAGCGGGCAGCATTGGCAACAGCACTTGACAAGTCAGCTTACATCGCCAAGCTTACCTGCAAGCCTGAGGATTATGGACGGGTTGTATCAAATGATAAACTGATCCCAGATAAATCTACAAACCCACCGAGGCCACCATATATGACACACACAATGACACGTGGCTGCAAGAAGGGTTGCAACAAAAACTGCTCGAGTAAGAGAAGAAAAATCCCCTGCTATGTAGAAGACTGTCAGAGACATGCCCAGACGATCAAATACTTAGGTTTTGATATGCAATTTAATGCTGAAACACCGACGCCTTTAGCACAGCCCCGCTATCCTCTGGTCGGATAGTCCTCAAGAGTCACAATATTGGAGGGTAACTCCATTCATCCCACATGAGAGACCTAATGTCAAACACTATTGCCTGTAGTTTAGGCTCTAGCACGGCCAACATCAGTGCCTGTACTGATGCGGGAGCTGCATTGGCACCACTATTGAGTGGATGAAACAGGCTACCCAGCTGGCAATCAACCACAATATTATAGCCAGCGACGTGTAGGCTGCAGCTTCCCCACCATGCAACAGACGGGACAGAGCCCAAATGACCCTCCCCAGGTGGGTGCGAAAAGTACTGCTACTAGCAATCATCCCAGTACCCCTTAGACTGACTATGTTATAAAGTGATTATAATGCCTTATGCTATATCACTGCAAGGGCTAATACTTATTCTATTATAAAGTTTTTGATCAATAAACATTATCATTGTTATGACATCGAACGCTCATGATGTTTTCTTATCAAAAGTGATTATTCTTATACAGTGTGAAACATTATTTCCAAAACATAAAAGAAGAGTTGTGTGTATATAGGCCTACCGGTATACATATTTACAAGACATAACATCACTTCAGGACTGGTTTTATATTGATCTTTGACCCTGAAAATATTGGTCTAGACAACTTTAAAAGCAAATTATCTTAAATATTGACCGAGATATTGACAAATTCAAGTTTTTCGGTAATGGCCGCCATTATTGGCTTCCTACCAATTTCTAATAGTCGATTTGCAAGGTTGTGCACCGAGGTTGTGATCCTGAATATATGTAGATATCATTTCAGGTGCCCAAACTTTTACAACATGCCATGTCAGTTTTCCAGAAAATATGATGTTTACCCCTTGGGTAGTAGTTCTGGGTAGTAGTTCTACATACGCTACACAATTACAGTGCCGTATTATAATGTAAATGATATGTCTATTTATCTCTTTTATCGCTGTCATATACATGTGATGTATATGGTTTTACTTTAGATCATGTTAGCATGTGAATTCAGATCAGTGTGCGGGTGATAACCTCATTCTGGGAGGAAGTTATTCAAATCTAACTATGATATAACACAATTTTGCCAAAATATCAAACTATAGAGATCAAAAAGGCATCAAAAATCATTTGAAAGTATAATGATGTCCAATCTAGACACTAAGATGGCTTAAATATGATATCTAGAAGCTCAGATATCTTGATTTTAGGTTCGGCTGGCGGCCATTTTTAATTATGGCGGCCATCTTGTATTAATAAATAGAGTCTTGTGTATGCGATGTAACTCTCTGAAATCAAATATATAATATTTGGCATTCTAATCATCATTTTATCCCCCAAAACTCCATTTGTGCACATTTTGCTAAAACGTAAAGGTGGGATATTGTATTTCAATGGTCACGTGACCTATGACCTTCCAATGACCCCAAAAAACACATTGTCGTCAAAATGGCATTATGGGATCTCAAAACCCGAACTTAGGGCCAAAAAAACACATTTCTATGATTGCCGTGACTGTATTCATAGCAGATTACTTTTTTGTGGCGGCCATTTTGGAAATATGCAAATTAGCTAATTAAATATGCAAAATCTCAAATGGTATCTGGCAGATTTGAAATCTACGGGAAAAACACAATAGAAACCGTTGAAAAAAGTTTGACACACATGTTTATTAGATTGGTTAGGATATATCCCTGTCTATACTGGTGTTGGTGAAATATACCATAGGCCCTATATCAGTATATCATAGAGGCAGGCGACATTCTTGGTTGCCATTCTCCCAGAGGCTATACAATATAGGCCTAGGTAAATAACATTATAGGCGTGGCACGTTTTAAAGTCATACTAATATAACCTAGGCCTATAATTAAATCTATAATTTCACCAGGTAGGCGTCAATATATTTTTCACCAATATACCCTATGCTCTTGTCCTTTCACGGTCTGACGCACTGTCTAACGAGATTGATATCAATTTACAGTTATTCAACTTAATCTGAATATAATTATGCCTAGAGTGTCGACATAATGTTATTTATTATTATATTTTATATATCCTTCATATTATTATCTAAAAACTTGACTGACTTAAAGGGACTGGCCCAGGCTAAAATCATAAAAAAATCGGTGTTTTTATTTCCGCTTCCTAATATGACCATATGATGTAAACATGTCCATAGACTAGAACTGCAAAAGTTTTTGAATTTTTGTGCTGCGCATTCACCAGTTAGGCTAGATATAGAGACGAAATTCCTGAGTTCTAATTATTGACAACCATGTCAAAAATTAGAAATACGGGAATTTCGTCTCTATATCTAGCCTAACTGGTGAATGCGCAAATTAAGCATTTCAGTTATCACACTTTTAAGGTTATTTGCTAGATATTATTTTGTCATGAAAATTCGATCAAGTTTAACTTGATTAACCCAATGTTTACTAACATTTCAATTGTTATTTTGCACCCGCTTAAAATTAACTTTGTGTTTTATATGATCACTTGCTCGGCCTCAGACCGCCAGGGTTCGAATTTCGAATCCTGTGTCTGGAGGACAGTGTCATCTCAATCATCTCACCATCCTCAGGAGGTTCTCTTGGCCCAGTTTAGCCTATATGTGCACAAAGGTGGCTTAAAGGCCGATTCATTCCATTTATATGATCGTTAAACTGCCTTCAGTTGAAATAAAGGACTCTTTGATAATGTGTTTTTTTAATAAAGTACAACAGCGTTTGATAAGTTTGAATTTGAAGAGGTATTTATTTCGCCTTCACATCGGCTCCACAACGTATAATTAAAGTTTTTATACGTCAAATTCTGACGTATAAAGACGGTCGGTCCCCGCACTGAAAGAATATAAAAATGTATAATGGCCGAATACCCATAACATAGGTGTTTAAATGAAGCGGAAAGAGCTAACTAAAACATTTCTGATGATTTCAAATTGAAAAACACCTTTGGTCTCCATAATTTATACCAAAATATTTAAGCGTAGTACGGGTTGATTAACCCGGAACAACTGATGACATTTTTCTGATACTTAGTGTGTAAATTATACGTTTGAGTCATGCCAAATATGTAAAATTCACTCATTCTTTGTAAACAATTACTAGCACCAACCCTTTTGTAGCTAGGAACTTTTTAACAGCTTAGAAAAGCATTGCTCGATTAGTTTTTTAAAATTCACTCATTCTTTGTAAACAATTACTAGCACCAACCCTTTTGTAGCTAGGAACTTTTTAACAGCTTAGAAAAGCATTGCTCGATTATTTTTTTAAATCACTGTGTGATTAACAGGTCATTTTAAGAACGTACCAATATTTAAAAGCTATGTTAAGATCAATCCGGCTCAAACAAAACAGATATAATCATTAATTTTTTCTTCCTGAAAATATTTCAAAAACTTCGACCGAAAATCGACCGACATTCCTTGTTAATAAATAGTTTTCTATTTATTAACAGCTTAACTTTTTGAATGTACCATGTGACCTTGGGATAACACGTCAAAATTACTTTTGTAATTGTGAAATAATTAAGGCCAGCTTCACAAATTTAAATCAACTTGATACCGACCACAAATAACATTAACAAGTACTGCTGCGCTACCCTGAAAAGTTAAAAGACAGTATCTGCTCACCTGAAGTCATTTGGCGTTGCACAGCAGTTCGTAATATATAGGCCGGTAGAAAGGTGGAAGAAAATTCGTGCCATAGTTTTCTCAAATAAATAATGAGGTAGTCTAATATAACATAATTTTGTGAAAACATATTTTTATTTCGCAGTTTAAACAATAAAAAAATTCTATGGTTCCTTTTTATCAATTTATGATGTTGATGTCATTTTGATATCACTCATTTGACATCCCAGAGTGAGATGATTGTGCTGTTACGGTTAAAACTCAATGATATCAGGGGTTGACTAGGTTTGCTAAATAACAGATGACTGACGACTGGCCTGTAACTATGGATCAGTGCCAGTCAGAGAGGCAATCATGATACTCATCTAGTTGTCTCAACCCATCACGGACCTCATATAAAATACATATAAAATTGAACATGCAATAACATTGTAAAAGTCCATACTAGTATGATTCATAAAATGGTACATCAAAACAATAAAATATATAACTTATGCTTTTGTTAATAATTTTAACAATGTATGACTACTTGAGCCTTTACTAAGAATATTTGGACTAAAAATAACACTTCTTAGGGAGTCCACAATACCGTCCAGCCGTTTTGAGAGTAAAGTGGGTTTAGTGTGGGATAGAGCAGCCCGCGTTGGGGAGAAACCTAATTTGACCACTCTACCCATCAGTGTATCTGGGATACATTTCCCATTCAAAACATATTTAGAAAGGAAACAAATACATAGATCGCGTACAGGAGAGTCCACATTTAAAAAAAAATTCCATAGAGAAATCGTCATGTTATTTATTGAATCAGACACTTTTGGTATATTAAGAGCTTCCAGAAGTTTCGAGTGGTGACTTCTTATATCTAACGGATGACTGACGACTGGCCTGTAACTATGGATCAGTGCCAGTCAGAGAGGCAATCATGAGGCTCATCTAGACTTATATCTAATGGGAAAACTTAGAAGCCGATATGTACCTCAATGACACTGGCAATTTAGTCAGAGGCGATGGTAGAATACGGAGGCAAACAACAGTAACTGCCTACTTGAAAAATAAGCAGTTACTGCTGTTTGCCTTTGCATAGCTGTAGTTTCTTAGATGTCCTCGTCAATGGAAGATGTACCCAGCAAACGCAAAACATTTGTATAACATTTATACAATGTTGGAAGACGTTGGTCCAACATTGTATAGATGTTATACACATGTTTTGTGTTTACTAGGATGATGTATTTAGTAGTATAACAGCTAAAAACATAGGCTTGTCTAAGCATTCACAGAAGAGATTCTGGTGTCACTAGATTAGTGAATGTTTTTTCACTAGATTAGTGAATGAGTTTTGTGACTTTATCTTCAGACATGGGGATACGCTGGCGTACAGTCCTTGTCATAGCCCTGATGATGATCCTGACTGACTTATCATCTGAGGCTCCTGCTGATCGACAAAGACGAGCACGTGAGTATACCACAGAGTTATTTCTAGTTAAAATATCTATCTTAGTTTAATTATCACCCATTGAAGCTGTGTGTTGCTATCGCGACCCACAACTTCAAGTGAGTCAACATTACTAAATAAGGTGCAATTTGAATTAAACATTATGCCAATCTAGCACGTTTATTGTTCTTTTCTCATTATTTTTTCTTATTAAAATGACATATTATAAAGATTCATACGGCTATTACCATGATGATAAAGATTAATACTACCGCGACCCACAATTTCACGTGGGTGAAAATGACTCATACTTGTTTATATTAGGATCAACCATTTACAAATATTGCTGTGTTTAATCACGTATTTCATTCTCAATAACAGTGATTTGGTCTGCTAATAAACATGATGAAACAGATTAAAACGACTATATTGAATTGTTAGCAGTAAAAAAATTTAATTGCCGTCTCCACTCCAATGCCTGTTTAGTTTATTTATAGTCCCCAGGTGGTGTTTATCCTCATTATATCTGTTACTAGCGCGATGCCTTCTGGGTATATCCTTATCCCGTTAATTTTTCAGTGTATCATTACTTAAATTCATCTGTATCTTTGGTCTGTACATAAATTATACGTTCGCTCGTACGTTCCTGTTTGTATAATTCTATGACATTATGTTCAAGTTTATATATGTATGGACAAGTGTATGTGATGTGTATGAGTATCGCTACCCATCTTAGACCCAGCAAACACATACGTTGACCCATATTGGATTAATCTTGGCTCAGCGTCCCAGACTGTTTTCCACGATCATCTAACATCGCGTCGATGTCTCGTGTATGTTGGGAATTCAATTAGTTACATTGTTGAATATCTACACATAAAATGTCTACACATAAAAAACTAATATAATCATTTTTTTTAACAGAGCCACATTCCTATTGGTGCATGGCTGACTGTATGAACATCCCCTCTGGCGACTATCACTCGTGTAATGGCTGCCACCTGTATGTCACGTGTTCTTCTGGCATGCTGTATCCTGATCGTCCTTGTCCATTAGGAACAGTCTGGGATGACAGAAAGAAAGAATGTGATTTTCGCTCAAAAACCTGTAAACAACGAGTTCGTCAAATGTCGACTAGGCCTACAACTACTTCAATCAACCCATAAATATGATAACATCATAGCCAGAGTCAATTTAATCGGCTCCTTGGCTTTACAAACTTAGTTTGTGTAAGATAGATTTATATCAAAGCAAAGGCTCAACTCCAGCGGAATACCAAGCAAATTATATCGCCAGGATTGCCATGGATGTAACACTGACTTGGCATAATCATGATATTGATTACTAACGTTACATTGTTAAGCTTGAGTTTGAGTGATGTTCATTGTTGATCACCAGGAGGGACCAGAGCAGATGTCAAACGTTGTTCGCTAGGTGGGGCTGGTAGTAGCACCATGCTCGCACTGAAGCAGATATTTCTATGAAAAATTTCCTGGATCTAAGTGATCAATCAATTATTATATTTAAAAAGGAGAGTGTTGTCTATAGGTCAAATTTAAAAGCCCAAAATGAAATATTGAAGCATCGCATCAAAGAAAAAGGCGACGAAAAGTTATTGTGTGTTTATTTAAAAACAATGTATTATTGTTTATACTCTGTGGTAATATCTGCCTGTCTGTTGTATCGTTCTTTGGTCTGTCACTAAACCGTGGTATATATGATAAATTAATAGAAATCATTATATTATTGATTTGTATCACAAACTGTCAGGCCATACGTACATGTATTGTTTTAGATTTAATAAACCACTAATATATCGCATAGGCCTACACTGACAGCTAGGTTATCGTAATTGCACAATTCCAAAGAAACAGATTGGACCACGACGGGATGCAAACGTCTGTGCTTCTTAGCTGCTCTGCTTCTGTAGCTGCAATAATTAACATAGCTGGAATGAAAAAAAACAATAAACTAAGTGATAAATACACAGCGGCAGATTTTTTTTCTATATGTTAACTTTTCTATGCTATATGTAACGGACTGCGAGTGCGAGATAAAATCAATTTTCCTTGTTATTACTCTTGTTAATAATTGATAATTATATAAAAAATCGTGTTTGTATTTAATTAGTTGTTTGTTGTGCGGCGAACGAGAACATTTACTTATGTACAGCACGTGGAACCTTTTTCTATTCTCTATATCTGAGGAACCTTGTAGAAACCCGTTTTTAAACCCGTGTTTAACCCTTTGACCGCCGGTGCTGATTATATTCGTTTTCTACATTTTTTATTTGCACGTTCCCTATCAGTTTTCAAACATATTGAAGATAGAATGTGACATTAATCAGCAATATTTGAAAATAGTCCACATCCATTGCGTCAAATCTGAATAATTTTCACTCACTTGAAGTTATGGATCGCGTCAGCGAGACACAACTTCAAGTGGGTGAAAATTCAAATTGAATAATCTCGCGGTTAAAGGGTTAACCCTTCAGCCGTCGGTCAAGGTTAGATTTGTGTTTTTTTGCAAAATAGGGCGAGGCCGTCAGTGCATTAAACTGTGTTTTTTTCCAGAGCACAACTGGTGACAGAAATTGACGAAAGGGAAGGTACAGGGGCCTATCTAATACAGAGAACCAAGATCGAGGTTGATTAATAACATATCTGAGAGAGATCTATGAATATTTAAATTATTTTGCAATCACCTGATTACCATTCAATTGTGTCAGCACTGGCCGCTTCAAAAAAATGCAAATACATATAAGTAATTGAGTGAGTGTGAATAATTACCCTGTAAACATTTGCATAACATTTGTACAATTTTGGACCAACGTCAAAGACGTTGAGCCGACATTGTACAAAATTAATGCTATGCAAATGTTTTGTATTTGCTGGGTATATTGCTTTACGTTGCTTTGCGTACAATCGCTACAGAAGGAAGCCTGAAGTCGTGACTATGCTCTACTCTTATCGAATGACTTTTAGAGCTCCTTATAGTGCACAGTATTATAGACAGCATTACAAACTCCAAGCATTTGAACAGTTTGGAGCACTGTTGTTTGTAGGACTTTGATTGGTTGATATGATGCTCCCGACAAATCGGGTATCCAAGATATAAATTAATACCTTTGCACTGGTGAATTGTTTATTTATATTTTCCATTCATTTTAAGCTGGGGTTGCTTACACAATTTGAAGCACCAACAAATTAGTGACAAAAAAGTACGTTTTTTATGAAAACAGACGTAATTATTTTGCAAACTGAATTATCTGATTATCTGAGTTAACTTATCATAAGAATTAGACTATTTTCATTGACAGTGTATTTAATTTCAAACATGTTTGTTACACACCCAGCAACACAAGGGTCATACTAAGCCCAGTAAACACGAGCCAATGTTGGATCAATGTCGGGCCAGCGTCGTAGACGGTGGACCAACATTGATCCATTATCGGGTCAGTGTTTTGTGCTTACTGTGGGTAACATACAGTCCGCGGTCCATACTATGACATGAAGTGAAGGCGAGAAACAACGGGTGTGGTTTGTTGCCTGCCCTCAGGTAAAACCAACAATACTTTATTATATTGATACAAAGAGCACATCTTAATTGTTACATTTATATGTTATTCTGACCATATCGGTAGCCGTGGTACGTGGATGTTAACACAGAAGATTTAGGTTTATCACTATTTTGAGGTATGAGGATTTTACTGTGTGCCCTCGCCATCATAGTGCTGGTGGTTATGATGCTTATCAGTGACAAAACGTGTTCAGCGGGTCCTGCCAATCGACTACGTCGAGCGCGTGAGTACAATAATTGTAATTTGGTTTGAAAAAAACATGTTCATCCAATTGAAAACAATATAGAAAATATGTACATTGCAACCTGTACATTACACATACAGAACCTTGAACAAACCGTAATCCTGCCTATACCGTAATTCAATACTAAATAACTCTTCGCAAACCTGAAGCTATCTGTTTTGAAAACCAGACTCTTTCTCCCACAAATGTATGAAAAATGTATTGTAATTCGCCTACTCAAACCCAAGTCAGATTTTGTTTTACAGAAATAGAGAAAAAATCGCATGTAGTGCACACAGGGTTAATCTGAGGAAGTGCCATACAATCCTGCTTGTAATGCAAATGGTAAAGGTGTATAGTTAAGTGCTGTTAACACTTTTTTAATTGATATAGGCTTGTCAACACCTTAGTCGTGTTAGTGTACAAGCTATTATATATACTATTGTAAATGCAATTCTAGCTTAGAAACGATACACGTTTTTATAAAGTATCATAAAGGACGGGAGCTTACTAAACCTTAAAGCAACAGATTACATTAAATTATGTGCAGCATAAAATATTTGCTTAAATATTTCACCGCTGCTGCATTTTTTTATATTATTTTTTAACCTTAGTCAATGCCATTCATGTCAGTGCGAGAGCACATGACAGAACTGAAAAACAAAAATATGTGCAACACTAATAAAAAGGAAACGGTTTACCAAACAAACGATCGTGTCTGACATATTTTCTAAAACTGTAAATACATGTATAGGTTATCAGGATAAGTTAACCTGAAACGTTAAATATTACAAATTAATAAGTTTTTATAATTTATTTTTAACAGAGCCACGCTCGTATTGGTGCGTTGATGACTGCATGAGTAAGCCCACTGGAAGCTACCACTCTTGTCTGGCATGTCACAGGTTCGTCACCTGTAGCGGTGGACATATGCTGGCACAGGGTCGTGAATGTCCACTGGGGACAGAGTGGGATGATATGCTGAAACAATGTGTGTTCGGCTCCAAGACGTGTCAGTACGCCATGATTAGGACCACCACCACCACTCCTGAGGAATCTGAATCTGATGAAAAATGAAATAACACAGAGACACTCAGCTAGATACACTGGTTAGCGAAACGTAATAAGTAATGCTCGGCAAAGTCAAAATGCAGTCACTACTGACTTGAAAATCGCATTTGCAAGGCGTTGTATGGTATGGTTTGGTTTATTTAAATTGCATATTACTGTACTAGAATTCCTGAGAATTGTTAACTTAAAAACCCTGCCTGTAGATATCCCCAGCCATCACTGCAAACAATCTGGCATTTTTGTATTTCACTTGACCACGATAACGTCCGGATCTACATGTATATCGATGCCAAGCAACAAATGATTTGTTTTGTTTCTTATTTAGATGTTGATACCTAGCCAATATGACTTGTTACGTTAATAATTTCATCGCAAAACCTGTCAATTGAGATATATGAATAAAAAACCTGTGATCTCTCTTGGTGTTAAAAATAAGCTGCGTTATTTTATGTTTTGTGAATATATTGGTGGTCTATCTTAATAAAAATCACATATTCAACTGGAGCTATTATATTTAGTTTGATCAAATGCTGTGTAAATGCTGAATGCTGACTATCTTTGTGTGGTAATAAATATTCCACTTGACTGACGCTATCAAACACGTCATTTTCAACCAACTAAAATACACCCGATGACATCATGTAAAGTAAAGTCATACAGCAGTAACTTTTTACTTTGACAGTAATCAGTTACAGTTATTTGCCCTTATATTACAGTGTTATTATATATACATGTATAAACCTTAGGCTTATTTTCTGGTTCCTTCATAGCGTGCCAGAAAATGCTTAGCATTATCTTTCCCTCTGGCTAAATGTTTCTAAAGCTTGCTTCGATATGATTATCCAATAAATCTATATTTGATTTTTTTTGCACATTTTAGGTGCATCTGTTTAAACGACATGTTTTAGGCATTATGTTCTACATCACGAGTTACAGTCCGAGTGGTCGGTGACTTTTAAAATTCGATTTTAGACGTTTGGTATGACTGTAATAATAGTTATTTACAACCCAAGCTACCGCTGTTATAATTAGCAAAATGATAAAATCAAGCAGATTCAAGCTGATATATATTGATAGACATTCAATTATTTATAGATGTAGCTGTTCCATCATTACGCTATTTCGCTGTAGGCAGCAAGCCATGTCACCACATGTACTTAAAAATCATCACCAAATGTAGGCATACAGCTAACATCTCACACCAGACACTGAACAAATCATCAGATCATCACCCGATGTACAACTAACATCTCACACCAGACACTGAACAAATCATCAGATCATCTCCCGATGTACAACTAACATCTCACACCAGATACTGAACAACTCATCAGATCATCACCCGATGTACAACAAACATCTCACACCAGACACTGAACAAATCATCAGATCATCACCCGATGTACAACTAACATCTCACACCAGACACTGAACAAATCATCTGATCATCACCCGATGTACAACAAACATCTCACACCAGACACTGAACAAATCATCAGATCATCACCCGATGTACAACTAACATCTCACACCAGACACTGAACAAATCATCAGATCATCTCCCGATGTTCAACTAACATCTCACACCAGACACTGAACAAATCATCAGATCATCACCCGATGTACAACTAACATCTCACACCAGACACTGAACAAATCATCAGATCATCACCCGATGTACAACTAACATCTCACACCAGACACTGAACAAATCATCAGATCATCTCCCGATGTACATCTAACATCTCACACCAGACTCTTAACAAATCATCAGATCATCATCCGATGCGATGTAAAACTAACATCTCACACCAGACACTGGACAAATCATCAGATCGTCACCTGATCTAGGCCTACTGCAACCCACATAATTATCTGACATGGCATCAGTATTGTATCAACGCAGCTTCACCTATGTATGTTTTTATGAATGACTGTTTCAATATTCGTTGCATTAATTTCAGATAGGTACTTTCTAAACGAGAGAAGAATAGCAGCTAAACCTAGATTCAAACTGTTAGCCTCTCGATCATGCTACCAGCTCAACTAGGTGTGGTATGCTGCCATGTGGTGCAAATACAATTACACATCAGCGTTGAGTGTTCATTGTAAAACACAATTTTTTGAAAATCCCTACACCTTTTCGTCTGTATTTCATCATATCCGTGCTTGATTGGTTGTAACGTTGTTACAACATGAACTTTCGTTGCATTCTCACTTGATTCTCATCTGAGAGTTGTGATGAAGCTACATATACATTAATATAGCTGACACAGCAGTTCCAAAATCGTTTTTGTTTGTATCCCGTATGGTGTATGATTATTTTTAATGTGTCCACAATACGCCAGTGTTACTGTTCTGTTATCTGTTTTTTGCAAGATGTTTCACTGCCTTTTAATGAACCCCCAGAGCTTAGAACAAATACAATTTTCACCCACGTGAACTAAGCATTACTTGGAATTTTAAAAATTACGACAAATATATGTGAAACAAATCTAAGAGATTTAAAAAAAATGGGTACAAACATTCTAATCAACAGCAAACACCCGACGTTGACTCAATGTTGGTCCGGCGTCTTCGAGTCTGACTCAGTATTGAATCGACAGTGGTTCAACGAATCGTGTTTGCTGGACTGTGGCCAACGTTGAGGGCTAATAACTGATAACCGTTAGGGCAAATGATAAGTCAGATGATTCACCAGGTGGCGCTCAGGTGAAAAATATATCATGCTAGCTGAGGAAATGAAGCTCGCCCTTCATCATTATAATAAAGTGCTGGCCCAAGTATACCAGTGTGCACTTCTCCAGTTGACAGGGGTACAGTTTGTCACATGACGGTAACATCTAATCAAAGTCGTTTTAGTGTTTTTATGTACGGGTAGAATACTTGGGCCAAAATAACGTGGTGCTAGTTTCCATCCAGAGATAGGATGTCCGCTGTCTTCGAGTGAATATTCCTCTACATCGCTTTCTGCACAATCATGACAATATCGTGACAGAAGAAAGCCCGAATTCGGAAATATGCCCTACTGTTATCGAATGACTTCAAGGGTTCTTTATAGTACACAGTAACATAGGATGCACTGCACTGCCTTTGAGCCGTTTGGAGCACTGCATATGCACAACCTCGATGACAAACATCCGACCTGGCCGGGATTCTAGCCCAGTACCTGTAACAGGCGGACAGAATGAGCCATCGCGGCCGGCCCCGTTTGCTTCGAATAGCACAGGTAAATTAACTCAGCAAACACGAGAGGTTAAACAAAATGTTCGTTTGATGTTGGGTCAGCGTCGCAGTTATGTTTCGTATCGGCCCTACGCTGGTAGCTGGTCAGCGGAACATTTCAAAACCATTGTACAAAAACAATCAATATTTTTGCTAAAATAAATGCAATCTCAATACAGGATTGGTTTGATATTAGGCCAGAGGCACAGGTGGTGGCCCAACATTTCGTCAACCCTGGGTCGACGTTTGTTGCGATTCTATTTAGAAAGGACATATAGATTAATAACCCTTTTAGTGCCAATTACGATCTGGATCGTTTCGATCTTTTCATTGACATACCAAGTGTGTTTTACGAATTTTGGGTTTAAGATTGGTTTTATTTGCAATTTTGTTTAAGTATTTTGCAACAAATTAAACGTAGATGAGTAACTTTTATCAAATTGATGCTGGAATTAGAAACATTAGATTGGAATTGAAGTAGTAATGACGTAACTAAAACTATGTGGCAACGAGGTTGTTAATAGGTTGTCACTGCGTTATTCCCACGTGAACAGGATTGTCGGTACGACCAACCCACGCTTCAACTACATGTATGATCACTGTACGCCAATACCATGCCATAGAATATGTGTTACGTTCATATGACGTTCTTTAACCCTTTAACCGCCGGTGTCGCATATATTGGGTTTTTCACTCAATTATTACCACATTCAGTACCGCCTTTTAAGCATGTTAAAGCCATTATGTGACATCAATCAGCACGATTTGAAAAGAGTTGACCTCCATTTTGCCAAATCTGAATAATTTTCACTCACTTGAAGTTGTGGATCGCGTCAGCGAGACACACCTTCAAGTGGGTGAAAATTCAAATTGAATAATCTGGCGGTTAAAGGGTTAAACATATATATTGACCAGAATGTATTCAAATTTAAATTGCTAGTGCACATAAATGTGATGCAGCACCTAACGATGCAGCATTAGTATTTATCCAGGAAATAATTAAACCTATTATATAATAGCAATTGTTCAAAGAATTAATACAGTGCTGGAGCATTATGTTATAGCATCTTGCACAATAAAAACACAATAATGCTACATCATATTATTACATATTTTACACTTTCTTTCACGTCAATGAAAATATTCAAAAAAGGAAATTTTGTTTCTATAGTATCAATATATGTTTTAAGTTAAACTTGTCAAAGATAGATGAATATATGTTCACACAATTAAAAGTCATTACTGATTTATTTTTTCAGAAATGATAGAGGAATATCCTCTAATTTAAATACAATGTTTTGTTGCAACGGGTTCTAATTTGCATATTTTATGCTTGATTATTCTGAGCAGTATGCATCCTTTTTATTGCATTTTTTACCACAAAAGCAGCATGGTGGACCAAATTGCAATCGGTGACCATGAAAACTCTAGTATACACACTTTGTTTGATATTTAAAGTCGATTAGATATTGCTTTAAGCTGTATTTTCAGTAGTGGCGGATAATTTGAATATGTTATGCTAGATACATTTTAAAATGACATCATTTTGTTTTTATATGGCCCTGTTGTAAGCCAGGCTGATCATTTTATACTGAACTGTGCTGAAAATAATCTCATATTTCAATATGCTGGTTTAACAACAATATGGCGGCCATCTTGAAAAAAATAAAAAGCCAGCGCGGGGATTGCTAGGGACTTTCCGATTTTTTAGTTAAATGGTATTCTTTCACTATTTCTGAAAAAAAGCTTTCTGAAATTGTGTTGCATGTTTCTATGCATTTTTTTCTAATGCTCCCGGCGCTAATAAAACAAAACCAGCATTGAGAAGGTGGATGATGTAGTAATGGACAAGGCATGTCACATGGACAGAACAGGCTGTGTTCCTGTAATCTGGTGTTAGTGACAAAGCTGGAACAGCTGTCAACTGCAGGGTGGTCAACTCAGTGTGTGCCGGAGTAGAGGATAGAGAAACGGGGGTTTTAAGCTTACGGCCGATCATTCATGATCACAGGAAAAAGGTTTTACAATATGCGTATTCATCTTATATTATACTCAAATTGGCATCGACTGAATGGTCAACAAGGATGTGGTCTATTTAAGTCACCCACTTTGTGGTGTCATCCAAAATAGTGTCTTGTTACGAGGAGTTTCCAGATTATCATGACATTCAAACGTTTCATGCACCACAGGTTGAACCAGCAAATCCGGGACGTTGCACCTCTGTTGTTTTAATGTTGGGCCAGCGTCGCAGACGGTGGCCCAACATTAAGACAACAGTGGTTCAATTTATTATGCTTGCTGTGTGAGACTTCTTTTTTTCAAATCGACACAGCTGCTATGAAATTTAATGCTGCGTTGTTGTGAATAGGCGAGTCCTCTGCTCGACAAACCATTCTAGATGGATATATGCTGACACAATTAAAAGTCATTACTGATTTATTTGTCATCAACTCTTCCTTTACCGACTTCCACTTGATAAAACTACCCCCAGAAGCCGATTTCTCTTTTTATGATTTTCAACAACGCATTTAATGAAATTTAGCCATTGCGATTAAGACATGTGCACATATGGATTTCTCAAAAATGCGAATTTGGTAAAGGAAGGTAGTTTTCGCATAAAAGAGAAATTGGTAAAGGAAGATATACATGTACATGTGTACAAAATGACCATGATGACATGAAAATATGCGTGATACTCTATGAACACTTGAAATCAAGCTTGCATTAGTGATTATATATTTAGACAAGCACAGGATATTTTGAAAATATGCATTATAACCAGAGATAGATATACTTTTATAATTTCTCTTATTTAAACCTATTTGCTAGCAAACACAAAGCACTGGACCAGCGCTGATTCAATGCTGCTCCACCGTCTACGACGCTCATACACATTAAATAAACATTGGCTTAACACATCGTGGTCGTTGGGCTCTACTATAATAAGGCTGTTGACCTTGATTGACAATGACAACATAATAAGAGACGAACCTCAATTGGAAGATGAGAACGTGAACAGATGAACACTCTATTATCTCCTGTTCACATCCACCGTTCAATCAATAGACCAGCAACAACATTATAATAACGTCAGTTCAATGTTCGGTCAACATGGTGTGACGTCGGTTCAATGCTCGACCAACGCATGGTGTTGCACGACCATTGAATCGACTTATTTTCTAAAGCTTCCTTCAGTAATCATGCAATCAAAGAGGACGGCAAAGTCCAGACAATGGCACGTGTAGCAGCTGCACGAGGAAACTGACTGAGGTGTCCTGAAGGGGTCCAGATTGTTAAAATCCGTAAATTCGTTTTTTTATCATGCTAGCAATTTCGCGATTTTAGATCGAAAACACTGATACGTTTAGCTTTTTGTGTCGTTTGTCTTAAATGTATTATTGGAGATATTGGAGTATTTTAAATTCCAGCTCACTTAAGCTTTTTACATAACCGCTTTGCGCGTGGTGAAAAATGATAAAATGTAGCAGCATTATCAGCAAAACTTGGCTTCAACATTTCCAAACAACCCTGCTTTTCATATATTGCATCAGAGGCGCAAATTTTGTGTTCTGGAAAACATATATATTATCCCCCGGGTAGGATAGGCAGCACTTACTATTAATCACACTTGCCCACAATGCTCTGAGCCAATGTTGGCTTAATGTTGGTCCACCGTCTGCGACGGTGGACCAAGATTAAGCTCAGCATCATTCACAGTTGCCTGCAATCAGACTGATAATTTGGGATCTCTATTTTTGTTTCGAATTGTAATACACACAAGCCGGATGACTGAATACAAGTTAGTGTCCCCTGGTCTACAATGTTAGCCGAGCTTTGGGCTTCATTGATTGTATATCCTGGATAAGTACGTGACATAAGTTAAAATGTAAAAAAAATTGAAAACTATATGGCAAAATATTTTTGATTGAAGAGACAACAATTAAACAATAAATAAATAATTATTAGCCTACGTTTAGTCATGTTTAGCTGAAAATATCAGTATGTCACAATTGCCGCAGGAAAATAATTATATTACATAGTCATTGTTTTAGAAACTTGTGAAATTAGCACCGACTGTTGTATTTGGCGTTAAGACTCGAGCCAATTAAGTCGAAACGAAATTAAATGTTTAGTTTTATATGGACTAACATTGATTCGAGCAAGGTTTGCTGGGATGAACATTTACAAAATTATTTTCTTCTATATTTATTATCAAACTTAGGCATGAATTTTCTTGATTTTATTTTTAATTCATTCAATAGGCCTACTGCTCTCTGACTCACACACACGTTTACTATGACCCCAACGTTTGACCAACAATAATTCTATATCAAATGCTTGTTGGGAAGACACTATATGCACAATGGGTGCGCGGTTACTGTTTTTCTTGTAGATCTCGTGAGTGGCTCTTATTATCGCTCACATTTGAACAGTTTGAAGCACTGTATCTGCACAACCACGAGGACAAATATCCGGCCCGACCGAGATTCGAACCTGGTACTTCCAGGTTACAAGCTCCAGTCGATTTGAATGAGCCATCGGAGCCGGCCTCATCGATAACTAATTCAGTCAATAATAGTTCATATTATCAAGCCAATCACGTATTACTAAAATCACAACGTCGTTAATCCATGCATGTAATTTAGATACTATGTTACACTCTCAATCCGTAGCTGTAGGTTAAACTAATATACCCACAACACAGGTAGGCCTAACTGAACCAATGTTGACGTACTGTTGGGCTAGCGTCGCAGACGCTGGCCAACAGCAAGCCAACTTTGGTTCAATGTCTGGTGTTTGTTATGCAGAATCACTAACATAACATGACTAGATACTGGTCTGCCTCGTGTTATCACGTCCCGCTGTGGGGGATTAGCTAATCCCGACAGGTCCTGGTGCCACGCCAGCTCATAGTTTGTGGGACGGTGAAGTGTGCGTGGGGTGTGGCTCCACAAGCTTCAGCCAATCTGCCCCATGTCTACATAACAGCCCCATGTCTACAAACACCAGCTAGCCTGGCCCCTGTCTAAAACACCAGTCAGCCTGGCCACTGTCTACAAACACCAGTCAGCTTGGCTTCTGCTCACAAACACCAGTCATTCTGGCCCATGTCCACTAAGACCAACCAACCTGGCCCCTGTCTACAAACACCAGTCTGCAACACCAACACCAGTCAACACCCCTGTCTACAAGCGCCAGTCAGACCGGCACCTATCTACAAACACAAGTCAGCCTGGCCCCTGTCTACAGACACGAGTCAGTCTGACTGGTGTCTACAAACACATGTCAGCCTGCCCCCTGTCTACAAACACCAGTCAGTCTGGCCCCTGCTCACAAACACAAGTAAGCCTGGCCCATGTCTACAAACACAAGTCAGCCTGGCTAGTGTCCACAAACACCAACCAGCCTTACACCTGTCTACAAACACCATTCAGCCTGGCCTCTATCTACAAAGATCAGTCAGACTGACCCCCATCCACTAACACCAGCAAAGGTCAGACATCAGTATCAGTCAACTAGAAATTTCATTGAAGCTTAATGTTTGCCGCAATTTTCCTGATGAGAAATATTTTTATTTATGAAAACATACATCTATCGTATTGAATTATTTGTTCAACTGAGCATCCACAACAAAGCATTAAATCAATCATATATTTTATTTGGTTCATAACTGGCTTGAAAACTAGCCTTAAGGACAAGAGAATCAGCATGTATTATCAGAAGTTCAGATTATGGAAAGCTCTCGGGATCGGCCACTTGGAATGCCACCAGGATCTCCTTCATACATATAGTCCTCTCAGAGCTAACAAGTCCTATCTGCCACTCATCGGAGTGGCAGATGGGACCCTTTTCCTCCTAAGATACTATATATATACCAGCCATCAGGATCAATCATAGATGCATTGATCACCAGCTCTAGTCACCAGGGTTAGTGTTACTACATAACAATATGATTCGTAAAATAATCATGCACAATATTACTAAGTAACAAGTGATTTATTCTGATGGTTTTCTTTAGTGGAGTACAAGACATGATTGCCAGATAAGCATTAGCACATGACACAATATATACAATATTCATATTTTGCAAAAGGCTACGACACATATCAATCATTATTAGCCTCCTACCCATGGGTGATATCAAGGTTTATACGAATGCCCTTAGTTATAGGTGATCCAATGGTTTCTTGTTTTGGCCTATCCCATGGCTTGCCCAGGTCACTGGTAGCTGTTAATTCTAGATGTTCATCCTGATAACCGATACAGGTAGCTGAGCCTTGTATGATCTCGATACTGATGAATGGTCCTGTTGGATGATACTGTTGAATAGTCGGTCCTGTTGGGTGATATTGGTGAGTGATCATAGTAGGATTATGCTGTGGATGCTAAGTTAGTGTTGAATCCGAGATATTGATTCTGGTGGTTGAATTATTGTCTTTGTGAAACGCATGTTGATATGGTTGTTGTCTTGAATATTGATGAATGGTATCGATTGCTTATATCGATGAAAACACTGGTGTTGATATTGATATATTCCAATAAAACAAGGACTTTTAAAAGCAAAGAATGTTCATTCACCTTAACGATTTGACCGCGGGGACCGTCTTTATACGTCAGAATCAGACATCTGCAGACGTCAGATTCTTACATCTAAAAGCGATCCCCGCACTGAAAGAATTAAAATATTTATAATGGCCGTAGACCCATAGCATAGGTAATTAAATGAACATGAATGAGTAAGCTAAGACATTTATGATGATTTTAAATTGAAACAAAATCCTTTGGTATCTATGGTTTATACAAAAATAATTCAGTATTTTAAAGGTTAAAGTGTGAATTACGCCCGTAATTCACACTTTAAGGTGAATAATCAAAGATGAGATTATTAGAGTTATAAATTTACAATAATAATACATTAGTTAGTGGCAATCATGTATGTATATCTTAGCGTACAGTGTACATAATAACGTTCTGCATGATGCCAACTATAGGCCTATGCAGCTATGCAATTAAAATTCCCCACAACTAACAAAATGAAACTGTATGCAACTAACATTCTCAACAGATTACAATAAACTGTGACCCACGAGATTACATGTATGTAAACAATGAACGAGCCAACACTGGCTCAACTTCTCAGGCTTGTAGTGAGTGACAGTCACATTGGTGTAATTAAAAAATAGTAGTTTAACCCTTGTCCTGCTAAGTCCGTATATATACGGTTTCGAATGTATTAGATCAATAGAAATATAACTAAATTTGACAAAATATTTCAATATGCTCAATTAATCCCATACTTCAATATTGGAGGTTTCTATTTGTCATAAATATAAATATGTTTCGTCATTCGAAGGTGGGCGTTAGTAATTCAAGCTTCAAATGAATGAAAAATAGAAACAAATAAAACATAATTCAGCAGCACAAGGGTTAATTCCATCAAGTGATAGACTAACGTGATTAACTCTGGTTGTCATAGATTTATCACTGTTTATAGAACGGCGTTTTTTTAGATCTGTCCCTGTATATACATGACTGTAGTATAATACATTTCAATTCATTTTGGAATTGTGAAACAACAGTTCGAATTCGCTGAAAAGCGCTCCCCGCTAGCAGAAGAGTTTATTGACGGCCTGACACATAAATCAAGTAGGCCTACGTGTAGTTATGTGACCCACAGAAATATCAATTCCCTCCACTGTTTAATAATTGAAAGAGTTGTGATTTTTAAAAAGTAACTACATGTAGCATAGCCACATAATTTATACCTTTGTGAATAATTTCAAGTCTCCAGAAAATTACGTAAAAACTAAATTTCGCAAAACACAAGCCTCTCGTATATTTTTACAATGCGGGATAAAACACGAGACTTTGAACCAATTTTGACTTAATGTTGGGCCACCGTCTGCGACGCTGGCCCATTATTGAGCCAGCATCGATTCCCGTCTGGTGTTGTCTGAAGCGATACGTGTGCGTACTCGTGTAAAACCCAGAAAACACGGAACGTTGATCTTGTGCTGGTTCAATGTTGGACCAGCGTCGCAGACGCTGGGCCAACATTGAACCAGCACAGGATGAACGTCCGTGTTCGCTGGGATTTGCTTGCTGATCCAGGTATTGTTGTCTCTGGCCGGATGGTCCCTCTATTCAGACAGGACTCATCATGGCCTGTTTGCATGATGTCAGTCTACTTCCACCCACAACATGCGATACGGATCTTGTTCCATGGCGACAGTAATAATCACAGGTTGTACACTACACCCAGGAAGGTATATAACTTCCTTGACTGCACGGCAAATGCATGAAACGTGCATTATTTAGTGTACGATGCGGATACAAATTTATGTAGGGGGCCTACTGACGGGATGCTAAGAAGTTATAGGACATCTTTAATAAATCTTCCAAGGTTAGTATTCTTATTTTTTCAATTATATGTTTTTGACACCATATTCTGATAATAAGACCATGATAGCAGACGCATAAGATTTCTGTCGTGCAAAGCCAAAAGGAAGCCACTAAAATAAACGTAATTTAATTTTTTTACATCACGTGAAAATCGGATCATTTCATAGGATAATGTAGATTTGCATTACTAGGAAATCACTTGAATTTTAATTTTCCAGTCAAATATTGTTTGTTTGGTTCGTTGCGCGACAAATACAATTGTATTTATATAATTGTATGTTGATAGTAGTATTCACAGGCAAAGTGTCTAAATACGGAAGGACAAATAAAATGTGTGATTGAAGCCAGCTGTTAATCAATGTATTTGTGTTAGTTTAGGTAAAATATTCTAATTAATTAAATTTTGTGAAACTCAATGACCTCGACCTCCTTTGTTTTTACCAAGGATACTAGAACAGAAGGATATACAGCTCCGGAGAGCTGTGTTTGTGTGCTGTATATCCTTCTGTTCTAGTATTATCCTTGGTTTTTACCGAGCTGGCTAATACAACGAGGTATGGAGGAGGGTTCGTATATAACCTTGTTTTCACCGAGTGACGTCCCTGCGTCTCACAGAATAGACAAGTATGTATCATAAGTCACTTCGTAATTACTCACGTTCGTCGATTTTAGCACTTTCAGCGCGGGCGAAGTTTTCTGCGATTTTTTGCCAACAAAAATATTCCATAAAATGTGTATGTACAGCTGCATTAACAATGGGAGGGCATACCATGGATTATGTATAGTCAAGTGGACGCATACCATCTGTTGTGACATAAGATATAAATGTGGAATAAAATATATATTTTACAAATACCACTTCGTTTAACACAGAATGTGGCCGAGCTGAACAATGGCTGGCGTGGCGCTATAGCGATCAGTAACACTGGGTGGGAATTTGAATCGCGCTATACTAATGCACCACTTGGTGGATTATCTATACGTCGAAATCGGGCACAGCTATGATTAATGACACAAACAGGATCCAGACAAAATCAGCACGCCTTGTAAGTGTCCGCGGATTGCTCAACTAATTCTGATAAATAACAGTAACATCTTACAAAGAAAAACCCTCGTTTGGTTTCATTTGTACTCTTCATAAAATTTACGCTAGAGCAAATGATTGATATCGATGCTGTCAGTGATGTCACAGAACTATATGCAGACGTTTAGTAAATAATAAATTTAGACAAACGTATCCATGATCATTTTTGTCATGGACCCACTCACACTTTTTGGTGAAATTAACACAACAGCCTTGAAAATTGTACGAGTAAATTCACACAGATGTGTACATGATATCATTATTAAACGTACCCAGCTGTGAATTCGTGGTGTAAATTTATATATTTTTTATGATATAATAATTATAAAAGTGCCCAGCATATGAACGAATGTCCCCTAGGCTAGCGAATAGCACATGCAAAAAACTGGGGGAATATTTGTTCTCCCATTGTGATACACCTCAGTCAAAAATGCAAATGAACTTTATCTTGTATGCAAGATCGACGCAAAACATAATCCTTTAATAGCTAGAAATAATAATGATGCAACGTACCAAAAATGTTTATGTTAATATCTCTGCTCCAGACTATATAACAATATTATGATATATTTATATTCTGATTTCTATAGCCGCTTTAACCGTTCTGGTTATTCTTTAACCCTTTGCCTGCTCATCGCGACTTTAGTCTTTTAATCAGTTTTATAAGCCGATTGAATCACTCGTATTAAGAATGAATCTGACCGTGTAAACATCAAGATTTTCAATTTGTTGTTCTCAAGTATAACAAATATGAGTAATTTTCAACAACTTGAGGTTGTGGATCGCGGTAGCGAGACACAACCTCAAGTGGTTGAAATTAACAGTATAAGGTTTAAATAAGATAATTTGAGGTGGAAAAAATAGTTTTATTTTTTTCTAGATTGGAATAAGCTTTGAGTTAAATTCTAGATATCTAAGTATTGTTTACCCACTTAGAAATTGTGGGTCACATGTTGTGAGACACAACTTTAAGTATGTGAAAAGGTATGTATTTTTAATGTAGTACTTTAAAGGTCAAGTTTATTCAGATTTTATACAATGGATGTTTTGGTAAATAAAATGAAATGAAATGAATCGGGCTTTAGGCCACCTTTGTGCACATATAGGCTAAACTGGGCCAGGAGAACCTCCTGAGGATGGTGAGACGATTGAGATGACACTGTCCTCCAGACACAGGATTCGAAATTCGAGCCCTGGCGGTCTGAGGCCGAGCACGCTACCTCTCGGTCACGGAGGCTCCCCACAATACTAACTTTCACACGTGGATGGGGAAGAAACAATTTTGTTTCTTTCAAACCGCCGAGACCGGGAACCGAACCCCGGACTCTGGCGTGAAAGGCAGCGGTGCTAACCACTACCCTAGGGCCCCCGCCCGGATGTTTTGGTATTTGCTGCAGCACAGTGACCGAAGAGAAGGCTCCAGGAAATGAAATGAAATGAAATGAATCGGGCTTTAGGCCACCTTTGTGCACATATAGGCTAAACTGGGCCAGGAGAACCTCCTGAGGATGGTGAGATGATTGAGATGACACTGTCCTCCAGACACAGGATTCGAAATTCGAGCCCTGGCGGTCTGAGGCCGAGCACGCTACCTCTCGGTCACGGAGGCTCCCCACAATACTAACTTTCACACGTGGATGGGGAAGAAACAATTTTGTTTCTTTCAAACCGCCGAGACCGGGAACCGAACCCCGGACTCTGGCGTGAAAGGCAGCGGTGCTAACCACTACCCTAGGGCCCCCGCCCAGAAGGCTCCAGGAAGCACGATTCACTGACCCATTAATGGATCGATGTTGGTCCAGCGTCTACGACGCTGGCCCAACATTGGCACATTAATGGGTGAATGTCTTTTGCTTACCAAGCGTCCCCCTCTGTCCGGATGCCGTGTTTATCTGCAGCCAAACTAAACAGGATTAAATTCCCACACTAATGAGGTTTTAATTAGACCTGAGGCTGATTACCATCATGCCGGAGTCTGTGTGATGACTGAATGGCACGTATCAGCAACACGGGGTGCTGCGCCAATTCTGGTTTGGTGCTGGACCAGCGTCACGGACGCCGGACCAACATCCAACCAATATTGGATGAGCGACGAGTGCTGCGCCGCTACAATCATCTGGTGATTATTACCAGACTCGAACCTACCTATAGGCGGGGCCGCGGTGAATTTCACAAACCTCGCAATTCACTGTGAGCGGAAGATTTTTTAACCCATTTTGTTTTTGAAGCACGTAGCATTATTTTGTTTTACCGCCTTATTATACATTTATTTGCATTTCACGGCAATGACACATACATGTAGCTTGATGGTAAAGATGTTATAGTTTTACTCGTACCACAGGTATTTGCTCATGGATATCTCAGCGAACACAAAACATTTGTTTAACATTTATACAACGTCGGCCCAACGTCTTCGATGTTGGTCCACCATTTTATAAATGTTATACAAATGTTTTTGTGTTTGCTGGGATGTCACTCCGCACAGCTTAGGGCTGTTCCAGAAAAAAAATCCACGTCTCCCGGACGGCAATTTATAGTAAAACCACTGAAACTCCTTCCCGAAAGTTTATTTAAAGAGTGCTGTATTACCGTTCGTTTTCAGAAGAAGAAAGGATAAGGTGGGACCCATATTCATGTGGTAAGAGTACTTAGACCTTGTACTACACTGCCAACGTTGGCACAACGTCACAATCATTGGCCTAGTGCGTATATTCAATAATTGTGGACGGTATCAAATATCCAGTTAGGTATAAGGACTACGTACAGCCAGAATATTAGCTGAAGCTCCCAAAAAAACACAATACAATGCCCCAATTTTGTTTTAATGTTGGGCCAGCGTCGTAAACGGTGGACCAGCATTAAAACGTTATTGGTTTAATTTCGTGTTCGCTGGGTCGGTCCAGAGGTTTGTTTATTTTTCAGGGTCGGTCAATGTGCATCTGTACATCCCAGTATATACGTGTCACATGGTGTCACAGCTTGGTGTCACAGAAAACACAAGACGTTCAATAAATGCTGGGTTGATGCTGGACCAGTGTCGCGGACTATGTGCCAGCATTACCCAGAATTGGTTCAATGTCTTGTGTTTACTGAGATAGAGATTTTCATTGTGTGTAAACGCCACAGATCAACCATTAGTGCTTGGGTAAAAAAAAATATATTTTAACTCCACAAAATTATGATTTTTTAATGATAAATTCGATGTGTTACTACTTTTATTCACCGTCGAATAGCACAATACAATCACAACCAGTGATGTCATCTAAAGGCCCAGCCAGCACAAGGTAGAATTTCACGGTTGTTTAGCTGTGTAAAATATGTATCTGTTGGGAATTTGGTGACAAATACCGATATTCGTATAACTTAAAGCGATGTGTAAGGGGGGGGGGGGATCAAGTCATACCCCCCCCCCCCCAACCACCCATCTTGATCAGCTGGACGCGCTGACCCGAGACTGAAACAACGTTTGGCAATGTCTCTACTTCACCTAATACAATGACCTAATCACTAATGGTTCTGGGATTTGGGGAGTGTAATTTAATCTTAGTTCCATCTATGCTCACCCCATGATCTAAGTAAATCAATTAGGATTGACGGTAGTTAATTTCGCTTGCAAATCTGTGATAGATTTGAATGAATGAATGAATGAATGAATGAATAAATGAATGAATGAATGAATGAATGAATGAATGAATGAATGAATGAATGAATGAATGAATGAATGAATGAATGACTGAATGAATGAATGAATGAATGAATGAATGAATGAATGAATGAACATATGAATGAATGAATGAATGAATAAATAAATAAATAAATAAATAAATAAATAAATAAATAAATAAATAAATAAATAAATAAATAAATAAATAAATAAATAAATAAATAAATAAATAAATAAATAAATAAATAAATAAATAAATAAATAAATAAATGAATGAATGAATGAATGAATGAATGAATGAATGAATGAATGAATGAATGAATGAATGAATGAATGAATGAATGAATGAATGAATGAATGAATGAATGAATGAATGAATGAATGAATGAATGAATGAATGAATGAATGAATGAATGAATGAATGAATGAATGAATGAATGAATGAATGAATGAATGAATGAATGAATGAATGAATGAATGAATGAATGAATGAATGAATGAATGAATGAATGAATGAATGAATGAATGAATGAATGAATGAATGAATGAATGAATGAATGAATGAATGAATGAATGAATGAATGAATGAATGAATGAATGAATGAATGAATGAATGAATGAATGAATGAATGAATAAATGAATGAATGAATGAATGAATGAATGAATGAATGAACGGAATGAATTAATATATGAATGAATGAATGAATGAATGAATGAATGAATGAATGAATGAATGAATGAATGAATAAATAAATAAATAAATAAATAAATAAATAAATAAATAAATAAATGAATGAATGAATGAATGAATGAATGAATGAATGAATGAATGAATGAATGAATGAATGAATGAATGAATGAATGAATGAATGAATGAATGAATGAATGAATGAATGAATGAATGAATGAATGAATGAATGAATGAATGAATGAATGAATGAATGAATGAATGAATGAATGAATGAATGAATGAATGAATGAATGAATGAATGAATGAATGAATGAATGAATGAATGAATGAATGAATGAATGAATGAATGAATGAATGAATGAATGAATGAATGAATGAATGAATGAATGAATGAATGAATGAATGAATGAATGAATGAATGAATGAATGAATGAATGAATGAATGAATGAATGAATGAATGAATGAATGAATGAATGAATGTGTAGGCTAAACTTGACCTAGGCACCGCATGTGGAACAATAACTGATCGTAAAAATTGGTGAAACCCTAATCGAACCCGGGACCCATTGATCTGTAGTAATCCAGTACGTTATATCTAGACTATGAATAGAATGTACCCTGGAATGTACAATAAAATCCAGAGGAAATGTGAAAGGGAAAACACAACTGATTCCTGGCAATCTCGCGGATTATGCGTCCTGAGCACGGATTTGGTTGATTGGTGTATGGATGGATCTGCCATGACAATTGCACTAGATCAATAGATGAAATCTACCAAATCCTCCACTCATATCAACTTCTCCTATTTATATCGATCTCAATCAATAAAATCCATTCAAGCTTTCCGTGACTTCACACACAGGTCCTAATATTAATTAAGATGATTTCAATTTTAATAGCAGGTTTAACCTTTTCACTACCATACATGACGGAAATTTCCGTCGTCATTCGTCAATGAACGTAACCATAAAATGACACAAATTTTCGTCAAATATATACTACATTTATGTATTTTTTGTCATTTGAAGCTGGAAATTGCGTTAGCAATTCCAGCTT
The DNA here is from genome assembly GCA_964017125.1 of Flabesymbios commensalis. NCBI lineage: Eukaryota > Metazoa > Annelida > Polychaeta > Terebellida > Flabelligeridae > Flabesymbios > Flabesymbios commensalis. Next base: position 31,862,942 of record OZ024913.1, read on the forward strand.
TAAATGACGAAAAATAGAACTCCTACACCAGTATATCTGGATCCTGGCATGCACTCCGGCCTGGAAGTCAAAAGGTTAAGCCTTTCAGCGCGGGAACCGTCTTTAGACGTCAAAATCTGACGCTGACAAATGTCAGTGGACCGATAACATACATTCAAATATACATCATTTATGATAATGACAAATTGCAAAAAAAAACTATATGGTTTATGTAAAATATCTCAGGCCCTTAAGGGTTAATTATCTTTGATTAACATTCATCAGATTGATCCATCTCACACTGTTTTACTGGAGTGGTGTTAGTTTTTGTCCAAATTCATGATCAAATTAATCAATTTATTTCAAGACAAAATGCCGATCAATATCCTAAATTGGATGTTCGTCTTCCACGGCCTATACATGTACGTGATTATAATACTCTCTCTATCTAATTTTCACAGTCATTAGTGAAAAAAGTTATTATTTCATCGTCCTTCTTTTTAAAAATAAAACAACAATAATGTAAAAACATCTACGTTTTTCACATTAAAACCTCGGTGTCTGCATGTTTTTACCACTGTCATTTTCATCAGCTAAAAGCCGCAAATTGCTGTCGCGATTCCCGGCTTGTAGTTGATGAAAATGACTTGAAGTGAGGGGCAAATGGAAAAAAGATATTGTTATCATTGAACAGTTCGATGAAAATTTGCGTTCTAAAACCCCTAATTTTTAGGAAATTGAAGAAGCCCTTTGGGATGACATCAATTTTGGTTTTACTTCCGCACTGAAGTAGTGTATCCCACGGATCATGTTTTTATTTTTTTCAGAATTTTCATATTTTTACAAATATTTTTAATCAACATTTCTATGAAACCAGAAGAAACCCAAACAAACTATTTGTATACCTGAAGGACGATTGAATGTTTTCACAGCATTGGGCCACATGCTGATGGCATCGGCCCAGCGTTGGGTGGACAATCAGTGCTGCAGGTGTGTCCTCCTGTGTCCTGACTATGAGACACCAATTATCCCCCAATTAGGGCGACTGCTCTGATCTTACCGTCTGATACGTGGGAATATGTGATGGAAAGTGCTTAATATTGCTGACTTGTTTTGTTTACATGGCAATATACGACCTGGAAATACAACTAATTCGCTCTTTTTCGGTGCTTTCAAATTGTTTTTTGACTTTTTCGTATTTTTAGCTAAGATCAGTAGGCTATATAGCTTCATATAAATTAAATTTGCAAAATTGACAACATTGAAAATGTCTCATCACAAGGGGTCCCTTTAAGTCATTCTTCAGAGATGCAAAATGATATTTTGATACATCGCGAGGGCTTAAACGGTTTAATACCCTAATACTGGATCAGCACTGGGTTCACCCTTAAAACGCTGAAATAATATATATAAACCAAGACATCAAAGGGTTATTTTGAATTTGAAATCATCATGAATGTCTCAGTTAGCTCATTCCGTTTCATTTGAATACCTGTGTTATGGGTCTACTGCCAATAGAAATACTTTACTCTGACGTCTATAAAATCGATATCTGGGCTGAAAGAGTTAATATATTGTACTCCCAGCAAACACAAAACAGTTGTATACAGACAGACAGATATTTTATTGACAGAAATAAAGGTCATTGCAGACTTATTTGTCATAGTAATAAGAGACATATATGTACATGTATATACAAGAATGTTAGTTTGTTAAAATCATATGACAATATACATGCTAGGAATCTCTATAGATTCCTTGATACATGTATGACAAACAACTAAAATCATGTTAAGTGGCATTGGCATAATAAGAACCGGTATTTCGGTAATATAAATGGCTACTTCTTAAAATAAAATTGAAAGGCATTGCCAAGATTGCATGTATAGAATGTTGTGCCAGCGTCTAAGATGTTGGGCCGACGTTGTATAAATGTTGTACGAATGTTTTGTGTTTGCTGGGTTGGTTGCATGACTTGAATCTTCAGTGAAAATGTTTCACACGAATCATCGTCATTTACAATTCCATTCCATCACTAAATAGCGGAACAATATCCAAGCTAAACCGCCGGTAACCTCAAGAATTTAGATTGGCCACGAGCTGGATGGATAAAACAATCGACATGATAAAACAGCTCATAAGTTGAGCAGGGGGCACCACACCTCCATGTCCCCGCACTGAGCACTTCCCGCCAGCCCGCGGGCCACGGGACCACACCCTAATATACAGCACAGGGGGTGGGGGCGGTAGCGATTTTCATGTCAGCGCAATCTAATCGCGAATGTTTGTATATCCGGGGCGACGTTCCTCGGGGTGCAGGGGGCACGAAGCGGTCAGCGGGGACACCCGAGATGGCACGGGACCCGGGGCCAACGCTGGATCGATGCCGGGCCGGCGTCGACGACGCCGGGCTGACATCGATCCAGCGCTGGTGCCGTTTTCAGTGGAGGGTAGCCCTCAGAGGCTGTACATCTCTTATTCAGTGCGTCTGGGCTACCTCGCGGCATTGCTCTTCTGGGCGTCCACGGACAAACACGCGTCCTATCCAGCCGGATTTACTCGCACTCCCGTCTCAGCAGACACAACATCCTGCCTCAGTGACACGGCTGCTGTTAACCACACCCCACAGGTAAGAACATCTCAAATCCAGGCGCAACTCATGGGGTGCCAAACTCGCTATTTCGTAATCAAAAGTAATCTACTATGATAGCAAGGACGTTTCATCATGTTCATAGAACATCTTTGAGGGGAGCATAAGTTACAATTTGAAAACAGAATATTATTTCGGCATATTGCAGTGAAATGCGAAAAATTTATACAGCAATAATCTATTTTTTTAATATTGTATCCTATTTTTATTTTTCAAACAATGTCGATAGTGATCGAAGCCATTGCTCGAAAGCCACATTGCGAATTGTATTCAAATAACAACATATTGACAATAACACGAATATGCATGGTGAATTATTATCATTGATGACAGCTATATAAACTCATTTGAGGCCATCAAGAAACCTCTGCTCGGGGAATCTGCAATCAGGATCGTGCCTGTTATTTTGACGGTGTCCAGTCATCACCACCAGCTCGCCCATTAATGTGCAGCCAGTAGCGTATGTACTGTATGTGACGCTCGTCTCCCCAGGGGGTCCACTTGGTCGTGTGCGTACACATGCTGCCTAATTTACCTTCGTGCTGAGGTTACCTGGGAATAATCGTTATTGGCTTCGCATTTAATGTACAAAGCCCTAAACTTAGGTATGTCCCGCAAGCTCACTCATACGGAACAGTCTTTATTTTGTTACGATATTCCCAGCAAAGACGGGACGTTGTACCAATGTTGGCTGAATGTTGGTCCACGTGGACCGGCATTAAGCCAACATTGGTTCAACGTCTCGGTTTTGCTGTGTTAGGGCTACATCTCCCTAATTTAGACGGACGCCAGATGTTTTAGCGTACATGCACCGCAGGTATTTATAACTGAGACGCTCACATACGATTGTGATAATCGTCACGAGGGAGGCTGTACAGTCCTGTGTGCACACAGCGCCTTATAGGTTTTACATGACGGGGGAAGTGGGGGATGAACTCAATATGTCAAGTAGCCGGCTGAGGAGCCCTGTGTTGGTGTGAGTGAGTGTTCCGCAGCCGGTGCGACGAGCGCCAAATTTCCCCTGGGTTTAGTGCATGTATTTTTGTTGACCTGCTGATGTGTCAACAGCAATCATTGCAGACGGCGTGCTTCGTGCCAGTGTCAACTCCTGCTCTCTCTATGCATATATACGTGCCCACCATTTCACCTATCACGCAATAACAGGAACACTAGCACCTCATATTATACAGAAATCACACAGAAAAACAGCTACCACCACTCTGCGTGGAAGAATATTTTATTAATGTGAGAGACCGGCTTTTCAGTGACAGCGTGAAGTGGCTTGTCGGACTGCAGCGACGGAATTATTCATTGTCTGGTGGCAGGATTTTTGCAGTGACACCGTCGCCCAAAGCAGAACAAGACTGTATGCATGATAAGTCAGAGGGGGGCAAGGAAATAACGATTTATACGCAGAGGTAACCTCAAATCACAGGTATCCATCTTATCATATATCCCAGCAAGCACACAACATTTGTATAACATTTATACAATGTTGGACCAACGTCATGGACGTTGGACCGACGTTGTATAAATGTTATACAAATGTTTTGTGTTTGCTGGAATCAAGGAGTATTTTTAACCTCCTTGCTGGAATGTAGCTATATCACGACACATTTACCAGAAAACATCGTGAATATGTGGCAGACATAAACATGCGGGGGTGGTGACATTTTCAGACTGATACGAGGAATTGATGATGTACATTACTCATGTTAATCATGTTAATCATGCCGTTTTTTGTCAGAAGTGGCGAATAATCATCTTCTGCAGTCGTGATGCACGGGGAATGGACATGACGCAATCCACGTGTTCATCCCAGCAAACACAAAACATTTGTGATAACATTCAAACAACGTCGACCCAACGTCTTCGACGTTGGTTCAACATTGTATAAATTGTATACGGATGTTTTGTGTTTGCTGGGTTGTAGTCCAGTTGCCGTCCATATAACCTAGAAATTGTGAGAAGTGTAAGGTTTTTTGATTGATTCATGTTCCCGATGGATCAATGAACAAATTCAGCTTTGTTGCCCAGGCGGCAACTTTGGGCAACTTTTTAAATAAGCATAATTAACATAATTAGCATAATTGGCAATGGGGACTAATTCCAAATGTTAATTTTAAACCAATGGACGTACACAATTTCCAATACCACATTTCCATATAATTCAGACCAAAGGAATTAATTTCTGAGGTTAATGGTAATAAAGAGATCCAGGTCAAAGGTCATGATTGTGATGCAAACCAAACTAAACTGACCAATACTATGAAATGGGCAGTGCCCAGGAACCCATGACATAATCAGTGTAAACGAGTAACGTTAGACATAAATAAATTGCAATTTAATCTGAAGATAGACTCAAAAAAGAAATTGAGTGTATGCCTAAATATATACATATCTAAACCTATGACATAGCATTATACTGTAGGCCATACCATACGCTGTTTTGCATGTAAGGGAGTTTTTTTAGGGGAGTAGGCCTAGTACATGTAGTTACATCATATATTGATGTAGATTATAAAATGTGATTTTTGTGTTAGCAAACACAAGAATGACAATTATAGTTTTCTCGCAGCTCATCATTTAGAGGCTATGTAGGCATAACCCAACAATTGTTGTACTTCACACATTAAAACATTTGTATTTGGTTGTTTTGCTTCACTATTACAATACGTGTGTGCAGTCTGGATGCTCAAACCCTTAGACCTATACAGCTGTACCCGAAAACACACCCTTGAATACCCCACAACACACCATGTTATAGTCTAATTTTGTCATCCTGCGTGCAGGGTGTACTCGTCTTCCCACCACACCCTGCCAGATATGAGCCTGTGTCTACCTATTTGGGACCCCTCTCCAGGAGGACACACGTGCCTCTCGTGCGACACCCCCCAAGCTTAGACATCAAAGCTAATCGCAACGCGCCGGCAATCAGACGGCACCGTCTGGCCTGGGAACATCAAGCCAAGTGACAGTATACGCGAAGCGATGCGAAAACTTGGCCAACGCTGTTCCAACATTGTGATAGCGTCGATGATAATGGCCCAACGTTGAGGCAGCACTGTGTCCTTGCCATCTGCGAAATGTTATTTGTACAGCCTATCACACAATTATAGAGTGTGTACAACTGGATTATACAGTCAAATATTGCCACCTCTGACTACAAATTGAATAATTAGAGCCTAAAACGGGGGATTACATCAGCTAATAAATCAAAAACAGTTTAAACAGTGGCTAAACTCGTATTCTTGTGATTTTGTGTCGATATAATCCCCCTAATTATCTACTTATGAACGAAAACACACGCAAAATATGTGGTTTCATTTTGAAAAATAATACGTAATTTCGAGATTAAATGTGCTCATATAAAGTCAAGAAAAAATAAAAGCCATATATGTTCTACATGTACCACTTTATTAATTTTGGGCAGAGTTTGAAATTTAGGGGAGGGACCGACAGTTGGGAGTCGCGTGGAGAGGGGTGCTCATATAGGTGGAAAAGGCCTCATCGCATTCAGGGGTAGAGTGAGAACGAATACAACTGAAGTCTCTACAGGGTGAATTTTGTCTACAGTAAGCCTAGGCCTTAATGCATGGTAGGACAAAATGGGTTCTTCTGTGAGTATCAATTCTAGGGTGATTAGCCATATGCCTACCGCCATGTCATTCACAGGTCGGTATACAAACTAAGACAAAGGGGGGGGGGGTACAGAACGACCATCCTTGAGTGTAATAGGGGGCTGGGGGCATCCCGCAAAAATGTTGAAAAGATAGGCTCTAACTGCATTCTGGCGCAATTTAGAGGTAAAATTTACTTCTTTCAATGGCAATTTTCATTCAATTTTGCAGCTACACACGGGCTACAGTTACTTACTGGCAAAACACAGGTCGTTCGTGTCATGGGCCACACAAAATAAAGACTGATGGAGGGCCACATAATTATCACTACATGACAACGGCCCTGTTTCAATAAAAATAGTGAAATAATGATTTTGGCAAAAAAAGTTCTCCATACACATGATACAAATAACACACCTGGGTGTTATTGGCAAGGTGTGAACAATAAAGATATAACATACCATTGAAACATACTCTAATATCCTAAAACTGCATGTACGATATGTTTACATATACAAAAAATCTAACATTTCATTGTTTTCTATCCCCCGACTTCAACCTCTTCCTCTTCCTCCTCAACATTAATTTCCTCTGATTCTTTCCTAGTCAGTGAATTGCAACAATCATCTAAGACTGAAATGAATGGGGTTTTATGCCACCTTTGAGCACATATAGGTTAAACTGGGCCAGGGAAACCTCCTGAGGATGGTGAGATGAATGAAATGATGCTGCCCTCCAGACACAGGAGTCTGGAATTCGACACAGGAATTCGAGCCCTGGCGATCTGAGACCGAGCACGCTACCACTCGGTCGCGGAGGTTCCCCACAATATCTAACTCTAAGACTGATGACACCAAGGAGCTCAGGAAGTAAATTTCACCACTTGCGAACCTCCTGCAATCTGCCAGCCAAAGTTCAGGCGATGTCTTGAGTTGCTTCAGATCTGTGACACTTATGGAGCGACAGCCTTCCACAAGAGCATTTGGAGACGAGCGCGACGATTATGGAGATCCAGGTTGATATCCTAAGGGGGGGGGGGCAGGGAATTCAGTGTAGGAGGTTTCTTGTGATAGATGTTGTACTGGTGCAGTTGACAATATATTCTCATCAAGTCACTTTGTGTGACATCCTGTTCCCCCAGTACCTCATCTGGTGCAGGAATATTGGTGTATTTTTAATGCTGGGACCTTGCCCTTTCCACATGGGACAAAAACACGTGTCGCACTGTGACAGACCTTGGCATTTTAATGACAGTGCAATGACAGCATGGTGTTAATATCAATCACTGATCTGTCCCACTTCTCCATCAGCACATGTGCCTCAACTTTTTCAGCAAATTTCAACATTTAGCTTACCAAAGTTATTTCAGCCTCATTGTGATGTAAAAGTTTTTTCTCTTCCCACCATGTTGATGTTGTGTCCATGACTGAAACTGCAGAGAAGTTGATTCAAGTGGCGCTTGTTGGCGATGTGGAGCAACACATTTGGTTTTGGAACTTTTTGGCTAGCACTTTCCAAACGTTTCAACAGTACAGACTTGTCTCCCTTTAGCCGATGTCCAAATGTATCGGCTAGAGAGTGTGATACAAGAGATAGTTCGTACTGAAACACTGCCCAAAACACTGCCCAATGATGAGAAAACGTGCAAACAAAGCCTCATATACAATTGAAAAAGTAACTTGTCTTGTGTACCTGTAACTAAAATAGTAAGTCAATCTGGAAGCCCTGAAACACTGGACCGCCTGGACCACAATACAGCCAACTCTCGCATTTTTTGTTCAAATATCAATTGACCTTGACCTTTAGTCGTCACCCATTGTCATAAAAATATGCAAAAGTCGCCTATATCTCAACTTGACCGCGACATTCACCAGATACACCAGTGGTGCAGACGGGGACACTGTAACTCGAACGGTTCTTTAGAACAGTGCTTTATATATCGATAGGAAATAAGGCAAGCGTGATCTTTGACCTGCACGATCTGCAAAAATAGGTCAAGGTCACACATGTTCGAATTTCAACGAGATATTCGCCAGATACAAATGTGAACACTGTAGCTGAAACAGTTATTAATATATCGATTAGCCAAGGCTAGTGATGGATGGACGGCACGACGGACGGACGGACCGACGGACGGAGGGAAACCTTTATCGGCGAGGCAGAGGATAAGTAAAAGTTCAAAAGTGGATTTTGTGGATGTAACCTAAACACTTGTTTGATATTGGTTATTTTTCTGCAGCCACTGGTTCAAAAGTAACATTTTACCTTGGATCATAATGCAGATTAAGCCGATTATGCTAATTATTTTAATTATGCTAATAAAAAAAGTTGCCCAAAGTTGCCACTTGGGCAACAAACCTAAATTTGTTCAGTGACATTATATTAATAGGAATCAATCGAAACATCTTACACTTCTCATAATTTCTAGGTCCCCATTGACCAAATAAGAGCAGCAACTGGACTATTGTGATTTGTGGCAAAGGAAAACGTTTTTTTGCCACAGATCGGTGCCATACACATGTCAAAATTTGTATACACCCAAAAAAATGTTGGTATGATTCTTTCCAGGTTCAGGCACAGAACGGGTATGCTTACCATGCTACTATTTTCAGTGGCATTGTTACGTGCAGATATAGAAGAGGTACAGCTCCTTGTGCAAAGCAATAAGCATAAATAATCAAATTTTATTGGCGACACGTCACATGACGGGTTGCATAAATTATCCCGAACAATAGGGTTTAGACCCATACACCATGTATACCAGCTTACTGCCGCCCCTGTGTTTAACCCTTTACCCTCTGAGCGCGATTAAAATAGTTGTTTCTAGTCCGTTTTATTTGCCGGTCAAACCACTGATATTGTCAATTGAGAATCAAGATTTGCAACTGCGTGGATTAAAATTAAACAAATATATATATAGATAAATGAGTAATTTTCACCCACTTGAAGTTGTGGGTCGCGGCAGCGAGACACAACTTCAAGTGGGTGAAAATTTAAATAAACTAACTAATCGGGATAGGGGTTAACACTCCTCGCGCTTAAATTTTAAAATTTGATATCTATGGCAATTTCCGAATCGCTTACTCGATTTAGAGATACACGGCAAATGATTTGTTGGGGATATGATATTTAAAAAATTATTTCCGCCAAGGTGATGACTTGAAACAGAGCACATGGTTAGATAATTGGCCTGCCTATTGCATTATTGTACCTAAAACTTATCCATCAAAGGCTAAGCGCTGATTTTTTTACATAAACATTGGAGACCAAAGGGTTTTTTCAATTTGAAATAATCATAAATGTCTTAGTTAGCTCCTTCCGTTTCGGGCGGGGACCCTAGGGTAGTGGTTAGCACCGCTGCTTTTCACGCCAGAGTTCGGGGCTCGGTTCCCGGTCTCGGCGGTTTGAAAGAAACAAAAATGTTTCTTCCCCATCCACGTGTGAAGTCAGTATTGTGGGGAGCCTCCGTGACCGAGAGGTAGCGTGCTCGGCCTCAGACCGCAAGGGCTCGAATTTCGAATCACAAGTGGCTGGAGGACAGTGTCATCTCGCCATCATTAGGAGGTTCTCCTGGCCCAGTTTAGCCTATATGTGCACAAAGCCCGATTCATCTCATTTCCTTCCGCTTCATTTGAATATGTTATGGGTCTACAGTAATTATAAATATTTTTACTCTTACATCACCACGAGTACCATGAGTACGGGGATAGACTTTAGATGTCAGGTTCTGACGTCTAAAGTCTATCCCCGCACTGTAAGGGTTAAAAGGTCATTCATGGTTGACACGTGTATTCTGATATAGACCTCTATAACCGAATAATCCCAATTCTAATTGCAAATCGCGTCGGTCAACATCAATCAGCCACTATTGACTTCATATAATATAGATTGCAATTTTCAATCTATGTCAACAATAGCTTGTCGTTGACTGACGCGCGGCGAGTTGAAATCTAATGCGATACTAATTACAAAAATCTTGTGTAATTTAGTAGTGCATTACATTATTATATTTTATTCCATACATATAGACAATTTTGGCAAAATTTGGCATACCCCGATATTGATTCTGAGTGGTCCATTTTACATGGGAAAATATGTAAACAATGCGGCATTGTTCAACACCCTAATCCATTGAGGCTTAGACAGCTCAATCAGGAGCGTGTCACGAACGTGACAGATGGTGGATTAATAACACAGTCGACAGGCCGGATCTACACGTCCCTGGAAAACATCCACTTCTCTAGTGGCCGGTAATGTGTAAAGCCAAAAGGCAGTAACTGCTTACATTCCATGTACGCAGATACTGCGTTTGCCTTTCCAAGGCAGTCCAGTACAATTACATTTGATAATGTGCGTGGCATTAATCCCAGACTGATTACAAATTCGGCACGTGTGCATTTTGCATATCCCCCACAGCAAGGCTCGACTCCGCGAGGACCTCGCAGAGTCGAGCCTTGCTGTGGGGAAGATTTTCGCGTGAAACCGCGGGGTGGTTGTAAAGAGCCGCAGGGGAATAAACCCTGTTATTCCCGTAAGTGTGTAAAAGATTTTAATCGCGAAATTTATTTAAAACAAACTTATTTATCATGCTTATCAAATCTAGAATAAACTAGGGCGAAAAACTTTTTTTTCGGACTATCCTCTTTCTCGCATCATGTAACTGAGATTAACCTGGCGACGACGCAAGCAGTTGTTTTGTCGGATGTAAAACTAGACGGGTAGAGAATATTAAAGCGGACGTTTACGCTTGACCTGTCGCCTTATTTTCTGGGTCAGGGCACAGGGTAGTCGACCGGTCAGACGTGACCAGAGGACAGCTGTTCCTGGTGTAAAGTAAGCCTTCCTACAAACAATGTTGTTTTAATGTTGGTCCATCGTCGAAAGACGATGTACCAACATTGAAACAGCATTGGCTGAATGCCCATGTTTGCTGGCCTGTCTGCATGTCCCATTACTTCCTGGCCTGTCTGCATGCCCCATTATCATATGTCCTTAGACAATGTTAGACATGTTAGAGGACTGCAAATAATTCCATCAGCTCGCTCACACCTTATACGACATTTCGCTAGCGGTGCAACTTTTTGGCGTGCGGCGTAGAACAAGCCACTGACAGCATTGGGCAAACACGAGACGTTGAACCTATGTTTGCTTAATGTTGGGCCAGTGTCGTAGACAATGGGCCAACATTGGTTCAACGTCTCGTGTTTGCTGGGCTGTTGCATAATCAAGATAATTATGTAAATCATACAGGCTAAACTGGACCAGGAGAACATCTTGAAGATACCAGATGAAATGATAATTAGATGGCGCTTCCATTGCAGACACGGGATTCGAACTAGAACCTGTGGTATGTGGAGCGTTCGGATTCTGTCCGGGGATTCTGTCTTGGTTTGTGTGAGCACCCACAGCGTTTTGACGGTAGCCATTCAAGCTGACGTCCACTGTTACGTTTCCCACACGTCTTTTCTTATCGACACTAACCACACGGGAAGCATTGTCGTCTCTGAGCAAACATTGATTCATATGACCTGATGACCACTTGGAGAAGCTCTGGAATAGGAAACACAACTTATTGCATATTATGCACTGAAAATCATGGGAAATCACGTTGATCTGTTGTTTATTATACTATTTCCTGACTATGCGCGATAACAACATGATTGTATACATCAGTAAGAAAAACGATCATGTCAAAAGTCCCTTCTAATCTCTATATATCGTATTGAGTGATTAGCACCCATGTAAAGTAAAACCACGTAAACATGTCTACAACAACAAGTCCCTCGGCTCAACTTGTTCAACGCTGGGTTGACCCTTTAACCGCCAAATTATTCGATCTGAATTTTCACCCACTTGAAGTTGTGTCTCACTGACGCGATCCACAACTTCCAAGTGAGTGAAAATTATTCAGATTTGACTAAATGGAGGTCAACTGTTTTCAAATATTGCTGATTGATGTCACATTATTTTATCTTTAACATGTTTAAAAGGTGGTACTTAATGAGCTAATAACAAATGAAAACCTGAATATATGCGGCACCGGCGGTTAAAGGGTTAAATCTCCTGACATTGGCCCAACGCTATCAGGTTATGCAGGTGATCACCAAGCAAGCATGAGACGTTGACCCAATGTAGGGTTATTGTTGGCCCATTGTCTTCGACGCTGGCCCAGTTATAACCCTACATTGGGCCAACGTCTCGTGTTTGCTGGGCATGCTACTAATATCAAGTAATGTTACATTCGTAATCATGGCAATAAATCGTGATGTTGGCTGGCTATTCTGTAATATTGTGATATGTGGACCTATGGAATTAATCACCACAAGTTTGTGTGGATTTATTTTGCCAGCAGCAAACTCGAGGTACATATGTTGAACTTTGATCATCTGGATTCAATGCTGATGAGAAAAATGAACGTGTAAATACAATAATGTACATTATCATGTTTATTCAACATCATCCCAATGCTGCATTAACTCATCTTCAGCATTGTTGCAATATTGGGACAACGTATCGGTTTCATATGTTTAGGCCGAAGTAAAAATGAAATGAATCGGGCTTTAGGCCACCTTTGTGCACATAGGCTAAGCTGGGCCAGGAGAGCCTGAGGGTGGTGAGATGATTGAGATGACACTGTCCTCCAGACACAGGATTCGAAATTCGAGCCTTGGCGGTCTGAGGCCGAGCACGCTACCTCTTGGTCACGGAGGCTCCCCACAATACTGACTTTCACACGTGGATGGGGAAGAAACATTTTTGTTTCTTTGAAACCGCCGAGACCGGGAACCGAACCCCGATCTCTGGCGCTAAAGGCAGCGGTGCTAACCACTACCCTAGGGCCCCCGCCCGTTTAGGCCGAAGTACCAGATATTAGCCTAAACATTTATATTTAGTCTTCTTGAGGTTGTGCATTTCATTTTAGGAATGAAATATTTGAACATGAGGCAGCGTGATAACTACATGTATTCACCAGTTTACGAGAAGCGGGAAAGTGCTGACTTGAACCCTTTAACTGCCGGTGTCGCATATATTCGGGTTTTCATTTTTTATTAGCACAATAAGTACCACATTTTTAATATGTTAAAGATAAAACGTGATATCAACCAGCAAGATTTGAAAAGAGTTGACCTCCATTTTGTCAAATCTGTATAATTTTCAGTCACTTGAAGTTGTGGATCGCGTCAGCGAGACACAACTTCAAGTGGGTGAAAATTCAAATTGAATAATTTGGCGGGTAAAGGGTTAAACTATTCCACTCCTAGACATTTTGTACAGTCCGCGATAAGTGTAAATCGCGCGATTAAAAGAATCGTACGATATTTAGTCCATTCACACATTCCGCGATAAGTCGCTCTGTTTAAAAGGAGTAGTGTACTGTGTACAAACAGCAAGACACACCTGTACCCAGAAAGCACCACACCTATCACAGAGATAGAAGCAACTGGGATACAACTAAAACCACAAACGTACATAGACAGATAGAGTGATCTATAGCTTTAATGTTGGGCCAGCGTCCCTGATGCTTTGATTGGACACGGGCACAAGGCACGTTTTATCGTGCGATGTTCCAGTAAAAATCGCTTCTGCTTCAAGCTGAAATTATCGCGCAATGAAAATAAAAAAGCAATTCATCACGTTGCGCTATTCGCGGCGGTTTGAAAGAAACTAAAATGTTTCTTCCCCATCCACGTGTGAAAGTTAGTATTGTGGGGAGCCTCCGTGACCGAGAGGTAGCGTGCTCGGCCTCAGACCGCCAGGGCTCGAATTTCGAATCCTGTGTCTGGAGGACAGTGTCATCTCAATCATCTCACCATCCTCAGGAGGTTCTCCTGGCCCAGTTTAGCCTATATGTGCACAAAGGTGGCCTAAAGCCCGATTCATTTCATTTCTTTTACGTTGCGCTATGTGTAAGTTGCATCACTGAAAATTGACGTGGGCCCGACATGAAACCGTGTATGTACTATAGCATTGTGCCAACTTCTCCTGTAAATTCAAACACTCTGTTTTAAATTGAGAATGCTCCAATACCAAAAGCAAATACACTCCCTTTTCTCTTTCTTTCGCTTCCTTTCAAGAAGGCCTTATACGACTTGAGCATGGATAAACAGAAGGCAATAATTTATCTGCTTACTTTTGAAGTAAGCAGATATTGTCTTTTGGCTTCGCACCACACCGCACTTTTGGTTACCTCAGGCTTTCACGGTTACACCAAGGAATCTATTGGCTTGGTTACACGAGTCAGTGCACGTGCACTTAATGGACACCCCGCAGCTGTGGTCTTATTCTACCTTTGACTTGATTGTGCCCTAGAGGGCTGTTCCTATGCAATGATGCCACGCTGCCTGGGTGGGAAGTTATCGACTTTGATAATACCAGCCTCGTAGGAAGAAAACTAACTGGCCACTAAGCATGCTAAGTGGACTAAGCTGCTAACGTGCGTTGTCGCAAGCTCCTGGAAACATGGATCGAATGGTGGCCCAATGTTGGTCCACCGTCTTCGACGGTGGCCCAACATTAAGCCACCATTGCATCAATGTCTCTTGTTGGCTAGTTGGACCATATTATACGTATTTTAACCCAGGAGCCGCCAATCACGAATATAGTCTGTTTCAATCCGTTATAGCATCCGATTAAAACACTTTTACTTGAACATGTTGAATAAAATGTGTGTTTAAACATCACAATTTGCAAATGTTCAGATGTTTGTACTCAAATTAAAGAAATAGCAACAATTGTCACCCACTTGAAGTTGTGGGTCGCGGTAACGAGACACAACTCCCAAGAAGGTGAAAAAAATAAATTCATTTTTTTTAATGATATAATTTAGCGCTTCAAGGGTTAATGTTTTCTCAGCACCTCTCTGCACTTTATGCCTGGCATATTGATATGATTACTACTTAGATTTAATACGATTGTTTCATATCAACTTTTAATTTTACCATTGACTAACATTTTGATTCTTGCACAGTGTTCAGGTGTTGCTCAGTTTGTTATTACGAGTCTTTTTTTCATTTCCAGCTGGAAATTACGCTCGAAATGAAAAAAAAATCCACAGATTACGGATAAACAATTTATCAATTATTAAAACAAACCATTTGTATTTTACATTCTGTCTGAAAAATATAACGTCCCGTATTATGGTATTTACTTGGTTACAGGTTTAATCATGTTAAATGGTTACCATATGTCTGTCATAAACATGATAAACTTTGAATCTGCTGGCATTCATTTTGTTCTTATAAACATGATAACGGTCAAGCCGAACATTTTTAAATTAGCTTGCTCGCTATTTTATCAAGAAAACTAAATCACTTTTCCAGGTTATCATTAGTCAACAATAATATGTATTATGTATTGCGATTGCGATGCCAATTAAACGTGACAGAACAATGTAGATACAATATCATATATGGTGACCAAAGTAGCGTTATCAGGTTATCACAAAGCAAGCAGCGATGATCAACACGATTTCATGAGAACATTTGAGAATTCGTGTGAAATAGGTAGAATTACTAAGGCACCTGAGAGTTATCTCCGAAGTCTCGCGAATATAGCTGGGTCTTCAATGGAGTGTTCTCGCAAAACGTGATAAGCGTCGTTTGATTTGTTTGTCCGAGATGATTAGAACCTCTTTGTTTTTGCAGGAATATTCCGGTCATGTACATCTTCCCGTGTCCATCCATAAGCTGTGGTATCAGTCACTGGTGATAACGCCTCTTCAACTGCTTTGCATTTGATTAAATATCTCATCATTAGTCATGTTATTTTTTATCATGGTTGTGACAGTAACATTACCATTGTGAACTAAGGTCATATCTACCATACAAATCCTGTGATTTCACAAATAAAATACTTCCCACTATGCGGTTATAACACTGTTACATCATGTACATGGTTAAGTATTCAATTTCCCAGGCAAGTTTGGTATAACAGGAGTAAGGTTACTCATTACTTTATTCATGGAATGTCGATATTACAGCTAGACCTTTTTTAACCATTTCACTGGCTTTCAGCGCGGAGACCGACTTTAGACGTCAGAATCTGACGTATTCTGACGTATGAATCGATCCCCGTAATGAAAGAGTGAACTATTTATAACATGTATAACGTGAACAAATTTTCCCCGTGGCGCGATAGCACAATAGTGCGTACTGCCACGTACCATATAGATACCATACAGATGACCTGATGACCGTAGACCCATAACCATGATAACATAGGTATTCAAATGAAACAGGAGCTAACTAAGACATTTATCATGTATATGATTATTTCAAATTGATAACCCTTTGTTCTCTTGCCTTATACAAACATATTTCAGCGCTTTAAGGGTTAAAATACCTGTACCAATTTGCTATACGTATGTCACTGGCACTTTTTTTTCTGTAAACATGATTTATTTTTAAAGGATTGCAAACAGCAATATTGCCACAAGCTGCTTTCCTACATACAGGCATACATACATACATACATACATGGTCATAGATAAACATGATACATACAGAAAAATATTATTAATAATAGCAAATACAATATTAAACCGCATAAAAAAAATACAGATTATGATGCAGGATATGATAAGTAAGAATGAGTTAATTAAAGATACAATAAAAAGCAACTGTGACGCGTAACGCGTCTCTATATAATTTTTGCTATGCATAGATACCATAATACCAGGTGACAACATGGTTTATTATGACAATATTATTAAAATAACTGCACCTTCACACTTTCAAAAAAAAACGGTTTTGTTGTCATGCGGAATGCCAAAGGTAGTCATGGTAATAATTCAATAATAATATACATAATGTTTGCGTGTGCTCTTGTAAGTGCGCCATCACGACATCTTCTGTAGGCAAACACAAGGGCCTACGCTTTCATATTTCATGACGTGCTATAATTTATTTCGAGAATAATCATGATAATTATTTGTGAGATCTGCAAATGTGCATTTCAGTGTTGAGAAAAGCAGTTTGAATACACTGATAGGCATCGCTAACATTGAAAGGTTTGGGATGTTTCGCAGCCATCTTGGATTTAACAATTTATCAATAAAATCCATTCATTTTGATCAGTGATGTGAGCCGGACTCGAGCCCCAGACTGAGAGATAAAGCAAGTACGCACACCTGTGACGAGGGCTGTGTATGATCTAATGATAGAATGTCTACTAGTCGAACGAACCGAGCTAGGCGCATCAAGATCAGAGAATACAGGCTATTTTGTCAACGGATCAGCGAGGAGCAAATGGTGACAGATGCGGAAAAAAACTAGATACCCCTTATTAACGTAAGTGCTTGCGGGCGGAATCCCTATTTTGGGATGAGTTGTTATCTCTGTTGCTGATATTGACCCCAGCATTAAGCAGGGATCAATAGCAGGGACGGGAATCTTATTGGTTTAGCCTGCGAGCTGTGGTGATAGCTTTCATATGAACCAAACCTTAATCAACTTCCAAATGCTGGAGCCGTATTCTCGTACAAGTTACGATATATCTTAGGCTTCGGATTGGTCGAGATGGCCATCTCGACCATTCCAAAGCTTTTTATAAATTATATCGTAACTTGTGTACGATAATACGGGCCCTGGTACTTTGATGGCTATGGTGTCGAGTTCAGCAGTTTAGTGTGTAGTGTGTGGTTTCTCTTTCCTTCCTGATGTCAGACTAACTGTTCATCCAACGTCTTAGCTCAGACGTCCCCCTTGACACTGATACGCATCAAACGATTGGCTGTAACTAAGTTAGTTTGGCCGATGGGGACCTCCTCTGAGATTTATGGACCAAATTAACGTTTAATGATCATTTTATCCATCAACTTGCCGACTAGAAGGGGCAGTGGCAACTCTGGCCAAACAACACGTTCGCGGAGAACGTAAAGAATATATAATGTCCACGGGAACAAATTCAAAGATATGTTTCAGTACTCATGGTACAAGTAAATCAAGAATTATGTACAGTAATCCGCACTGTAGACGTTACGACCATTTGAGACAAAGATGTTCATTTTTTCCTTCACATATAACTGGAATTTCTCCCACCAATCTGTAAGTGTTTTGGCTTGATTATGTTCATATCATGGATAACAATAAAGGTCTGATAAATCATAATGTGCACAAATTTTTCAACTATGCACCTCATAACATTTTACCCAGCATAACATAAAACTAAGGACATTAGTGACGTCATGACGGCTCTTTATGAATGTAGTCCCCCTACATTATCATGATTATATTGCAGTGTCTGTGTAACTTATAGGGGTTATTCATACCTCGTGTTGTCCGGTAGCAATAAGAGAGTCGCTTATGACAGCCACGTGACAACTGGATAGTTCACGGCTGACTAAACTTATCTGTGAATGCACGAGTTAGCACAGTGATGCTGCTATCACACTCGTCTAGCCAACGAATCAATCAAGTGGACAGGCAGATTTATCATGTTAATATAACGAGGGAATAAACGCCGATGACGCTGATCTCGCCGCTCAGTCACATGACAGGAAGCCAGCACGCCACCTAGCGAATGCCAACATTTTCATGTCAATTTCTCCCCACTTTAGTCAATTGACATGCAGTGGTGTAATTATCCCAACACGAAACGTAGATCTGAGGTTATTTTAACCCTTTCAACGCAGGGACCGACCTGAGGCGATATTCTGACGTCTGAAAGAATAAAACATTATGTTGACCGTAGACCAATAACAATAATTATTGAAGCGGAAAGAGCTAGCTACGACACTCTCGGTCTGGGCATATGGGAATGGTTGAAGGTTAATCCCCTGGACATGTCCAGAACCCCTTATTGGGCGAGTAGAGGAAAACACTCTCAATAACCCACCATGCCCTATCATCCCACCCTCCCATACCCATATGTACACCATTCGTTTCATCAGCGGACTGCACTGTTTATATCCAACGAGGTTGAAACCTCCTTGTTGTAACGTATTACAATGTCACTTAAATGACCATAAGTGCCGAGAAGTGATGCAAAGCAATAGTTTACTACTACTTTTAAAACTGCGAATTTTAATTACTTTTTTCATGCCGCAAACAACTAAAGATTAAGGAAACAAATGAGCATATCATGTATTCGCCGCGGGACGATTTCGTGGCGGAAGTAGTTGAACATTGACATAATCAGACATAATAGGAAAGTTAATGATGCGTAATCGACAATAGAAGCCTGGAAACAACTTAATATGGGAGAAACGCTTTTAGTGTTAGTTATTAGTAGGACAACAACCACTACTAATATAACCAGCGGAGCAAAATATCATCGCGATTTTCGCATGCTTGATGAGATATTCGACGGCTCCCCTTACATGTTAAGCCTATGTTAAGCCTATATTCGACGGCTCCCCTTACATGTTAAGCCTATGTTAAGCCATTGATTCTGTAGTCTAACACGTCAATGGTTAAGCCTATCTTAAGGAGCAATCCACAAGCCTCGACTCTTCGACTGGGTAACGACTGTATAAACACATTACAGGAGACATCGAGAGAGCCAATCAAATCATTGCGAGTATGCCACACTTCACCCCTCTCTCTCTCTCTCTCTCTTATGCGGGTCTCCTAATACTTTTTTTACCAATAACATCTTCGTGGTTACATCCCAGCAAACACAATACGGTGAGCCAATGGCTATTTAAAGTTGGCTCAGCGTCGTGGATGGTTGGACAACGATAAACCAGAGTTGGTTCAATGTCTTGTGTTTGTTAGGATGTACATAAATTATATTCTGGTGGAAAACTGAGAAAAGGTTGAAAGTAATTTAGTTTCATGTTTTATTACAATTTCGTATGGAAAAATAGATCTAGAATTCAAAATGGCTGAGGTTGAGGAAAATGATGAGAAACGCGTTTTTTATCAAAATGGCCACCGTTTAGCTCAAAGCCGCATAAAGAAAAAAGTATTCAACTTTGTTATAGAGTGTTTAATTGGAATTGGAATGTATTGGTGTGTATTTCACTTCTTATGAATATGCATATATAGATTTGATGAAAGCGTCCTAGACATTGTGAATAAAATCCAAGATGGTCGTATTTATTTATTGTTTGACCTTGGAAAAATGATGCCTATTTTTACCCATATTGCAATGTCCAAGTTGTTTTCTGGCCACACCATTATCATTTATGTCGGGCGTACCTGAAACCCTAAGATAAACAGCAAAATTATGAATCATTATCTGCTTCATTTATGTAAAAAATGATCATATTTGTTGGTTTGACTTTGGCAAAATAGTTGTCATCTTGGATCTCACCCAAAATACAGGGTCTAATGTGCTTATACATATTTATCAGAAATGAACTATAATAATATTTCAAATAGTTTATAATTAAGCACTATAGAAAAGTTGAATAGTGTTCTACATGCGGCTTTGAGGTAAATGGCCGCCATTTTGAAAAACGCCTTTTTCATCATTGTCCCAAACTGAGCCATTTTGCTTCTGTCAGATTTGAATTCCAAAATTCTATTTCTATAAGGAACTGCAATAAAACAATGAAGGCCGATGTGCAAGGTTTTGGAAAAATGCCCATAAATTATATCTAAACTTGTTGTCACAATATGTGCATTTAAACTACATATATACATGACATATATTCTGCTTATTATGCTTATTATGCTTATGGGTTGAGAGAACCACCGATAACAGTGAATTACTATTTTTAAACACAATAAAGAAGGATTATGCTACAATACAAAGGCAAACAGCTGTAACTACTCTGCATGGAAAGTACTCAGCTACCGTTGTTTGTATTTGCACCACAGTATGACCCCACGTTGTGAGATCATTAGCGAGGCTTGGCTTGCCCTTTTTTGAGAAAAACGAGCACGCTGGCATTAAGATTTCATGTTAGTAGTCGGGAGTGATCGATGATCATCGGTGTCAGGTTTAGACATTCCTGCTGTGCCAATCCTGCCTCGCTAAAATATTCAGGAGACATGGAGATATGCCTATGGAATAAGAGGTAAAGTACCCAAATTTCATACTTTCTCCATCCTTTACATGAGTATGAGCATGATGACGAGTCCGATACTGATAAATAATAAAATATCTTATGAAATCGGACATTTACCATAGGTAATGGAAAAGGGGATGCGATTCGCGAGATGATGGTACCAAAATGATGGAAAAACATACAGTTTTTTAATCACCCTCATGACACGAAAAATACTGAATGACTGATACAATATTTAATGGATATATTCACCACTATTGTTCCAATTACCGTTCATCCACCAGCATTGACTATGAATTAAACATGAAGTAAAACTAAAATATTGGCAAAATTTGGGTGGTTTTGATTTCCGATATCTACCAAACATTACATTAACCCTTTCAGCGCTAAGACCGGCTGAATCTGACGTTCATGACGTATTAAAGACGATCCCCGCACTTAAAAAAATAAAATGTATAATGGCCGCAGACCCATAGGTATTCAAATAAAGAGGAAGGAGCTAACTAAGACATTTATCAGTTGATGATGATTTCAAATTGAAAATAAACACCTTGGGTCTCCTTGTTTGATACAAACTATTCTAGCGTTGTAAGGGTTTGATTCAGCACTCAACAAGACAATAGGAGGGATTTGCAGGGGGCGGATCCAGATGAGAAACCCTTTTGGACACTGAATACCGTCCCGAATCGCTCTAATATGGTTATTTCTTATCCAAACTTTTCTTGGGCGGTAGCCAGCGACCCGTGTACCCGTCTTTTGGACGGGTATGAAGTCAAAATGTCGGGCAAAAATTGTCCAAATTACTTTATAAATGAGGAAATGCATGGGCAATTATGTAAAAATTGGGTAAAAAACACTGGCAATTGTCTAATTCTACAGTTTCCCGGAACCTGAACCCCTTTTACAAATCCTGAGTCCGCTAGGATGAGGTATGAATAAACGAAAAACTATAGTAAGAAATTAAAACTTGCACCAATTGGGGGGTACTGGGATGATTGCTAGTAGTAGTACTTTTCGCCCCCATCCGGGGAGGGTCATTAGGGATCTGTTTCGTCTGTTGGATGCTGTTACGGCATTGTACGGAAGCACTAGTCAACAGCAATCATCCAAGGGCAGCTGCAGCCTCCTCGTATCTGGCTATCTTTGGGCGGATTGCCAGTGGCGTACCCTGGTTCCTCCGCTCAACAGCGGAGCCAATGCAGCACCCGCATCAGTGCTGGCGCTGATGTAGGCCGTGGTAGCCTTAAATAACCGGCAATAGCGTGTTTGACATTAGGTCTCTCACGTGGGATGAATGGAGTTACCCAGAGGGAGTGATCCTTCCTTTTGTTACTCTGGGGACTATCCGACCCGAGGATAGCGGAGCTGCGCGAAATGCCACAGAGTTTCATCATTAAATTGTACAGCGAAACTCAAGTCTCCGGCCGTCTGGGCATGTCTGGGGGTATATCCCCTAGACATGCCCAGAACCCCTTATCGGGCGAGCGAAAGAAAACGCTCTCAATAACCCACCATGCCCTATCACCCCCACCCTCACATCATCATCTGTACATCATTCATCTCATCAATTGACTACAACGTTTTTATCGTATTATAATGTCACTTAAATGACCTTTTGTGCCGAAAAGTGACGTAAAGCAATGATTTACTACTACTACTGCACCAATTGGAACAGGTAAATCTAAATGAGGGATCAAAATGTTTTATTAAATTTAAAGTAACATACTGTGCCTGTAGAGTCAGTGTGCGTAGTTTCCAGCTAAAACTGGCGCACTCAATTTTTAATCACAAGGTATCAACACTATCTGTTGAAACTATTGTCACAGTTTAATGTGGAGTAGGACAATTTGATAAAACAAAACCGATATTATGTAACTGAGGCAAAAACTAAACCTTACCCTTGGCCAGCCTCAGCGCACGTGAAGCCACCTTCCCGACAGCCTGCGGCCTCCAGAAGCCAAGCCTTGCTATAGAGAAGAAGTGTGAAGCTATCGCGGGGAAATGACAGACAGCTCGAGCAATTATTGCGAAATATCCTGCTCACGTTAGTCTATATAAAGTTCTTGGTCTTATCCACATGGTTCAGTCGGTCTTGCACATCTTCCTTCACAAGGCCCGCTACTCCCGACTTCGGGAGTAGCGGGCCTTGTGAAGATGGCCTTGCATAACTGAAAAAAAACAAGCAATACATGCATAGACTGCTGAAGGGTGACAAGTGTACGCAACGTTCAACAGTTCAGTTCGGAGGCAAAGTCACAGCCGTTGTTTCAGCACTTGGCCAATGTCGACCAGACGTGTCGTGCTATTTGAATGGGTTCCTGCTGACACAGGGACGAACATCCGAAATTTCAAAGCGGGTGCAACGGCTTTAGTATGTTGCGAATACAGAATCGTGAAGACTACATTATACTTGATATATACGTTAACCGTTACAGCGCAGGGATCGACTTCAGACGTCAGAATGTGACGCCTATATACGTCAGATTTTGACGTCTAAAGTCGATCCCAGCGCTGAAACAATCAAATTTTTGTAATGGCCGTAGATCCGTAACATACATGTATGTATTCAAATGAGACATTTATGATGATTTCAAATTCAGCGCTTTAAGGGTTAAGATGCAGGCATTCCTTCCCCCCACAAGCCTGTTATTATCCTATGGCTTTTATGTTCTTTTTGGTGGATGTCGTGTTCGCATACATGATATAGTTGTCCGTGTATATATGAGCATAACACAAGAGGGATTTTTGACGTGTCCGTATTCGTATATCTGTGAATGCAAGGTTACAGCTGGACTAAGAGTGACGTAGAGCAAACGTGGAAGGTGACGACCAGCACAGATCAAATGGTCTCCCTCACTGTATATGTTCAGTCAGTACAGTTGCATACCAGAAAAGCTGTGTGGGATATTCGGAAAGGAGACAAATCTCCTGCAGGCTGCTCTGCAATAATCATGCCATGTCTGAGACATTGCATCACTGAAGGTGGACCTTCCTTGTGCGACCTCACGAAAAAACATATAACCACATAACAGTTAACATGGTTAACTTAAATCTGTCTTTGGTAGTTAAGACCATCTTAAGCAATACATTCATGTAGCGATTTAGGAGTTTATTAGGTCATACCTCAACTCAAGATCGTCTCGGAACAGGGTCCGGCCTGAGCTGAAGAATTTAAATTTCCAGTCACTTGAACTTGTGTCTCGCTACCGCGATTCACAACTTCCAAGTCAGTGACTGAAAAAAATCCGGATCATGTGTTTAATTGAAGTCACTACGTATGCAGGTATTCCAGTGTCATTACTCCCACATTTCACTTTCAAAATATGGTTAAATTAAGTAAAAATACAGACTACTGTAGTCGACATCACTGCCCTATAGGGCTAACCCTTTAGCCGCCAAATTATTTAATTGGAATTTTCATCCACTCGAAGTTGTGTCCCGCTGATGCGATCCACAACTTCAAGTGAGTGAAAATTATTCAGATTTGACAAAATAAAGGTCAACAAATGTCAAATCTTGCTGATTAATGTCACGTTTTATCTTCAACATGTTTAAAAACTGATATGTGATATGCTAATAAAAAATGTAAAGAACGAATATGGACCGCACCGGCGGTTAAAGGGTTAAACGAGTATGCTGCTGATGAGCTTTAAATCAGCCGGTAACCTCACGTTTTCTGCAGACTTGATTAGTATACAGGTGGTGATCGCACGAGACAGAATCCACTGTATCTAGTCAGTCACACAATCACGACCAATCATCGTCACGCGCACAAAAAGACAAAATTGGCCGAGCGAGAGGGTGCTCCGCAAATGCATTTAGGTTTCCATGGTGACGGCGCATCCGCTGGCGAGTCCAGCTGCCGGATTTAGGTGAGAGCAGCCGACAGCAGACACGATCTAGTGAAGGACACGTTACGTACGGCGTGCTCAGATAGCCGCTGGCCCTAGTCATACGTACCCCTTATTACTGCGGTGTGTGCATCCGACCAGAGGCTCTGCAGACTGCACTCTCAGTCTGCCAGCAATGACAACTAGACAGGATACAGGCACTGCAAGATGGAGCAAACGGTGGTGAGTTATAGGGTGCTAAAACATATATCATATAACTCCTAAACCGCCGCATATATTCGGATTTTCATTTTTTATTAGCACATTAAATACCACCTTTTATGTTTATTACATGATAAAGATAAAATGTGACATCAATCAGCAAGATTTAAAATAGTTGACCTCCATTTTGTCAAATAGGAATAATTTTCACTCACTCACGCGATCCACAACTTCAAGTGGGTTAAAATTCAGGTTTAATAGTTTGGCGGTTAAAGGGGTAAAACGACCGATATGCCTGTATGTGTGCATATAATTATTACCACGATTACCTGTTGATATCCATTTATATTGCCGTACAAACTGCACAGACAAACAGAAGTAAAGGAGCAACCATTAAAATAGCAGGGAGCTGGAATTAAAAATATATATCTTTGGATAGCCCGAAAATAAATACCCCCCTCTAAAATTGCGAGATAATCGCACTTTTTAAGACATCCTCACCGAAAGGGTGTAGAAATCAATAATTAAATCACATTTTCTAAAATAATGTCCTTCGAGCGAATAATTTCGCAGACCTGTCATTTTTAACAAAAGAAAAAATATGCTGGCTTTAAGGGAAACAAAAATATTTTGCTCATAGCAAGCCTGGAAGAAATGTAGTTATGCATTGCTTGAAATAAAAAAGCAATCTGAAGTAAAACTGTCTGTGCTATTTCAATAGTCGCCCCTCTACGACTTACTTTACAAGTAAATAATTACTGCTGCTTGCCGTTGTACTGTAGTAGAAGGTTATTTGAACATGTTGAATCAGGGTGCAAAATTAATAACGTGTAAACCTAGTATAGATATCTGTGCATGCTGTCTCTGGCTCTGCTGCTCAGAAACGTGAAAACGTGGAGCTTATAATCGTCATCTGCTGCATTTTCTCAGTAATTTTGATGTAACTTTTATAAGAGAAACGTGAAAACGGGATGTATATAATCCTCACATCAGCTGTATTTGCTGTACAGCACTTGACATTACTTTGTAAAAGAAACGTGATGTCTATAATCCTTGCATCTGCTGTATTTTCTTTACAATACTTGATATTACTTTCATATGAGATGGTCCGGAAAAATATTCAGAACACAAGCCATCTGATGTAATATTTTCTCAACACATGTTTTCCCCTGCGCCGGAATAAGTCAAGAGAATTATTTATTTTTTTCGGCTTGGGTGAGAACACGCCACACGGGTAAAGCATTTGTTTGCCAGAGACTGACTGCAGCAGGTGTGTAAAAGGCCAAGGAATCACATATTGGCAAGATTTATACGGTGTGCCAAATCACCCGGCCTTCCTGCATAAAAAAACATTTTACCACGTCTGCTGAGAACGTGATTATTTATCTATCCATCTTACCCCTTACAGCGCGGGGATAGATTTTAGTCGTCATAATCTGACGTCTGTAAACGTCAGATTCTGACGACTAAAGTCTATCCCCGCACTCTAAGAGTAAACAGATTTCTAATGGCCGTCGACCCATCACATAGGTATTCAAATGAATCGGAAAAAGCTAACGAAGACATTTATGATGATGTCAAATTGAAAAAAACACCCTTTGGCCTCCAAGGTTTTTAAACAAAAATCAGCGCTCTAAGGGTTAAAGTGTTTATTTACCGTATTTATATGGCACTAGGAAGATACCCTCTGTAAACCAAAAATGGATATGATATACCGACGGTATGTATTGATAACGTTGACTTTCTCTTTATGCGAGAAAATCCTTTATTTCTGTATAAATGTAACAAATAGAAACATATCGTTCATTACAGTAGGTAATACATGTGATTTGAATCAACATCAATCTCGTAGAGTGATCCGTTTGGTTGAACGTTGCTCGTTCTCAAATAAAAAGGTCACGATTTAAAACGTGATGTTCTCACTTAGTGTCGGGGTACAAGAAATCTACCCCCATTTTTTGTCATATCAGATGTCCTAGTTCACGAATATCAAGAGGCAGTTAAAGATATTTCATGCATACGAAAACCTATTGCCTATTGCCATTTTACTCCCACGGACCTGCAATCATGATTCAGTACATGACATTTGTATGGTTCATCACAGACTGTCTACATGTAACTTGTAAGCAGACAGAAAAAAGTCTCTGCACTTTCGCTATCGCTTTATTATTTGCTGAGACGTACGCAATTATGTAGTTGTTTAAGCATTTATATTATTTATAATAGTCTCAATAATTTTGGCGTGACAATAATACAGCATTAAATAGAAATTAAATTATTGTCATCTCAAATGGTGTGTTGCGTACGTACGTCTATGTGACCAGTTGTTCACAATTCAAGAACAAAATTGTTCGTATGGATGACATTGCGGCAGTAGTTTAAAGAACATTAATTTCTCAAACTCTTTAGATACATCATTGCATGTGTTTGTAAATACTAAATCATAGAACTATCCAGTGTAGTGATTGTGTACTCCGCATCTTCTCTTTGTTTTAATTTTAATCTGTCGCATGAGGCTCGCATGGTTGTTGTCAGCTGTAATGTGTCCAATGATAGTAGGCCCCTAACTGTTGTGTTGCTAATTTATCCCATACGTTCGGACGTGTTGAAAGCCAGATGAAGTTCTCAGACCTAATCTGCACAAAGTGATTCTCCATTCTCTTTTGAATAAAGTTTTAATAGCGAGAGTGCTTCATTGGTGAGATTTAGCTCACTGGGATCTATTATTGGATCCGAAAGTAGTGTACGGAATGTATTTTTTCACCTGACGGTGTGGTTTTCTGACAATCGGTGGTGGGATTTTGCCTGCTTGGTTTGAGTACATAACATGTACACACAGCTTTAGTAGTGAAGCACATCTTCAAAATGTCGACTCCTGTCAAACAAGTCAGAAGACACACGCTGGTGGCATGCCGAAACAACACTATCTTTAATCTGGACCATAACTGCGACACATCCAAGCCAAAGTCGCGCATTGAATAGGTTTCCATAATTATGGGCTCGTTGTTGAAATCTCAACTAGCTCAAGTACAGTCAAGAAAACACAAGACATTGACTCTGTACCGATTTAATGTTGGGCCTGTACCACAGACTTCTGCATGATAACTTCTAATATATTGAGTTAGATTTAATAATAATGATAATGAGGCGGACGTTGCGTGTGATGTCATCTATTGAAACTCATTCCAGCCTAGTCTTCATTTTTTTGCGAATAATTGACAATTTGTAGACTAAAATTTTCTAAAAAATCACAGCGAAGGTCATCATGATATATATATACACGTACTTAAATTATTTTGATAAACTGAAATCACTTCACCCGGACATGTTAAAGCCACTCTTTGTGTCGCTCGTTTTAAACACAGAATAGATCATACTGCCAACTATAGTTACCACAATGTACTGAGGCGACCCGCGTTGGGGAAATATTATGCAACTTTTTGTAGGTATAATTTATTCATGAATATCCACCAGGTATAATAACATGTATAACATGTATAAGGGCACAGTGTATATTTAGTATAATGTGAGGTTAATATTCTGGCATGTGTATTACCATGATTAAGTGACATCCTTGCTATATTTATCATGGGGATTAGTTTCGCCACAATCAAACTTTTTTCTTGAAGAGCACACCGTCATCGTGGTGATAGTGGAAGTGTTCTATTAGACAACACATGTTTGCACGTCTGGTATTTAAATACTTTTAACAAATCAGAAGTTAGTATACACTCGGGTGAGCGTGAACTGGCGTTTACCCCTTACAACGCTGAAATAATTTTGTATAAACTATAGAGACGAAAGGATTTTTTCCAATTTGTAATTATCATAAAAGTCCTAGTTAGCCCTTTCTGGTTCATTTGACTTCCCATGTTATGGGTCTTCGGACATTATAAAAATTGTAATTCGTTCAGTGCGGTGGCCGTATTTATGCCACAGAATCTGACGTCTACAGACGTCAGATTTTGACGTATAAAGACGTTTCCCCGCACTGAAAGGGCTAATATGTAGGCTAGACCGATTTTAATTTCCAAATTTTATATTTACGTTTGTACACTTCTAATCGATTTTGTATTGTCCTAGTTAAACGCTTTAGAATCGCTGATTTAAATTCAACCAGTCCATAGTTATATAACCTGACAACCTGATATGTACAGTACATGCATATATTTAGTAAGCCACAGCAGCGTAGCATGTGACATTTATTTCAGAGGGTGGGAACGAGGACATCTGCAACTAAACTTTAGTCTTCAATACCAAGGATACATTGTAGTTAAGTTTGATAAAGTTTTGTGGGATGTAATGTTTATAATATGAAAAATAACTATTATCGCGGATTCCTCTTATCGCGATTATCTGTCAGAATTAAATTTTAAACATGATAAAGTTGTATTATATTTTGTTTAAAATACGGAACTCACGATTATATTACTGTCAGGGTATGTCTGAGCGAGAACGGAACATGACTTGTATCAGAAATACATAATGTATTTCTGCTTGTATGTATGTACAATATGTCTGTCATGCTTATTCAGACCAACTTCCCATTACAGGAACGATCAACTTCATATTTTCCAAAGGTATGTGCCTTGATCCAGAGGGTGGCGAATATGCATTTAAATTTTAGTTAACCTACTGGAAGCGCTCGCGGTAAACACTTATACCAATGTTGGTTTAGTGTTGATCTAAGGTCGCCACTTAACAGGCCTAGCAAACACGAAAGGGGGGAACGTGATGATGATCACTTAGGTCACACGCCTCTAGAGGAGCGAACACATTGTGAGCGACAGGCTGTCTAGTATGGTTATTGTACACTTCTTGACAATCAGACTCACTCACTCACTCACTCACTCACTCACTCACTCACTCACTCACTCACTCACTCACTCACTCACTCACTCACTCACTCACTCACTCACTCACTCACTCACTCACTCACTCACTCACTCACTCACTCACTCACTCACTCACTCACTCACTCACTCACTCACTCACTCACTCACTCACTCACTCACTCACTCACTCACTCACTCACTCACTCACTCACTCACTCACTCACCCACTCACTCACTCACTCACTCACCCGCCCACCCACATACTCACTCACTCACTCACTCACTCACTCACTCACTCACTCACTCATTCGTGCATTCATTCATTCATTCATTCATTAAATTTTTCAATCTACGGTATTTATTCATTCTGCGAGTTTCTGATATCGGCGCATGCATACATGTGAATAGTGTCCATCTTCCCACAGTGTACCAAATTATTATTGTACTGAAAGCCCGAGTCTTACATGTAAATGGGTGTGGTATGTGAATGATCAGCATGCCAGCACTCATCTTGTTGACAAATTTGTGGCACATTTAGAAGGGGTGATAACTCTACTATACAGTGGTTGTACTTCGCAAGGCCTTGATGTGCAGCCATAAAGTCATTAAAGTATTTCGAAGAGAGTATGCTATTTTGTAGGAAAGTGACTTTTGCATGTCACGTAATATAGTATTGCATGATTATGCAAAAGGGACCTAAACCATATGACGCTCCATGTTCACTTCGATGAGAGCAATGATCTCTACAGGTTACCTCCTTGCCCACAAAACCATGTATTTTCGATCCAGTCAGCGACCCAAACCAAATTGAGTCAAATCCTAGTGTTTGTTATATCCAGAAAAAATTAAGGTTAAAATCTTATGGATTTGTAATTGCCGAATTGACTATGAGCCGGATTTGAATCGAAATAATAATGTGATTTTGAATATTTAAAAATCAGGTCATAATAAGTGTTCCTAATTATTATGTACTGATCACAATTATTATTTACTGATCAGATATAGGCCTCAAATCTATAGTTCTAATTGCACTCGTTGCACTGTCATAATGCAATCCCCGTTCTCTTGGAACCAAATCTGCTATTTCGTAGATGATAATGACCATTTGTTTGCCAGCGGTAGACTCTGACCTGTTAACCATAGAAGAATCTTATGTATTTTATAGTTGTGAACTAGCTGACGCCTTCCCAGCAAACCAGATAAGGTGATCCTATGCCGTTTTAATGTTGGTCTAACGTCTGCGACGCTGAACCAACATTAAACCAGCATAATGCTCATTTTTTCAGTGTTGGGAATGAGGTGGACCTGTTGTGCATTGCCTCCAGCGACGACGCGTTTATGGCCAATAAGAGTGATACCGCTTCTCTAATGACATCCTTAACATATCCACACCCTTAACCCTTTAACCGCCAAATTATTCAATCGGAATTTTCACCCACTTGAAGTTGTGTCTCGCTGACGCGATCCACAACTTCAAGTGAGTGGAAATTATTCAGATTTGACAAAATGGAGGTCAACTGTTTTCAAATATTGCTGATTGATGTCACATTTTATCTTTAACATGTTTAAAAGGTGGTACTTAATGTGCTAATAAAAAATGAAAACCCGAATATATGCGGCACCGGCGGTTAAAGGGTTAACGTCAAGCTCCTCGACATCAATAAAAATCCAGCCGCTTTTTCTACAAATCCTTCACTCTTGTCAATAAAAACATGATGACAGTATCAGCGGTATGAACCTACTTCTGCTACTGTCAGGATGGTTATATAAAACACAGAGAGATAATATTCCACTGACTGTAGTTCAGCATTGGTACAACCTCTAACCAAAACTGTACAGACTGTACAAAACGGTACTCCTGTTCTCTGGGTGTTAATTGTAAAGCTCCCGAAATAATCATTTTTTATACACTATACATTTTGTAAACCATTGTACATAGTAACAAAGTATCTTTGTATAAGATCCTAATTTTATTTATCTAGATATTATCATGATTATATGACAATGTGATAAATCCCTATCACCAGAAACGCATAAGATCAAGAAAATATTAACCGAGAATATAGATTCTTGATAAGATATAATTATGCATTTCTGCTATCACCCACTAGCCTAGTAGGCTATTACCATTGCAGGATAGCAGACTTCTCACAGAATATATCAAATACAATTACCATGGTAAGAGAAACCACTTGTAACGCTTCAAGCGGCATACACAACGCCAAACACGAATATAATGAGATAATCGTTTTAATCCGTATTACTGGCCAATCAAGTCACAGCTTTTGGTACCGATATATAAGTGTTTAAACAGCAAGATTTGCAAATATTTGGTCTGAAAGTAAACAAATATGAGTAATGTTCACCCACTTGAAAGTTGCGGGTTTCGGTAGCGAGACACGCCTTTAACCGTTTAACCGCCAAATTATTTAATTTGAATTTTCACCCACCTGAAGTTGTGCCTCGCTGACGCGATCCACAACTTCAAGTGATTTCACATTTTATCTTTAACATGTTTAAAACATGGTACTTAATGTGCCAATAAAAAATGAACACCCGGATATATGCGGCACCGGCGGCTGAAGGGTTAAGGGGGGGGGGGGGGGTGAAAAATTAAATTAAATACCACAGCGGGAAAGGGTTGACCCTTTGAAATCAATGCCGAACATATCCGGCACATTGTCCTGGGGGAACAATCACGAATCCCGAACATATCCGGAGATGGTCCTCAACGTCAAACACATGTCGCTATCAAAGGAGCCACAGGTACTTACTACTTGATATTTGACACGACATATGTCGACTTTTATTTTTATGACCCCATCTTGTTCGCGATTTATCGTTTTCGCCAGTGTAATAAGTTTCCTTGGATATGAAAGGGTGTATCTGCCACTTTGTAAAGTGGCATAGAAGGCTATACACCCTTTTATATCTAAGGGGACGAATAAGCCCGTTCTTCAGTGATGTCAGAGAATTTGTGCTTTACGACGAAATGAATATAAAAAGTGATACACCATCTGTGTGTTATGAATTTGTAAATTAGGTGAGAAAAGATGAATTGTAGAAAAAACTAAGTGCAGTCGTTCGGTGCACAATAAAGTAGATGATAAACAATGATAAAGTAGTGTTTGTGTGTGGTGGTATGTGAACTAGTTAACCAACACACACGAAACACTGACCCAATGTTGGCTTGATGTTGAGCCGACATCGTAGACGGTGGGCCAACATTAATCTAGCATTGTGCCAATGCCTCGTGTCTGCTGGGTTGTGTGCGTGAATCTGTCACCGAGTGATCCGGATATAAAATCTCCACGCCCGACAAAAAACTACACCATCTCAACAGGAACCCACGCCCTCTTACTAGTCCCTAGCCAGCACGCTCACCCAGTGCTGGTTTAATGATGGGCCACCATCTGCGACGCTAGCCCAACACCAATCCAGCATTGGGTGAACGTCACGTTTTGGCTCTTTTAGCATGTTTAGGGTATAGTCAATAGTTGCGTGTAGCAGTCTGTCAACGAGAAACGACTGTGCAGCGTATGTCACACAAAATTGTATATAATCGATCAATCAATAAAATTCTATGGCGCCTATATTTTCAGCGGACCGAGCTCAGAATCGCAGAGATTTTAGGCATGAGCATGTGTCATAATCCAGGCAAAAGCGGTTTGTCAACAGGGAGCCGGGCCACCGAGTAGCTAGCATTATTGACAGTTAGGCCAAGCAATATATCAGACTCATTTGTCAATCAATCAATCAATCAATCAATCGATCGATCGATCGATCGATCGATCGATCGATCGATCGATCGGTCGGTCGGTCGGTCGGTCGGTCGGTCGGTCGGTCGGTCGGTCGGTCGGTCGGTCGGTCGGTCGGTCGGTCGGTCGGTCGGTCGGTCGGTCGGTCGATCGGTCGGTCGGTCGGTCGGTCGGTCGGTCGGTCGGTCGGTCGGTCGGTCGGTCGGTCGGTCGGTCGGCCTGTCAGTCAACCTGTAATTTTATAATGCTTTCCTACGCTCGCGATTTTGATTAGGCAAATGATCGGGAAAGATACCACATCAATGTTACTTTAGTGGTGAATGAGAAAATTATGATCAGCTACATAGCAGCACGTCACCAAGCGGCCCAAAATAATACATTTTGTGCGTGCTGCATATGTGGCATGCTTTTACAGAACGCTGTTTTTTGGTTGAGCCACAAACAGACGACAGCAACCATTTTCTTCCCATCAATTATATCTCGGGAGGCATGTGGGATTTTCTGTGACGATGGTTGCTGCATGAGAGACCAGAGGCAGGGGTCGCTGCTGAAAATACTCACCAAATATAGCTGTGTCTGGGAAAGGGTCTGTCTGTTTGTTTGTCTGCCATTCCACTGTGCGCTTTCCTCAAAGCGTTCATGTTTTTTTGCTGTACACAGTGTGTAAAGAACAAAGTCCTCATGGTGTCTCTAAACACAAAGAGAACAATTCAAACATGTCATTTGGAGAATTCTTTATTTGTTAACATCTAATACCCAGAAATCACGATATATTGACACAATGTTGGTTTAATGTGACAGTCAAAACATGGCATGTATAGTATAGTGGGTGTGCGAATTTAATCGCTAAAAAATGGCCAGTCATATTATAAAGCTGTGTGAGAATGGTATCTCTACAAATTTTGCATAAATCATTTATTAAAAAAAAATCCTATTTATATCTGAAGGTTTTACCTGCAACAGATGTAACCCACCAATCTCTAATCTGCCGCGGTCGGAATCTGAAACCGAGTGTAATTCGATTATGACAGTGAATATATTAGAATCAGTTCTTTTGGGGTTTCAGGATTGTGCTGAATCTTTCAAAATGGCGGACAGATAAATAATTCACTGGCCAGAAAATGTGTTCAGTGACTTGTTTTGTCATCCTGTCAGAATGACACTGCCCAGCAAGCACTATACATCGAACCAATCCTGATTTAATATTGGCCGACTGTTTTCGACGCTCGCCCAACACTAATCTAGCATTGATTCAATGCCTCATGTCACAAAAACAACTAACAGCAGTTTTCTTTTTCACTGCAGAACACCCATAGAGCACTGAGCTATTGAACTAAGATTTTCAGTCACTGGAAGTTAAAATTTTCGGTCACTGGAAGTTGTGTCTCGCTACCGCGACACACAACTTTTAATGACCGAAAGTTTAGGTGATTTGTGAAATTTAAGTCCCAACATGATATATTATTAGTGTTTTAAGATGTAAGACATATTTTACTTTTTAACAAATGGTTTTTAATAATGTTTAAAGAGGTGCCTATAAAATCACAGAATGTACATGTATACTGTAGTCAACATCAGTGCTCTAGTAGGTTTACTTCCACACGTAACTCCTATGTCGAAACACCGCATTCTTCCAGACAATGTGTTAACAATAATATCATTTTGACAATGTATTCGGTTTTTTTAGATCTCTTAGATCCCCCGTTTCTGTCCTCCAGGCAAAATTTTGTTTGTCTCCTACTCCCATTGAGCAAAATTGAATAAAATCCCAGTCCTTCAGATGAGGAAATCAAATGTTCTCCTAATGACTGCTACGAGAGTGGTCCACTCTTCCCATCTTCCCTACAACAAGGCCTAACCCCGCGACCGCCAGGTCGCGGGGTTAGGCCCTGTTGTAGGGAAGATGACTTCACTCCATGTGTGGGTGAAAGTTTAGGTCTGATAATGTTGATACTGATGTTCACTAGGAGAGCTAAACAACCGCCCTTTTGTACTACTGTAGGCGCTCACACATTTGACAATATCGATAATAACCAATATACCAAATCCTTTAATTCGTATACAAATAATATGTTTACTTAATCGTGAATCTATATGTATGTAATAATATTTGTTAATACTATTATTATGGAGTTATTTATGATAATACATGTCACAATGTTGTGTTGTAGATTCTGTGAATGTGTACATCAGTAGAAATCTACAATGTATGAGGAGTGAAGATGTGCTTTGCGATATGAGATTTTAGCCCGCTCTCCTCGCCGTCTTATTTGTGGAATACAACATATCTAGGACCACTGTATTAGGATCATGGCTTACGTATCTGCAATTCCAATCTTCCTTATCATCTTGCATTTCTTCGGAACAATTGAAGGTATACTTGTTGTCAAGCTATATTGTCAGATTATACTACATTTCACCTTTACCATGATGACATGTATTCAACATTTTGAAACAGTAAATGCATGTTTTCGCTCAATAACATATTTAGGATATCTATTTTCATATTAGACCAGTCGAAATGCACAATACTATCAATTGGTAGATCATGTAGAACTATAGATATTGAAAATGAGTCAACAAAAGAGTAGGCCTAAAATTATATTATTTCCTTAAGTTATTGTTACTCAATTGGATTATGACAGTTAATGTTCTGTTGTGCAGATTAATTAGTCTAAAAAATATTGTAGGTCATAATTTTACTACTCTTGGGGCAACGGCGAGTTCTGACTCCTTCACTAATGGTACAGCAGCTGTCACTCAGCCCAATCTAAGTCAACCACAAGTTACAGACAGAGAAGGTGATATAACAACTGAATCAAGACAGAATAATCCTGTGTTCACAACCCTCGGCACTTCTACCGATGACGACAATAACAACGACCACGAAAACGACATAGGTAATCAGGTCATGTTATGGCACAGACACTTACAGCGCTTCATTATAAAAAATCAGTTTTTACACAAGTTGTGGGTCGCGGTAGCGGTAGTGTATAGAAATTACGTATATGTGTACAATTTGACATGGTTCGCACTGATCCTGGAGATCCTGAAAAGTCCTTGAATTTTTTAAAAAAATTGGGAGTCCCAGAATTTTGTTAAAAGTGCTTGAAAGTCCTGGAATGTTAAATAGTGAGAAAAGGGATTGAAAAAATGATGTGTTGCTAGCGTCTAATACTCAATAGTAAGGACATATTATTTTGTGTGTAAATTTTGGTGTGTAAATTAACCCGTTAAGCCAGCCCTCACGATGCATTAAAGCATCATTTTACATCCCTGAAAACAGACTTGATTTTCCTGAAAATTAGGGACTTTTGAAGGAAAATATACATTAACCTGTTTTACCTATGCATGGCAATTTTTAAAAATTGTTCACCCACTTCAAATCATCTTCATCCACTACAAGTCGAGAATTGCGACTTGTAGTGGATGAAGATGACAATGGTAAATTCAGGCTTGAAAGGGTTAAAATATAAAGAAAATGTACTTTCAAGTTGTAATCTGTAGGAAAATAAATGTATTCAGTTATTGTGTACACTTAAGTCCTTGAAAAATCTGATTAGGTCCTGGAAAAGTCTTGGAAAATTCCTGGAATTCTGTGTCTTCATGGGAATATGAACCCTGATTTGAATCAAAATCAATGAAGTAAATAAATGCTCACTTCACTATCAAATTATCATTTTTGAAGGACAAAAAGAAAGGCTAAAAACGGCTAAAGGCTAAAAATCGTATTCTGCTTACCCGTGGCGCCAGGATAACGCATTGGTAGCGTGGTTGACTCAGAGCACGGGTATACCGGGTATACATTACTGAACGTATAACCGATTCGCGCCGCATAAAACAAAACGTACAAAAATAACAAAGAAATAAAAAATGCCAAATGTGCCAAAGTTGACATGTAAACAACATTTTTCTACTTTATAGCTTATTGTCTACCTCGTTGGCATAACATTAATCCGAAAAATGTCCGTTACTGACTATTTATTTTCTATATCTCCATAATGTCAATATTTACCTTGTTGCAGATGTGGATCCTAGTACATTCCCAAAGGTAACATTGAAGCCTACTTCACACACTGACAGTTCATCATATGTGACTCAGCCACAGTCGAAACCATCAACTGATCCCGAGTTAACAGCGGATGTTACAACCCAACCACAGGATCGGGGTACTACCCTCATAATACTCAATACTCATGAGGATGCAAATACTGGCCAAGGTAATCAAGAAGAACCACATTATTACGATACTGATGCCACCACAGTACGTGATCTGACCAGCTTGACTCCAACACTTGATGAAGTAGTGACCACACCAACATTAATTGAACAAACTCCGTTGGGTCTAGACCAAAATCCGACAAAGACAAAAGAATTCCAAGCGACAGTGGGAGAAGTTATATTTTCCACGGATAGATCAACGAGTAACAATGACGCTACAACAGCAGATGATAACGTTCCCGGGACCTTAAGCACTGCATTCGTCACTGAAGTAAATACGTTTGGAAACGAAGGGACCACCGATAAGCCTAACCTACTAAAGCAGGACAATGATGTCACTAACTCTAGCTCGCCAGTGACGATGTCATCTCAAGTAGAACCAGAGGAAACAACTATGTATCCAGTTACAGCAGACTCTTCTGACAAACACACAGGTACAGCGGACTCGGAGGTAACAGCTTCATTTATTGTATCAACGGAACATATCGAATCAACGGATACACCAATAATAAACAACGAAACTTCTTCGGATACCTTAACGGTATTAGAAACGGGAACCATGATCACATCTGGACAACGTGTAGTAGGTAGTTTGACGGATAATGTAACAACAGCAGTACCAACCGCTAATCACACAGAGGGTACATATACAACAGATGCCAATGACACTGAACCAATCGGTGTGACAGACCCCGAGAAAATAATTAATACTTCAGGGGATATCAATGCAACATATGATATTCCTACAACGCCATCTTCTCTCATTCAGAACTCTTCGTCCAGTGAAGTTATCTATATATTAGATGACTTATCTACAGCTGGTGGTGTGACTAGTATAACCACATCTTCAGATATGTCAACTACATCTAGTGACATTGATAATCAAACGTCCATCGGTGAAATGATTTCTTCAGCGAACTACACAATCAACGAAACTGAAACTGTCTCAGCAGGGACCACAATACAATGGAGTGGAATAACAGAAGTAGAAAACACCACGTCTTGGTTGGATGAAGGTATTACGGAAAGTCCCGATAACCTAAATATATCTACTCCATTACCAACTCTATCAGCAACTCATGTCACGTCCGATCCCAGTGAAACAGTTACAGTCTTATTCAATATATCTTCAACTGACAGCACAACATTAGGTGATACAAATACTACAGAAGGTTATAGTTCAGTCCACACCTTTCACACGGTGAATGACACCATAACACTTGACGTCACTGACAAAAGTGTCAACAGTTCCACTTTTCAGCTATCAACAACACCACAGGAGATAATGACCAATTTATCAACTGCTTTACCAGTTTTTTCAACAGAATCTGATACTTCTGAAGCAGAAAGCAAAGGAGAAACAACACAGCCCACTTTAGCGAAAGATACAACAGATAGCTATGTTACTAATCAGAGTGTTCCCATGACAACGTCATTATCTGACACAACAAAGCGTACAAGTGACTCAACATACGAGATACGCTTTGACGGTAACTGCTCAATAGTAAAGAAAAATCCATCATTGAGAAAGCAATTTGAAGAAAATTTGGGCTTGGAAATTTCTGAGCGGTTTGGCATAGAACGTGAGAGAATATCTATGGGCGGAATTAGATGTGGATCACTATATGTTACGGTCGTGGTTCAAGACAGTGATAGCAACACTGATCAACACATTAAAAGTTCTATTGAAGCAGATCCTTTAATCGTTACACTTTTATTTGAGGACAATTCCACCATGGAGTTATCCGCCCAAACGATGGAGGTGAAGAACCCATCAGAGGATGCAACACCCCTTGTGACGGATCCACCGATGGAAATAATTGAAGACGATGACACTTTTGAGAAGATAACATTGCCAATTCTATGTACTGTTGGTGCGTTAGCCTTTATTTTTATCATTTTCTTCCTCATATTCTGCATCCGTCGCTGTTGTGCCAGGCGTAGATCCAAGAGAGGATTCAATCTCAGTACCATCCCAAGCTCCAATGTAGACTTGAAAGATTTCACACTCACAAAAATGGATAGGCCTTATCCAGCGTACAATGACAAAGGTCCCAACCTGAACTCTGACTACAGTGAGAGAGACACTCTACCGTCAAGTCGTCCTATGTCAACTGTGATCACGAGGGACTACACCAGACCCTTTGTGGATACACCACCTCCACCAACAAAACACACGACACATGTGGCAGAAAGCGTAGCCCCTCTGATCGCAGGGGACGAGATGGGGGCAGACACACAGGATGAGGGTCATCTGCCTCATTCCTCCTCGTCTGGTACCCCAGTCCACCGGTACGCCCCCATGCACCAGTCACCCCTCTCCTTACATTCAAGAGGAGGTTATGACAACCCTTCTTTCTCCAGTGACGATATCCTCAACTCTGAACATGCCTCAGACTCGGAAGTTCCCGATCTGATCCATGACGTCCCTGCTGATGCTGACCCGAGAACATTATTACAGAGTCAGCACCAAGACGTGGTTAATGGGAGGGGACAGCGAAGTCCTCTCTTGACCTCCAGAGAGTCATCCAACGTGAAGGATGACGACAGAGAAGCTGCTACGCTGTTCTAACTCTCCTAAGCTCTGAGATGTGCGTATACGTTCCGAACAGGTGTCAACCAACAGGTGTCAACCAACTAGCCCACCAGCTTGGAAACCAGCTAGCTCTTTGCTAACCAACCAGCTAGTCCACAACCTAGGTCACCAGTTTTTTATTATTATTGTTTTTTATTGTTAAAATGCCCTAATCTAATACCATTGTAGCGATCAAAAATGATTTTTTTTTGTTTTACAACCATGACTAAATCTGGATTGTGGGCTAGTCTCTTTAACTATTTAGTAACTTTACCATAATATTAACATTATATACAAAAGTCTATAATGACAAATTTGTGTAATTTCCTGCTCTGTTGTATTTCATCAGAATAATTTCAACTTCGCATGGGCAATTAACTGTAAGCGAATTGTATCTAAAAATAATTATAAATCTATGATTCGGTGTGTTGAGAAAAATAATGATTGACATACTATAGGAATATTATTGTACTACTGGTTAACAAAATGTTTTTAGACATATTTTTATATATAATTTTTTATATATAATTTTATACATAATTGCAACTGAAGCAGTTACAATAAGCACGGTAATTGGTTTCTGTTGCTGATGCCACCACTTTTATATATGTTCATTGGTAGTGACTGTATATATGGTGCTATTTTATATGATGAGTATTGACAGTGTTATGTTAATGCTTCCAGAAGGGTAATCATATTTAGTTGTAAATTATTTAGATACTTGAAATTCTAAAGTATTTTTGAAATTGGTACCCATGTGAAGTTGTTTTTGCAACGGATTTTGCACACGTTAAAGCAATTGAAACTACCATAATAATATTGTGTGGAGTTGAGTATGACAATGTTAATGTAGCTAGGCGTACATATATGTCAATACATTCAATAGTAATTTCTAAAGGGCTGAATTCCACATGTACTGCGTTTTATTATGATATAAAGGTTGAAGTTTCGTTATCGAAACATCAAGTTGTCAGAAGGTACACATCATAACGTTTATATATGCCTATACACACCGATAGATTGCCGGATTTATTTCCATCTCCACAGACAATGACGCGATAAACATTTAATGATAATAATAAGTGTAATCATAGACGCTTGAACAAAACAGAGTGAGAAATAATTCAAGCATACGTTGCTCTATATACGTTGCTTTTATTTATTGTAGAACTCTGAAGTTGGAAGAGAGTTCAAATTTCTAAATTGTGTATAGATTATCCTGTACACAAATATTTGTCACCTGTACATCGAAAAGGTTAGATTTAGGCTGATTGTTTTATAATAATATCCATGAAATCAATATCATAATAGCCAAGAAACCTAGTTTGTGACATCCAGGTATTATTTCATGGTGTGAAAATTTCAAAACTGTAATCATATGTTGTCGCAGACTTTTGAGTATTGTTTCCACATTGGTGTTAACTTGGGTTGTGTGTGGTGCTCTGCATAAATGTGGACCAAATATGTAAAACAAAACCAAATAGGCGAGTCAGTAAGTCATCTGTGCAGCCAATGATTTGTGTTAAGTATATTTATTATATTTTCATATTTTTTCCGAGAAACAAACATCCTAGTTCATTTTCAATATTTGTATAATGTGTTCGTAGTTGAATTATTGGGCTGGCGTGTCTTCAAAAGGGTGAACATTATACCTTTAGCGATAAATGAACATTTTACGGGTGAAAAGATGTATTTTAATATAAGATAATGTCATTAAAAAGAGTGTGCGTTTGATAAGAACGATATTCTAATCATCATTATTGGTTATCATATAGTGCTCTTATTCCTTCGTCACGCTATTAACCATTCAAGCGCTACATTAGCTGTGTCTCGCTACCGCGATCCCCAACTTCAAATGTGTGAAAATTACTCACATTTGTAATACTTTGAGACCAAACATTTGCAAATCTTGATGTTTAAGCACTAATTTCATTCCCAATAATTGGAATTTAGCCCTTTAACCGCCGGTGCCGAATATATTGGGTTTTTCACTCAATCATTACCACATTCAGTACCGACTTTCAAGAATGTTAAAGCCATAATGTGACATCAATCAGTACTATTTAAAAAGAGTTGACCTCCATTTTGTCAAATCTGAATAATTTTCACTCACTTGAAGTTGTGGATCGCGTCAGCGAGACACAACTTCAAGTGTATGAAAATTCCAATTTAATAATTTGGCGGTTAAAGGGTTAAACTGCTAATAAAGCGGTTAAAAACAACTATACTCGTGCCTAGCGCTTAGAGGGTTAATAAACATTGCAAGTATGGTATTGTATACAGTGTTGTATGAGGCACTCTAATGAGTCGTACATGCTACCAAGGGGTGGCTCTTTTTACCCTCCTTGATGCTACCCTTTGGCTGACAGGGGACGACGAGTAGGTCATATCGAATATAGTGTGTAAGTATGGAACTTGTAAATTAATGTAATAAATATATATTTTAATCTGTGTCTTTGTTTTTCTTTTTTGATACAATTTTTTACAACGCGGTTGGATAACGTAATAATATTTTTAAATTATTGTTTTACCCAATCAAAGGGACAGGCCCAGGCTAAAATCATAAAAAAATCGGTGATTTTATTTCGGCTTCTTAGTATGACCGTATGATGTAAACATGTCCATAGACTAGAACTGCAAAAGTTTTCTAATTTTTCTGTCGCGCATTCACCAGTTAGGCTAGATATGGAGACGAAATTCCCGTATATGTTATTTTTGACATGGTTGTCCAAAATTAGAAATCAGGAATTTCGTCCCTATATCTAGCCTATAACTGGTGAATGCGCAGCACAAAAATTAAAAAAACTTTTTTGCAGTTCTAGTCTAAGGACATGTTTACATCATATGGTCATATTAATAAGCTAAAATAAAATCACCGATTTTTTATGATTTTTGCCTGGACCTGACCCTAAAGGTCATGTTTTACTTTGTATTTGCAGTGAAATATCTTATATATACTTAAAAGATATATTTACGTATTTTGTATTGAAATTGCAACCGGACTAATCCCAGTAAACACAAAGCATTTGTATAATATTTATACAACGTCGGCCTAACGTCTTCGTTAAAGCTAGTCACTTATTCCTTATTGGAACGAATAAGTAACTGTTTCTTATTCTTCATTCCTTATTCAATAAGTAATAAGTAACTTTTTTTTATTCTCCATTCATTATTCAATAAGTAATAAGCAACTGTTTCTTATTCCCCATTCCTTATTCAATATGAATAAGGAATAATCAACTGGTTACTTATTCCTTGTTCGAATTTGAATAAGTACCACAAAAGCAAAATTGAATATAACAGAAGAAGCAAACTTAGGCTCAAATTCCACAACAGATATTTTATACTTGTAATCTGCAGGAAAAAAATATATGATATGATCACTAACCTCACCAAACTGGCCTACACAAAGAGCTTTACAAGGCCAGTTACTTATTCAGACTTAAAAAAGCGGAAAACAGAGGAAAGCGAGAGCGGGTATGCACGAGACGCGATGACAGAACGAGATTCGCCCGACTGTCTACACGAAAACCATTTTTTTCTCCCCACATGGTGTATGGAGTTGTATCACTATAACACCAGTAGATCCCTAACGTGATCACATTTCTGTAAATTAATGAAAAATTAACAGCCTCTCCTTTGTATTACCCTTGCGACATTCGCATTGATGATGAATTTGTGA
The DNA here is from genome assembly GCA_964017125.1 of Flabesymbios commensalis. Taxonomy (NCBI): domain Eukaryota; kingdom Metazoa; phylum Annelida; class Polychaeta; order Terebellida; family Flabelligeridae; genus Flabesymbios; species Flabesymbios commensalis. Next base: position 31,907,270 of record OZ024913.1, read on the forward strand.
TGCCCTCTGGTGAATAGACTTAAGTTTGAATCTGAATACTATCTGGCAAATGTAGTAGCGTGACGGTGTTGAAAAAGCTTAGCACCCAGTATGAAGCATTCACGAACAATTTTTTTTTATAAATACATGTATTATAGTGTTGCATTCAAATCTGAATACCAGCGGGATTGTATGTGTAATTAGATAGTAATATGAATCTTCGAAAAGTTATACTACTTCCTGGGACATGCATTTTTTACATACCCTCACTCTTTCTCATACTTGTTCACCTATTTTGACTTGCAAAATATATCGTGTGATACAGTGAAAAGCGGCACCATATGCTATGTTTTTTTCAGCTATTGTATGATTACTTAAAATATGTTAAAATAGATGTCTGTGTCATTCCTATTGTAATGTTGAATCACCCATGCGTACAGCCTAGATAAGTCAAAATCTTAAATGACACCAACACTCGTACACCTATACTCGACATGGCGATTTCTGACAAAGACCACTTGGCTAAGACCACTGTACTAAAGAAAAAGGGTTTTATACATGTTGTATACATTAATAATTTTAGTATTTGATGACAAGTTCTGTGAAAATATAACTGTTTTAGTATTCACCAGATCTTAACAGATCTTGACCGGAGTGGCGAGGTTTTCCTCACATTCCTATTAACCTTTCAACCTCAAAGTTATTGATCTGAAATTTTCACTCCTTTGACGCAGTGTCTCACCAACGCAATTCACAGTTTTACGTGAGTGGAAATTAATCGTATTTTTCAAAATAGAGACCAAACATATTTTTTAATCATCATGATACCATGGAACGTTAGATAGAAAACACACTAGACCTATAAAAAGAAATTAGTTGGTGTTTTAAGGGTGTATATTGAAGTGATCAAATCGCATTGATTGCAGCACTCATGAGCTAACATCACACGCTTTAAAGCAGCTCCTTGGGATGACATCTATTTTAGTTTCTAGTTCTGTAATGAAGTAGTGTATCCCCCAGATCATGATTTTATTTTTTTCCAGAGTTTTTTTATTTTAAAAAATAATTTGTATCAACATTTCTATGAATCCACTTAAAACCCAAACAAACTTTTTGTAGAACTAAACACTTGCTAAAGGACGGTTAAATGTTCCCACAGCATTGAGCCACATGGTGATGCCGTCGGCCCAGCGTTGGGCAGACAATCAGTGCTGCAGGTGTATCCCCTCTCATGTCCTGACTATAAGACACCAATTAGCGACGATTGCTTTGATCTCGCCGTCCAAGAAGTGGGAATATGTGGTGTAAAGTGCTGTATATTGTTGATTTGTTTTGTTTACATGGCAATATACGAACTGGAAATATAACTATTTCACTCTTTTTTTGTGCTTTAAAATTGTTTTTTAAAGGTTTTTGAGGTCATATCCATTGACTATGTAAGCTATATTTCAATATTTTGCCTGATGACGTGGCCTGTAAACTGTGTTAGGGCTCATATGAATGCAACGTCACTGCAAGGGCACTTTTGACATATTTTTTTACAACAATGTTAAGAATATATTAAGCAAAACTATATATTTTTGAAGATTGCCTGGTTAAACAATTGTTCATTTAATGATGAAAGCATGACATTTTGCATGCTAGAACATACCATGACGGTAGCTCTAGGGCCATTCCAAATTTGATCATTAACCTTAATGGACGCCATTTTTTAAAATGGCCGCCAGAATATACATATCTCAATATCTCCGTTTCAAAATCACTTGGGAAAATGATATTGGCTTATAAATATACATTCTCAAGACCAAGTATTACAAAAAAGACAATCACAAATACGCACATTTGACCTTAATGGTGGCCATTTTTCAAATTGGCCGCCGAAATATACACGTTTCAATATCCCAGTTTCTAATTCACGTAGAAAAACTTATTGGTGTCTTAACATACATTTTCTGGAGCAAGGATTACAAAAAAAGACAATTCTAAACACGCAAATTTAATATTTGACCACCATGGCAGTCCATATTTTTTCAAAATGGCTGCCATAATATACACGCTTTAACCCTTTGAGTCACAACCGCGCTTGAAAGCGCGCTCTATACATAAATGGTGAAGCACAATTGTTATTATATGACGTCACACACGATGTATAAAGAGCGCGTACTTGTGACGTCATTAATTAACTTTTGTTGTAGCCCCTAAAAAAATGAAATGTGGCATAAATACGCTGCAGTACGCTCCTGTAGGCCACATGCATGCTAACATCATGTCATCATATTTTGCAAAACATTTTGCCAAAATAATGATGTGACTCAAAGGGTTAATATCCCAATTTCCAATTGATATAGACAAAAATATATTGGTGTCTAAATATTCATTTTCGGGACCAAGGATTACACAAAAGGCAATTACAAAGCTTCTATAATTTACTTATAAATCATTGCCAAATTAATTTAAATGCAGATAAGACATGCACTGCTTTTTGGTTGCTACATGTATAGTACGTAGGATTAAAAAAATGATATTTCCCATCAAATATTATTCCCAGTCTACATCTAGATGACTTGGCGGAACGTTTAATTTCTAGCCATTTTTGGGGAATTTGAGACATATTCTCATACTCTTAATAATAATTTAGAAGGATATGGCATATGTATTTCCCATACACCACAGGAACACACATACAATATATATTATAACCAGAATACACTTCATTAATTGGCAAATGTGATGTTGGCATGGTAACCGACAGGCATTTTGAATATGGTAATTAGGTAGTCACATTTTCGAAAATTTTATTAAAAAATGGTAAAAACGGAAATTCAGAAGTACAACATTATATCATTCACATAAAATATATTATAATACATCACAGACGGTTCGCGGAAGCATTCAATGGTTAATAGGGTAAATAAATAATTACCATGGGATTTAGTAATGTTTCTAAATTCGCTGAGGGGCATATCATATTTCATATTTGCAGATGAACCATGTTAGAAACGGTGTGAAATACCGGAAGCCTCGTATTCATCTGAGCGTGGAGTTCTATTTTTAGTTCATAAATGGTTGTGACGCAGATATGTATCACCCTTTTATGTTCTAGGTTCCCCATGCTGTTTTCAAAGCTGGGCTATGAGTTAAAACCAATAAGGCAAAATGGCATGATGGATGTCATTTACAATCTGAGAAAACTAAAACCCCTGTCTAACAGGAGCCGACATTCGACGAATTCGATGACATAATTATACGTTTTGATGCGTAACAGTTTGTTGGGTTCGGATCCGTAGAAATCTACGCATGGGCCGCAATGTATGCATGACATCCGAGCCGTACGAATAACGTTTACGCATCAGCCGAATTGCAATCCGAAACATATGCACCAGTACCTAATGTACCGACTCGATTCGTATGCTGGGCATGCCGAATCAGCCGTACATTTCTTAAGACATACGAGGGTTAAGGGTTAAGCTGCAGAAATGACAACGCCCAGCGTTTGCTTCGAGCAAAGCAAACGTATTTAGCGTTCATATAACGTTGTTCTAACGTTGTTCTGTCCTACGTGTTTTTGGCGGTCTTCTGGCGTGTACATTTATGCGTTTATATGCGTTCAATATTTTAACCACACCCAACTTCCTTTGGCGATTACACTGCGCACAAAAATATGTGTAGCGTTAGTGCAGCGCCCTCCACGAACCAGTAACGAGTACTGACGCACGACAGACGCACGACAGACGCTCTAGCAAAAATAATCAATTTTCAGTGCGTGGGTCGTGCGTCGACTATGTGTGACTGAGCCTTACGGTCAGAAAAAAACTCAAAAATCCCGGTACTGAGCGCACATTCAAATATTATTACAGCTAATTCAGAAATAATATTACAACGATCACATGTCATTAGCTCAAAAAATTTAGACATTGATGGTTTTCGCCAATTATACATAGTAAGGTGAGAAATGTGTACTGCTGATTTCTGTAACAGTATTAATCTGGCATTCTATAACAAAATGGTACTCATTATAAAAAAATTTCCGCTAACCACTGGGATAGTGCAATTTTTTGTCAGAAATTTAATGTAGGCAAACTTGTGTTGTACTTTGATAACATTCATATATTTAGAACAAATTATATTTTCTCACTATATTTTTATTTTCTCCCTCGCACATAAAGCCCCCCCCCCCCTCCCCCCGACAGATGCATCCCCACACCATGACTGATTGGGTGGTGTTTTTCTGGGTTTGGAACATGCACCCTGGGAGGAACTTCTCACCAAGTGCCCTCCAAACTCTAACAAGCCCAACGTTGTAAGACAGACTGAATCTGCGAGCACTGCCCACTGGTGATATGGAGAGGGGTGACACTTTATGTGCCAGGGTAGTGTGCAGACATAGGCCTAATCCCGTGTAAACTATTTCTGAACTATTTCCATTTTCACTCAGCTCACATTATTGACTGATGTGTTGTGAACAGCTGTCACGTGTTTCTATCGCATCTTTATGAACCATATGACATTATTTTATTTAATAAAAATAATAATTTAATGAAAATGTTAAAATCCATCACACTAAACCTATTTATCTGATTACTATACCTTAGTACTTTATGCAAACATGTTTGTATATAATACTGAAGTAATCATTGTAATTCATCACCTATAGGTGAAAATAGCAATATCAATTCATAACCAAATGTTTAACTTTTTAAGGGCGGATACCGCCTTTACACTTCAGAATCTGGCGTCTCTAGACGTCAGATTCTGACGTCTAAATTCGATCTCCGCACCGAAGAGTGCCGTAGACTAAACCCATAACATCTGATCATCTGTGGGTTTAGTTAATATAAGTACAGAGCGGGCATACTATTGTGAACTACAATCCTTGTGAATTGTGACCCTACAGGGACAATTTTTTTGTCATGCAGGGTCACATTATTTTATCACTGCAATTAGTAGCATTTCGAATCTCAATCCACTGTGTCAGGATCACACGTGCTTATAGAGGGGGATGACAATAGATTGACTTATCTATTGACTTATCTGAAGTTCCAGTTGTGTTGTCTGGTGTTACAGATTCGGTCATTATGTTTCAGTGTCAGGTAACGCTGGTGCTTAGCATTGCTAAAACTAGGAGGAAAATCATTTTGTTAAATATTAAAGATTTCATAAAACACACATGTGAATTAAGTCCCTGTAACTCCATTGATATATCCTAACACTAAAATCACTTTAAATATCTTTCATCTGAGAGTACTATCCTACTATCTAATATTTCAAAAGTTGTAATTTTTTTCATAAATATAAAATCGTACTAAATTTAACTAGTAAGTAAAATAAAGCTTATGAAGAACTTTTTTAATGAAGTTATATATTACCTTCAGCCCAGTTTTCACATATTATTTGCACACCATTCTGTATCATATTCTGTTTGTTTCATTTGTGTTTATTTGTCAAGGTGAGCATTTTCATCACAGTGTTTTCAGTTACCTGTATTACTGAATCAGCATCATGTCTTACTAAGGTCTTTCTTGTATTTGAACTTAGAAAAGAAAGCGTCTGTTTGTGGATTGTTATTTGCATAGCGTTTTTAAGTTATGGAATGTAATACTGCAGTTTTTGGACATTGTAGCGTTATTTTTGTTATATGGGGATATGCTGGATCGTTTGACGTCATGTATCAACGTTTTCGGACACTAGGCAGTGGATAGCGTCATACTTGGGAACGTTCGCTGCTATACCTGCAGTTATTTAACACACATACTAAATGTAGATATCACAAATGATTCTGAAGAATTAAACATTATTAGGCATTCACATTATTTCGTCCAAGAAAAATTGCCACAGAATATTTTACTGACTATTTGTAATTCACTTATATTATCTCAACTTAATTAATGTCTACATTATTAAGGTTATCGGTTGAAACATATATAAAAGACAAAAAAATGTATTAGATTTATTTATAAAGTTTGTTACACGAAGCATATTTTAAATAACTTAAAATTATTGACAAATTATGCCATTCTCCATGTAAATCAGATTAAATTTATTTCGCTATGATCTGCCAAACATTGTCAATACCCTTCTTCTATTATTCATAAAACGAATCACGCTTTCTATTGATAGTTTTTGTAGATACATAAAATTAAAATTCCTTTGAAAATACTCAGATTTTTGTAGTATTCAAAATTGCTATATCATGTATGTCAACGCTTGGTTGCTCAATGTTGATTTTATACTTTTTTTCACAAGTTTGTCAAACGTTTTCCTCTCAGATTTTTGTAAATTGTGACGGTTTGCTTATTTTGATCATTTACGCTTTTGGTATATAATTCCTTTATTTAGATATATTTTATTTTTTATTTTGATAACACGTTTGGTAGTGTGTTTTGTTTTCAATAATTGAAATCATCATAAGTGGCTTAGTTATAGTTTGAATAGCTATGTTATAGGTCTACGGCCATTATAAATATTTTACTCTCACAGTGCGGGGATCGACTCTAGACATCTAGACGTCAGATTCCTACGTCTAAAGTTGGTCCCCGCGCTGAAAGAGTTAATGGAGACCTCCCCAACCATTATTATTCACCTTAAAACTAATGCACATTTTTAATATGTTAGGTAGGAATAAATTATATTTTCTTTCTACCCGTTATCATATTTATGAACCAACACATCAAATTCAGTTGAACAGGTATCAACTTTGGGGGCCTCCATGCAGTAGCCTACACAGTTCCACAAAATTATTGTAAACAACCTGATTTGTTCTCAGGACATATCAATCTTGTCGAAAATCATAAAATCCTAGAGGAGAGAGGGTTTCATCCCAGCAAACACAAAACATTTGTATGACATGTATACAACGTCGGACCAACGTCGAAGACTTCCAGCACATGGTCTATAAATTATGTCATAGGCACCACCTTTCCACAACCACCCCTCCCCACCTACACTATACACCTTGACCTTTCCACAACCACCCCTCCCCACCTACACTATACACCAAGGTGTATAGTGTAGGTGGGGAGGGGTGGTTGTGGAAAGGGATGCCTATGATTATGTGCACGTTGTGGAGAACATTGGATCGTGGCATCAAGTGTTGAAATGATAGTCCACTGTTCATAAGCATGATAATCATAAACTTAATTTCTATAGAACGATTTTCAGCGTGAGACATATTATAAAATGTAGGATGCGATACCTGAATGACCAACTGAAAACAATCGGGCATCGCCTCATACATTTTATAGCTCTCACGCTGAAAATAGTTCTATAGAATTGCTTGTACACATACAAATGTAAATGATTATACCTCGAAAAATTACTTAGATTACCGTCTGTCCGCGCATGACGCTTCAGCAATGGACCACGAGTTTAAAAGTACCCACATTAAAAAAAAACTTATTTGTGCTACTTTATATAATTAAACAGTCTAAACTTTTCTTATTTTAAACATGTTTATAGGAAATATTTATGTTTCTCTCTAAATGTGAATCGCAGCTGTGTTTCTGTGATGAACGTCACAGGTTTCGTTAGGCTACATTGTATTTACACAAATATTCATTTAAGGTAACATTAAAAGTACCAGTCCACATGAACAGACAATTTTCAATTACAGTTGGATACACTGAAAATATTTTTCCCATAATAATCCGATAAAAAATATTTCTCACAATGTAAGGTTGATTTTAGAAGTTCATATATGGGACAGTGGAAATTGGTTATATTCCGTATATATAATATAGGCATATTTTTATAGTAAAAGTTTGACTGCAGTGTTGAAAACGTCACTGTGATCTGGGCGTTGGCATTTTTGAATACTAGCTACGTCGTAATCGCCAATCGCACAACCCATCATATTCACTCCTGAATATTCATTGCAGTTTTTATTAAAAACACACATTGTTTATTTCAATTCACTTGATGTTTCATAGACATTTCTCAACCTAACCTAGCTACTACTAGTATCTGTGTTACTTTGTCATTCTGGTGATATTTTAGTGGCACAGGATTTTTACAAAAGCTCAGGTAAGCAAGAAATATAGTGTGGTGAAATGCGTTTAAACATACTGTATTTACAGTAAACTCCAGCTGAAATAAAATGTTCTAGCGCGCCCACAGGTCTGTCCACAGTTTTGATAATGTAGCACATTGTAAATAATGCCTTTCCATTGACATCAATTAAGTCATTTTTAACAGAAGTAAAAGTTATATATATTGGAGCATCATAAGCTAATGCTATTTATTTATAATAAACTAAGCGAATTGATCATGCGGTTTTGATTAGTATTATGCATGCTCATCTATTGGATGTCAGGTTAAACTTTGGGCTGGACCTATGATGTCTTATGACAATACAATTATTGTTAGTTTACATCATGTGGAAATAAAGTGCTCTATAATTGTAATCATCACACCTAAAAAACGAAATTATAGCAACGTTGTTCCGTGCCTAATCTTAAAAAGAATTTTCATATTATAAGTGGTGGCCCTTGTGCTAGCGACAAATACTTGTCTTGACGAGGGTCTCCTTGTCACCTCTATTTTGTATGTTTTTCCTGTACACTTATTTATGTTTTTTGACAAAATAAATGAATCCTGAATCCTATTGGTAATGGGTGACACTTTTATTCTAGCTTCCATGTTGAAAATTGATGTTAGCAATTCGGGGGTACCTTTAGCGTCTTCTACTGACATCTATATATGCATGATATAAATCTTAAAAGCCCTGCTTTATTTCGATGCCACAATAATAGTGACATCGTCATGCTGCGTTGCATAATTTATTCCATAGCATTTCTAATAGAGTGTGCAATCATACCCGGCGTGTGATAATATTGCATAATTAAAAACACGTAAATGTTGTTATCAGGTTATGAAGAATTAATTCATTTTAAAATGTCGCCAGTAGACCATGTGCACCAAGCTATATATGTATGTTGTTTTAATTCCAGTGTTTTATCACTGTTGTGGATATAAACACAATTTATTACAGTGACTGTCAATATTAAAAACAAAATAGGATACTACATACAAATGGTTCGATGACGGATGTTTTATTATTATTATGATCACATTCAATCAGCATCTAGAGAGTAAAAGTAGCACACAGTCAAATAATGTATCTGCAAGACGAACCCACGCGACTACAATAAAACAAAAAACATCACGTTTTGAAAGCATGGTACATAATATTACTTTTGTTAAATAAAAAAACACTTAAAAGCACTATCGTAATTGTTATTAATACGGCTCGACAAAGCCAAAAGGCAGTAGCTGCTCAATTGCAAGGTAAACATTGTCGGTAAACCCAAACATTTGTATAACATTTATACAATGTTGGACCAACGTCGAAGACATTGATCCAACATAGAAGAATGGACACAATACTAGCATCATCATGTGTCAAAATGTTTTTAACATGTCAATATTTCATCTACCTTCTGAGGAAAAATGTCCATATTATTTTTCTGAACATGGTAATAAACGTCTAATTGTATAATTAGATAATCACGCGCACCCTCGAAATGTCATTAAAATTACAAGGACTGTATGTTTCTTTATTTTTATTCGCTTTGAATCATTTTTTTTTTTTTTAATGTTAAAAATAGATGTACACGATTTAATATTTTTAAATTGATGTGAATTACCAATTTTGAGATTGACCCTTCATAATAATGAAATATATTTGTATACACCATGTCTTAGTTAAAGGGGCTTAATCAGGTTAAAATCATAAAAAATCGGCCCAAGTCTCGTATTCTACCCCCTAATTTAAATAACAACTGAATGACGGCGGTGATTGGCCAATCTCGCCATGTGACAGGATAAACCACTCTTCGATTGGTCGGGGTAGAATACAACACTTGGACCAAAAAATCGGTGATTTTATTTTGGCTTTTTAATATGACCATATGATGTAAACATGTCCATAGACTAGTTTAAAAGTTTTTTTAATTGTTGTGCTGCGCATTCACCAGAAATTCACGTATTTCGTATTTTGAACATGCTTGTCCGAAATAAAAATCAAACAACTTTTACATGTTATAATAAGTTAGGTTTGATGACATTTTGTTATACTAGTAATCAGATGCTAGCTCATTTGTCTTAGTTTAACGAAATACTACAACATACAGCTGACGATCTGATGTATATACACCGCACAATTTTTCAAAAACATTCTTAAGGGAAATCTGAAAATTCATCCAATATATATTTTCTGAACAAGCTGCTTTCACCAGCCTGGTTCACTCAAATAAAGTTAGGGGTCGCCTTTGCTATCCGGTGAGTGACACTTGCTTTGATAGTAAACAATGTGCAAAATATACTTTAATGACGCTAAATCAATTAATGCATTCACATTACACACAATAATATGGTGACCCTAATGTCGATTTGATGTTGGGCCAGCGTCGCGGACGGTGGCCCAACATCAAATCAACATTGGGCCAAAGTAGTGTGCTTCCTGCGTTTTCTTTACACGGTTGTCTTGATTTTGTTAATTTGAAATTACATTTTATTATTAATTACACAATGATAATGACCCAGTTAGGCTACATCATCCATGATAAATGGCAGTGGTTCGATTCTCAGCTTAGCTGTTCCTGACATGCATAAGCCTGTGTAAGATCAGTTCGCTTCTGTTGCCGTACTACATTTCATATTATGTACATGTAACTATGCATTTATTAATACAGTAATATCATATATTTCACGCAATGCCATCAGTATTATCATACAAGTAATATAGCAAAGTAATGCAATTCAGACTAACAAAGACAGAATTATCAAAAGTATATCTAGATTTCTGCCTGATTCAGTCGATGTGGTCAAAAGTACGGTTGATAGCAGTAGCGATGTAGGAACTAGTAATGCTAGTAAAATCTTGTTATATTTATACACTACAGGTTCCAATCTTAATTTAAGTGCGTGATTTTTCTCCCAGCAACCTGTAGACGTTAAAACAGTGTTATGTTAATGCTGGTCCAACGTTCAACGATAAAACAACATTTTTTGCTGGGTTATGCACACTTCCCAACAAACACAAGACGTTTAGCCAATATTGTTTTAATATTGGGTCATCGTCTACGACGCTGACCCGACATTAAAACAACATTGGTCGATCATCTCACGCTTGCCGGGTTATAAAACGGTAGGTGTTCACCAGTCTCCATAGACGGTTTATATTATACCTTCTCCATAGACGATTTAGACATTTTCATCACCTGATCACATACCTTACTTTGTACAGTCTCTGCAATAACAAAGGGGAGTAACTTATTACTTGAAAAGTAAACAGTTACCCTATTTTGTTTTTTTTCACAGCAGCGTTGTTATTATTATGCAATATCTAAATTCGATAATGACCTGAATAGCAATGTTGAGTTCATTTCCTTTAAAGATTGTTGCTGACGAAAAACAGTTTTAAACAATCTTGTGAACTGCTCATAGTACATTTTGGCTTACACACTACCTAAATACTAAATGAGGCATAATGTTTGTGACACTATACAGATACACGTATATCAAATTGATTAAATTAAATGAGATGGTCATATTATAATATGTGTAATTATACTGTTGTAGGCCTACATATTTCAGTTGTCTTAGCATCTGTAATTCATTATTCATTTAGTAATCCCAGTGAACAAACAACTTGGGCCAATGCATAACCACACCCTGTGGGATATGTAACAGCGTGAATAGGCCTACTGTCTTGATGGTGCAGCAAGCGAGAAAAAATCTAAATGATTCTTAACCATTTAACCGCCACAATATTCGTATATTTTTCCCATTTTTATCAGCGCATTAAATAACAGCTTTTGAACATGTTAAATATAAAACGTGACATCAGTCAGCAATATTTTAAAATCGTTGACCTCCATTTCGTCAGATCAGAATAATTTTCAGCTTCAAGTGAGTGAATATTGCAATTGAATAATTCAAAAAAATGGATTAACCCTTACAGGGCGGGGATCGACTTTAGATTCAAATGTATCAGAAAGAGCTAACGAAGACATTTATCAGTTTATGACAATTTCAAATTAAAAAAACCTTTAGGTCTCCATGGTTTATACGAAAGTATTTCAGCGCTTGAGGGTTGAGGTATAATCAATTTTGCGTTACAAAAAATTATTCTAAATACTTTGGTGCAACCATCATACAGTCTACGTGGCCTATCATCAAGTTTTCTTTATCAAAACAAGGATCACCAAGATCATCCAGACTGTTGTCAGAAACCTTACTGGGAGTAATAATGAGGACCAGGCTTAGTCACTCCCTTGGATCATTCCTTATAAACAGACATGCGACAGGAAAGTATTTCGCTGGGACATCTAATAGCCTGATAGCGCGCGAACGACTCACTATTTTCACACTTAAACCGCCTTGAAACCGTCTCCTCCATCGAGATGTCGCGCCTTAGAACATATCTGCATCATACTGTAGATACTACCTTTAGCCCTTTAGTCCTGCTAAAATGTCAGCTTGCCGTTTACATTCATTTGAAGTAGAATCCCTAGCGCAATTCCCAGCTTCAAACGCCAGAAACTATCGCTATTTGTGGACATCTTCCGAATTGCGTTGTTTTATTAGCTGAACATCTACCACTGCATGAATACGTGATCACTTTCATACACATTATTTGTTGTTCTTAAACTTGCTCGAAAACGTCTATGGTCCAAATAATACGGGCCTATAACCGCACAGCGGTTTCATTCTCTATTCCATGTTCATCCACCGACTGTTCTAACCATTGTTTTTACACTGACAAACTCGGTTGCCGTATTTCATCCAAGGTCGTTTTAATGTTGTGCCACCGTCGCAGACGGTGGCACAACAATAAAACGGCTTTGGAGGAGTTGAGTCGAGTTTATGACACTGGCCCCTGGCCACTGGGATGCACAGTAGTGGGTTCCTCGGTGGTGGTGTCCTTCGTCTCCTCCGGACAGTAGCCATTAGCCAGGTCTACGTCAGTGAACTCTCCGTATTTACATCTGGGCCGCTCACATCTCTCGTCCTTAATGCATCTGTCAAACAGAGCCATTTGGATTAGCATTTCAAACACTTTGTTGCATCACAGTGAACGCAAACCATTTGTATAACATTTTCTAAAATGTTAGACCAACGTTGTGTTTGCTGGGATATATAGGCCTGCACTATTACATGATAAATAATGATTCATAACAACCTTTACTTGAAGTGGTCAAACATGTTCAAGATTGCTATAATAGGTACTTTCCTCTGCAAAGTGCAGAGAGAACAAGTTGGATACCAGTTCATTCCCACACCTACTAAACTGTAAACTATAATGTCATAAGGGTATATTGCCACCCTCATTGCAGTGATTCTCACTACGAGCATGCAGCTCAATGCTACGAGACTAAATCATCTCGGTTTCAGACCACATTGCACTCTTGCTGAAGTTTTGAACTGCAATGTATGGCATCGTGTGAGAAATCATTTTTCGTTTGATATTGGAAAATACAGCAAGCGTGTAATGAATAAGGTGTGAGCCTTTTCAATTGACCACCGTTTGCATCTTACAAGTGGGATGTAATATCCCTATAAATAGGCATATACGGAAAGGCTGGGCTCCTCCCGTGGTCAAAGACCGAGAACAGCAGAGGAGCCGAACTTTTCTAGGAAATAGAAAACCTCGCTTGTACACTAACGTTAGTTGTTCCTGTGGTAGTGGTTTGGTACCGCGCCACATCTTCAAACACGTGCGGTTGTTCTCTGGGCATTCACACACACAGTCCGTTCCCTGTTCAGGTAGCAACTGGAAAGGTTGAGGGCATGAACGACACCTGGTAAAATCAAGGAAAGCAAGACAAACATGTCAAGGAAAGAATGATTGATGTTAAAGTTCATGTACTATCATAACATATGTAACAGGCGACCTCAATTGGTTATTGACCGATGTTATAAATGGATTGTATAGCAGGGGAATGAATAACAGCTGGTTTCTCTAATACTACGGTAACGATAAATTGTATACTACAGTTGTATTTTCGATTTAAGACTCATGTTCCTTTTGATAAACGAGTCATGGAAACGACGAAAAATAGCCATCACAGCATTGTGACAAAAGCTGGTATTCAGATTTATGACCGATTGGCAACTGAGATGAATGGTCATTCGTCTAAGTTTGTTCCACCTCTTTAATAATCTGAACGCAGTCTCTAAGAAATCGTTATCAGTATCCCATTGGTAAATTGGTTGCTCACCTCAATTTATTTGGCCGTCAATTTCTTTCGCTAAGAATTAATTTCGTAACAACAGGCCAATACCACCATAAAAATCGTCCAGCAATCGTTTAAGACGTTATAATTTGAAAACTTAATCGTTACAGTAAACTGTTGCAAGCAATCGTGCCTTGGTTGGATAGTGACATTAAGTGGAATCAAGATGTCAGGGACGATTTGAATGTTTTTTTTGAAACACTGCACTGGAATAAGGAGACTACTATTAAGGCGTCTTCAGGTTGAGATTTTTTTACTTGCTTTTTGGCGTGGGAGAATTAGGCCTATAGATAGATGGTGCGGCAACATAAACTGTATGAGCTTTGAATTGTATTGACATTGGAGTATGAAAGTCAGATAAATCAACAATTTGATTGAAAGAACTTAGTACCGGGGTATGTAAAACATGATTGTATGCATTCTGACCTCAGAGATTATATCTCTGATACCACACGCTCATTTCGCAGTATGCACCCATGGTGATTGACCGGAATTATCAGCCGTTAGTGAGCGCTACCACGTGATTTTATAACCATTCCTATAACCACGGAACTATTTTGGTGTTCACTTCAACTTATTACTTATCCTTTTTTCGATATTTAATTTGATCTTAGAGTTTGTAACAGGTAAGGGCTATTTATTATGTTTAGTAGTGGATAAATTGAACCAGCACAATTCGCATGTCATTCAGTAATTTATATTTGCCAGTGTTTTGAAGCCGATTGTAAATTCTGTCAGAAAAACGTAAATATGGACCTTCTCACAGCAGCGCGTAGGCAGAAAAAGTAATCCATTGAATATTTTCTATTTCCACGTGAACAGAAACTCATATGTGGCGGAGTAGTGGTGTTTTATATTTGCCATATATATTCAGGACACTCAAGCGTGTTTATAGGCCTACAGTTGTTATATCAACAAAACTGTTCAAAATGAGCAGTTTTTGTCGAAACATGGCGTGTGGTTACAGAGAGAGAGCGGGGTTGACCTGAGCGACATCTATGTGTGGAGAATGGATTGTATGACGACAACACGGCGCTTTCTTTACCATTATTGTTCACAGACGTTTGCAATCATTGCAGTCGTTTTATTTCCTCCTCTGTAGATGTATGCAGAAGCGAGTTGGAGTACTCAAATATACTGCTAGCCAAAGCATTTGTCACAGCTTTTGTGGAAATGTGGACGTATTCGTGATAAATGATGTTTTACGTATTTGAGATTATTTTTTTTTGCAATTCCGATTGTCATAGAGCATCACCATCAATATTTCTAACATAATTATGTTGATTGCTGTGTTCTGTTTAAAAAAAGGGCATATCCCATATGCGGAAATCATCATGAAGTTAAAAATAAAAGATACACGACTTTTTCTTTAACTGTGGCTGTGTACAACTGCCCCATGTGTAAAGATTGCGGATATATCATTTTGATGCCGATTTTTTTGTGATGTTTTCTTGTTGCAAAAGGAGCGAAATTTGAAAGATAAAGATAACAACCTGCGCTGGCAGTAAAAATGCCTCTACCACAGATACTAGATGTCGTGATTTGTGGTGTGTAGGGAAGGGTGAGGCACGATTTCACTCTTGGCGAAATTAATTTGAAATCCAGCTGTTCCACACCCATTTTTATTTTTTATATTGAAAGAGTATAGTCTGATCCTTAAAAATATATAGGTGTATTTACATTTCTCCATTTAATAGTGTTGGGAACTGGGAAGCCTGATCGTATGGGTCATAACACATTTAGATTTATGGCAAGGGTATTATTTGTGGCGAGACAATATTATAGGAAAAAGTTTCTACCTAGTAAATTAAGTTTATCATATGACAGATACATGGCATGATCAAGGATCACAAACAAAAATGTCTGTATACAAAATCTGTAATAATTATATCAAAAATATTGTTTGTTATTTTGTCAACATTCTGTCTAACCACAAATAATATTAATAGCTCACTGGAGTTGCAATATTCATAGTCATGAAGACTAATCATCATGTCGGTCTTAACCCTTACAGCTACTTACTGTTTCCATATTTTGAGAGGACGACACTCACAGTCCGTGTGATTAGAGAATGATAGCCGAGCTAAGCCAGCTGGAGCCACCATCTGTCTGTCTTTACCAGGCGTCAGTGTCATCACCTGTATCATCAATATAGTAGGGTATTGGAATCCATTATGTGTTTATGAATGTTCATGTGTTTTTGCGGCGAAATATGCCACTACAATCATAATTATGTCATTTTCTAAATTATTTTACTTTTTTCAACAATATATGTAAGATCTGCCAGTCAATGAATGAATATGTGCAAAATATTTCGTTTAAGGCTCCATGAAGCCGCAGACATACTTTGCACAAAATACCTCTTTCTTACAGATAGGACATAATACATTTTATTTCTTACGACTCTAATGTAGTTATTTATTCTATTGCCTAAGCCTAAGTGAAATGCGAATATCAAAAGATTCTGACGTCACTGGCGTGAAAGCCAGCTGACGCGTGGTAATTTAAATGTTGCTACATGTATTATACCTGATGCGTTGTATTTTTAATGTCGCTATATATAGATCTACCTCCAAGAGAATCACGATTCTGACATTATAATTGGCTATATATACCTCCAAGAGAATCACGATTCTGACATAATAATTGGCTATATATACCTCCAAGAGAATGACGATTTTGACGTTATTGACATAGAAGCTGACGCGTTGTAATTTTAAGGTCGCTAAGCACTCCAAGAGAATGCCGATTCTGGCGTTATTGGCGTGTAGTGGAAGTTGACGCGTTTTAATGTCGCCATATACATGATATATAAGAGAATGACGATTCTGACTTTATTATTGGCTATATACCTCCAAGAGAACGACGATTCTTATTTGATTACCGGCTATATACCTCCAAAACAATGACGATTCTTATTTTATTATCGGCTATATACCTCCAAAACAATGACGATTCTTATTTTATTATCGGCTATATACCTCCAAAACAATGACGATTCTTATTTTATTATCGGCTATATACCTCCAAAACAATGACGATTCTTATTTTATTATCGGCTATATACCTCCAAAACAATGACGATTCTTATTTGATTACCGGCTATATACCTCCAAAACAATGACGATTCTTATTTTATTATCGGCTATATACCTCCAAAACAATGACGATTCTTATTTGATTACCGGCTATATACCTCCAAAACAATGACGATTCTTATTTTATTATCGGCTATATACCTCCAAAACAATGACGATTCTTATTTTATTATCGGCTATATACCTCCAAAACAATGACGATTCTTATTTTATTATCGGCTATATACCTCCAAAACAATGACGATTCTTATTTTATTATCGGCTATATACCTCCAAAGCAATGACGATTCTTATTTTATTATCGGCTATATACCTCCAAAACAATGACGATTCTTATTTTATTATCGGCTATATACCTCCATGATAATGACGATTCTGGCGTTATTAGCGTTGAAGCTGCCGCATTTTAATTTTAAGGCCGCTACCTAGTCTACGACGTTGGCCCGACAGTAAACCAACGTTGGGCCAACATCTCATGTTTGCTGGGTATATACCTCCAAGAGAATGACGATTTTGACATGATTGGTGTGGAAGCGAACGCGTTGTAATTTTAATGTCACTATACACCTTCATGAGAAAAAAGTTCCATGTCATGATCAATCATGGCTGATGATGCTGAATTAATAGCACGTGTGCGAAGAATAGTTTTATTAACTTTTTTATTAATTATTTTTAACAACAGTCTCTTTCTAAGGGGTGCAAAACCACAACGAAGTTGATATAGTTGAAATGGTATATGAATGAACAGGTCCAGTGAGCATGGGTAATGTGTGTGAAGCGCACAGAGCAGTGCACATGTATGAGCTATAGGCCTATATAAGCACTCACCTTTATTATTATCTACTATTATTATGGGGAGTATATGGAATAATTTATCAATCATCCAAACATTGTAATGTTCAACCTCCAACATCGAGTGTTATGAACTCACCATGAACAATCGCGTGATGTTGGTGGTAGTTTTCGGCGCACATACGGAACTGGCGTTGCAGCAACCGCTATCATTTCGACACTGATAGACTATAGTGCAGTCTGGCGCCAGTATTTTGTTGGCCTCTCTGAAGAAAGTGTTTGTTGGTAGAACAACGGGCACGGGGCGTGCACATTGTCCTTCACGGTCAACCTCATCCACGTGCTTCAGCATGCTGATTAAATCTAAAACAATGAGGTAAGTGTAAGTTCAAATACAGGCATTAATTCTTGATCGGATTAAAATTATACAGCAGATAACATGGATAATGATATATGCAAAGGAAACAGCATTACATACCTACCTGAAACGTGAACAGTTGAACAATGCGGACATAATTATCTAAATGCAAACGGAATTAAAGGGACCCCTTGGGATGAGACATTGTCATTGTTGTCAATTTTGAAAATTTAATTTATATGAGGCTATATAGCCTACTGATCTTAACTGAAAATACGAAAAAGCCAAGAAACAATTTTAAAGCACTGAAAAAGAGTGAAATAGTTGTATTTCCAGGTCGTATATTGCCATGTAAACAAAACAAGTCAACAATATTCAGCACTTTAGATCACATATTCCCACGCATCAGACGGTAAGATCAAACCAGTCCCCGCTAATTGGTGTCTCATAGTCAGGACACGGGAGGACACACCTGCAGCACTGATTGTCTACCCAACGCTGGGCCGGTGCCATCAGCATGTGGCCCAATGCTGTGAAAACATTCAATCGTCCTTCAGGTATACAAATAGTTTGTTTGGGTTTCTTCTGGTTTCATAGAAATGTTGATTAAAAATATTTGTAAAAATATAAAAATGAAAATAATAAAAACATGATCCGTGGGATACACTACTTCAGTACGGAACTAAAAACGAAAATTGATGTCATCCCAAGGGGCTGCTTTAAATGCTTATTTGAAAAGTAAACTGTTGAACAAATGGGATATATGATGATATGTAAATGCAAATTACATTAAATGCTTATTTAAAAAGTAGACAGCCGAACATCGCGGGGACATATGATGATGTGTAAAGGCAAATTACAATAACCTTTTAACCGCCAAATTATTCAATCTGAATTTTCACCCACTTGAAGTTGTGTCTCGCTGACGCGATCCACAACTTCAAGTGAGTGAAAATTATTCAGATTTGACAAAATAGAAGTGAACTGTTTTAAAATATTGCTGTTGATGTCACAGTTTATCTTTAACATGTTTAAAAGGTGGTACTGAATTTGTTAATAAAAAATGAAAACCCGAATATATGCGGCACCGGCGGTTAAAGGGTTGAATGATTATTGGAAAAGTAAAAGGCAGATGACATTAAATGTTTATGTGAAAAGTAAACAGCTGAACAAAGCGGACTAGTCTTATGATGATGACGTGTAAAGGCAAGCGATATTAAAGGCTTACTTGAAAAGTAAACAGTTTAAAACAATTTGATCAGTTCTGCTTATAGTTGCCTTAATCAGTGCATGATAATTTTGCTTACAGATCGGACATAATACATATACTTCTTTTATTTAGCAACACTCGTCTAATGCGTCGTTTGTTTAGACGTATCCGTCTTCAGATGACGATGTTATCGAGTGGGTTGTTGTCGTGTGACAGACATCACTTCTCGTTGCTATCACTTATCGCCCGTCTAGCTACATATTCTGGGTTAACGCAGCAGTAGATCCAGAGGCTTTCCATGGTCTAATGCTGGAAGGCGGGCAAACGTATGGATATGAAACATGAGAAGTTTTGTTTTTTGATATTTTTAACACTTGTCTTGTCAGGACCGTTTTCAAACAAGTTTCAAACCAAGTAAAATATTATTTGAATCAACAGAAAATTCTCACGTACATTATCAGTTCATAAAATCATTTATTTTTTTAAGAAATTTTCATTTTTAAGAAAAAACGCTTTTTGAAGCTTGAAAATGCGTCAGCGCTTTCAGGTTCAAATGACGAAAAATAGTAACAAATAATTAGGCAGCTAATACAGAAGGCAGTAGTCGATCATCAACACTGTATCCGCCTCTACCCCAGGTCAGTGGTGGGTTAGTGGTGGTCCAATGGTGGGTCGGTGGTGTTCCAGTGGTGGCCCAGTGGTGGGTCAATGGTGGGTCAGTGGTGTTTCAGTGGTGGCCCAGTGGTGGGTCATTGGTGGCCCAGTGGTGAGCTAGTGGTGGCCCAGTGGTGGATTAATTGTGGGTCAGTGGTGGGTTAGTAGTGGGTTATTGGCTGCCCAGTGGTGGGAAGTGGTGGGTCACTGGTGGTCCAGTGATGCGCTAGTGGTGTTCCAGTGGTGGCCCAGTGATGGTGCAGTGGTGCCCTAGTGGTGTGTCAGTGCCGGCCCGATGGTGGATCAGTGGTGGGTCAGTGGTGGCCTAGTGGTGGATCAGTGGTGGGTCAGTGGTGGCCCAGTGATGGTCCAGTGGTGGCCCAGTGGTGGGTCATTGGTGGGTCATTGGTGGCCTAGTGGTAGATCAGTGGTGTCCTAGTGGAGGGTCAGTTGTGTTACTGTAACAGTGGTGGGTTAGTGGTGGGTCAATAGTAGTACAGTTGTGGTACAGTGGTGAGTCAGTGGTGTTCCAGTGGTGGCCCAGTGGTGGCCCAGTGATGGGTCAGCGGTGGCCCAGTGGTGGGTCAGTGGTGGCCCAGTGGTGGGTCAGCGGTGGGTCAGTGGTGGGTCAGCGGTGGTACGGTGGTGGCCCAGTGGTGGGTCAGTGGTGGCCCAGTGGTGGGTCAGTGGTGGCCCAGTGGTCGGTCAGTGGTGGCCCAATGATAAACCCAGTGGCGGCCCAGTGCTGGTTAATTGTGGCCCGATCAAAGTTGAACAGTTAGGAAAGGGAAAGTTTATGCAAGGAAAGTCTATGCAAAGTTTTTGCCGACAATAATGACTCCGTTGCAATCGTGCAGGTTAGATGGGAACACATCGAATGATAACTCGCCAATCATGTGGAAACTCCGAGCCTTAGAATGGTACAGTGTACATAAGCCAATAAGCCGTTACCCCTGGTTACCTTGTAACAGAAAACCTACCCAACAAACATGAGACGTTCTTAAATGTGGGTTTAATATTGTGTCAGCGTCGAAGACGGTGATCCAACATTAAACTCACATTGAGTCAACGTCTCTTTTTGTTGGGTAGCAAGATGGCTGTAAATATGCCAGCGGAAGGTCCAGCGGGCGGCATCCATACAAATAACGTAGACAATCATAGGATATAGTGCAATCACATGATAGATATTAGTGATTACTATGATTATTATGATGGTGACTTGTCATCCAATTGGCAATCAGCAACTGCATGTCAGCAAATGTCGGGATAGAAGTTTTGGTGGGCATTTTCCAAAAATATATTTTTCAACGTTGGTACTGGCATGGGCTGCTAAATGTGACAAGAGATTATGCTATTGTCCAAGTAACCATTTTTTACGAGACATTCGAAACCCAATATTAGTTGATTGTTGAATTGGGAAAATATTTGTTTTACATTACACTAATTCACTTACTACAATTAAAAAACTATATATAGGCCCTGTATAAATTATATTCACCAGTGCTACTACTGGACTGCAAATTGAAAACCGCATAGTTAAAAGTACGTAGCGATCAAGAAAAGGTAATAGTATTAAACATAACAAAATAATATTGTTACAATGGATATCTTGGTGTATTGCTATTATTACATAAAACAATAGGGGGTCTATGTAAATATCCTAATCGTGGAATTGCAGACAAGATTCATGTTTACAGTCGAGGTTATCATGGCTATCTGGCTATGAAGAACATACATGCAGTAAGTAGAAAGTGGAGACAAGGCAGCGCACGGCTTAATCTGTTAAGGTGGTTGAGGTTAAACATCATAGGCAGGTAATATGACACCGTGAGCAACAACACCAACATTATAAATGGGATTATGTAACTGAGAACCGTTATGTACCTGTGGGAGAGGGGTCAGCCTCGAGAGTTAAGGAGGGGCCCACAGCTTCTACTGTTTCTTCTTCTTTGTCTTTTGATTGCTTCGGCTTTTTCCGCCTATGTTCTCGTCGTTTGCTGTCGGCTTTTCGTCGACGCTCCTTTCTGTGACTCCTGCGTTTGTCCGCTCTCCTCTTGTTGTTTTGTGTCTCTCTCACGCGTCCTCGTCTGATCTTAGTATTAGACTTTCTGTCTCTTCTCCTCTTTTCTCTGTGAGAGTCTCTAATTTCTGCCTTCTTTTTACGTCGCTTAGCTCTGTCTTTAGATATTTTAACGCTTTTTCTACGTCTCCGAGAGGAGTGCCTACTGGAGTGTTTACTTTTTGAGCTAAGAGGGGAATCGTCCACCTCAAGTAGGCCTACTGCCGCACTAACTTTGTGTCTCTTACCGCCACTGTCCTTGCTGGGACTAACATAGGAAGCATCCGCAGCAGGCAGGTCCCACCAGGGAGTTTCCCCTTCTCTTGAGGAGGAATTGATGGGTGATTTAAAAACACGAGAAGAGTTCAACCCTTCTAAGTGAGAGGATATTATTTTCGCGGAATGCTTTGAAACACCACGTGC
Organism: Flabesymbios commensalis; assembly: GCA_964017125.1. NCBI lineage: Eukaryota > Metazoa > Annelida > Polychaeta > Terebellida > Flabelligeridae > Flabesymbios > Flabesymbios commensalis. The sequence continues at coordinate 31,930,077 of OZ024913.1, forward strand.
AGAAGCATGGTAATCAGGACCACCTGGTGATTGAACTACTGCTCTACTCGGTGAATAATGTCTGGAATGCCTTATCCTCACAGCCGGGGAATGTAATACTGGGTTGAAATGTGAACGCCCAGGAGGACATGCGGGTGAATGACTACATGTATCACCTATGGGGTGATGTCTAAGATCACTTGGTGAGTGATAAGAATCCCAACTTGACATGTGACGCCCTATTCCAATAAGTGAATAATAATAGTTAGCTGAGCGATGACGAGACGTGTGTTTCTTCCTTGTTTTACTTTCAGCTCGACGAGGATACTTCTTGGCTGAGCGGGAAAAATGGCGGGCGGCACCATCACCTGTTAGGCTTCTATGAATGGCCTTGTCTTTAATGGGGCTGGAGTGATCTTGTTTGGAATGTCTTCTTACGGGAGTGACACCTTCTAATTGGGCGTCTGCATGGCCAGACTGACCGACACGTGTGAGGTCAGCCTCACCTGGAATGACTTGCCGACAATTGTCACATACGGAGGGCAATAGAGATTTTTTTGAAGGGATTTGGGCAGGCACTCTACCTTCTTCAAGCTGTGGTTCTGGCTGCTGTAGCAAATCGTGGTCGTCTGGTGTGTTCAGCTGCATACCGTACAACATCTGTCGTGGGTACAGACTCAGGAGGCTATCTATATCATCATCTGCCAGCTGGTCACCGTAAAAGATACGGAACAGATCCCTGTATGAATCCATCTGACTCATCTTATGGCGGTACTCCCCCAGAGTCACAGACTGAAGCTCTAATACAGGCTGGAAACAAAACAAAAACCTTGTTACAGTCTGTAAGTAATAAGTAATATATATATATGGCTGATTTGAAAAAAAGTGACAAATTCTTTCCCGATTAATTTAACTATCGTGTCATAAAGCAATTTTGGTCAGGATAGCAGAAGTCACGATAGCAAATAGACAAAATGATAAAACTGAATAAGTATTATATCAAAACAAATAGTTAGTAAACATTGTCTCAATACAAAATAGCACATTTAGCACTTTAAAAACGGTCACACACAGCAGCCTAGTACAACCAAGGACGTTCTATATATAGAACGTCCTTGGTACAACTAACGACTCCTTATCATTTACTTTGATACCATTTGGCGATTTTATAAGAAAAGCATGGTCATCTTAAATTTCTACAATTGAAAGAATGACCACAGACATTTGTTTGTTTGCTATCTTGACATATAACGTTAATTGCCTGATATCGTGACATAATTGCTATCGTGACTTCAATAAATATTTTTTTAAATGTAGTTCCAAATGGATTAGGTCCTTCGACATGAAATACTTGTCATGAATTATCGTTCGATACTAAATCTCCTGATACATTTTTTTCTGTTGATTCTATTGTGGGGCAGCAAGACAGCACCAAATAATTATCTCACTCGCAGTTGCCATTTAAATTGTGATATTGTGACAAAAATAGGACATAACGTTAATTTAACCACCAGGGTGGCCTACAACAGGACTATATTTTTAGCGTTTAAATTATCATTGATCAGTCAACTGAAAATTTAACTGATGAAACACTGAATGCTTCTTTATCTTATAAGATAATAAGTTTTCCAATAAGGTTCAAGCTCTGCACGTGACAGCATAATTTTATCATTGGTGTCGTGATTCATCTATTAAGAACTGAAATGGTTACTATAGCAGTTTTTGTTTTAAATGTAAAGAATCACATTTTTAAATTGAATGAGCGTAATAAAGCAATTTTTCAAATAAAAATTGTCCTTTAATACTTCATCTGTCATTCCATTGCATGTGCTTGTAAATTACCGTTGAAAAACACATGTAAAATTCATCAGGAAAACTTTCGGTCCTAAAAATAGATTTTTTCAGGTATTATTTTACTTTTTAAGTATTACAGCCTATTACACGATGGTCACTTTCGTGTCTGCCGCGCATCCAACCTTTTCAATAGTGAGAATAAGAAGAGTGTATTTAGTGTTCCTGTTATTCAACTGTCTGTTTCTTATACAAAAAATACCGCTATTGTGACAATTTTTGTAAAATCGGCCGTATTTAACTTCCCCAGAACTATACGAAAACCGTTGTACGCCGCCGAAAAATATGTTGACAACGTAGATAACAAAGGTGAAGGTACAACATGTGTAGCTAAAAGCCGTATGTTATAATAATAATACGAGATCGTGACATATAGAGGCAATAAATCATCAGGACGTTTGAAATACAGGTATAATAACAGACATCGTACAGTTGAACAAAAATAGTGGGTTCGTCACCTGAAAATAGCTTTCGTTCTATTTTCAGTGAATATTACAAGACCGTTTACCACATGTCAAAAAAATAGATCCTTAGTTTTAGATTGACAAGATAATTCTACCTTAAGTTGTAATCATCCTTTCACAATGAAAGTGGTTTAAATTAATTTGCATAACCTACAAAAAACAGGCTCATTAAACATAAGTTTTATCCGAATCAAACGCTGTTACCATCTGGGGACTTCCACCGTAGCTACAGATTCTGACAAATACATATAAATTTTCATTTATTCCAGATCATGGGGGGGGGGGGGTCAAGATAGTCTAAATATAAACTCTGGTACTGGGATCAGCTAAATTCTCTGACAACTCCGTGACAGACTGTGGAGGGTCTCACAGGACTAATTGTATGTGGAGGGTCTCACTGAACTAATTGGCCTCGTCTCGCTGACAGGCCAGACGTGACGGAGTGCGGCATTTGATCGGATCGCTCCTCCCCCCTCCCCCAGGCAAACATGAGACACTGACCCAACTTTAGTTCAATAGCAGGTCCGACATCGATCCAAAGTTGTGTCAATTCTTGTTGTTGATGAACCTCAGTACTTCTGTGACTACGTGTCTCTTATCTTATAATTAGCTGAGGCCGTGATACCAATTAATTCCAGTAATTCAAGTAAATATACATCAATTCTATTCCAAAGCGATAGTGAGGTAGCATGACCCCATGTCAAAGTGATACCAAACCGGTTAGTCTAAAATATGATAAACTGATAAAGCAGGAACAGCTTCTACTCGACAGCTCACAGATACTGTGCCATGCTCCATCAGTTTAACTCTTAAAGCGTTGAAATATGTGTGTATAAACCATAAAGACCAAAGGGTATTTTTCAATTTGAAATCATCATGATAGTTTTAGTTATCTCTTTCTGCTGTTATGGGTCTACGGCCATTAGAAATATGTTTACTGTTACAGTACGGGGATTTACATACGTCAGATTCTGACGTCTAAAGTAGATCCCTGCGCTGTGAGGGTTAAACCTGATTCTGAATGTGTATCATTCATTAACCTCCTTTGTGTACTAGACTTTTTACTTGGTGTACTATAACCTGATAACGTTATTTTCAAGTTTACAATTATACGGTGGCTCATGCCCTCCAATTTTCGTTACAGTGAAACTCTATATTATTAAGGCGTAATAACGCCTTAATAATGCGTAATAACGCCTTAAAAGGTGTAATAACGCCTTATTAAGGCGGCGTTTTTTATGCCTTAATAATATAGGGTTTCTCTGTAACGAAAATTGGCGGGTTTGAGCCACCGTACAATCAACAACAGATATTATATAAACTTGTTATAAATATAATTCCGCAGAAACAGTACTCTCATTATCTCCCCAGTGAGTTGTGTCTGCAACGAGAGACATTAATTCGGAAAACATTTGAAATCACCACTTTCACCGATGATATAAATAAACGTATTTTTATCCACGCTCTACATGCGATACTATTTGACCTCGATGTGAATTAATTTCGCGGAAACAGTCCTTTCATCGATCCAGTGCGCTAATGAAAATCCAGAGTGAGTGTATGTGAATGGACGAAGAATGAATGAACGAATGAACGAGCGAACGAACGAGCGAACAGAGGGACGGACGAACGAACGAAACAACAAACGAACAAACGAACGAACGAGCGAACAAGCGAACGAACGAACGAATAAATGAATGAATGAATGAATGAATGAATGAATGAATGAATGAATGAATGAATGAATGAATGAATGAATGAATGAATGAATGAATGAATGAATGAATACACGAATGAATGAATGAATGAATGAATGAATGAATGAATGAATGAATGAATGAATGAATGAATGAATGAATGAATGAATGAATGAATGAATGAATGAATGAATGAAAGAATGAATGGATGAATGAATGAATGAATGAATGAATGAATGAATGAATGAATGAATGAATGAATGAATGAATGAATGAATGAATGAATGAACGAGCGAATGAACGAACGAACGAACGAAAGAACGAGTAAACTAACGAAACAACACACACACGAACAAAGGAACGAACGAACGAACGACCGAACGAACGAATGAATAAATGAATGGACGAATGAGCGAACGAATAAACGAATGATCGAGTGAGTGAGTGAGTGAGTGAGTGAGTGAGTGAGTGAGTGAGTGAGTGAGTGAGTGAGTGAGTGAGTGAGTGAGTGAGTGAGTGAGTGAGTGAGTGAGTGAGTGAGTGAGTGAGTGAGTGAGTGAGTGAGTGAGTGAGTGAGTGAGTGAGTGAGTGAGTGAGTGAGTGAGTGAGTGAGTGAGTGAGTGAGTGAGTGAGTGAGTGAGTGAGTGAGTGAGTGAGTGAGTGAGACACAAGCTTAACGAGACACAAGCTTGGGTCAATCACAATTCTGAAAGTAGGCCTATTACGTCACCCTTTGGATCTTGTTAGCGAGCCACAGTTATTGTGGGGACCAATTTGATGTGACAAGCAATAAGCACATATCATAAACGTTGACAAAACACTTTTTTGTAAAACATAACTGTTGATATATAAACGGCTAACAGTAGATGGGGATTGTTAAGACATAACTGTGGTAGCCGAACTCTGTTCGAAAACATGATATCTTGTGTTTTTATTCTCTGTGATGTTTATCTGATGTTTATATGGGTTATTTTTGTGTTTGGATAAACATGTCTGCAAATTATCCCAATCTACTATTTGTTGAAATGTGAGGCATGCCTTTTATTGTTTTCTGCTCCTATTCTTTCATTTTACCATCAGTCTTCTGATCTATCTCACTGAAACATTCGACTAATGCCCCACGGAAGTATTGATAGGCCATTTTGTGTGTGTAAGTATTGTTGAGACCATTTTGAGGCATTACCTGGCTACACTACAGAAATACTCTTTGTAAATATTGTATTTGAATGTCACATCCAGCACTTTGGCAAACATGCAAACCTCCGCTAAAATTAATCATCTTTTCCGGATCCTGGGTCCGGATCGTAATCCAAATCATCCCCAAAATTTAACGGATTGGTTCTTGGTCCGTGACATACTATATACCCCTGGTAAAAGTTTCATGCAAATAATGTGTGATCCGGATCGAATATGTGTGATCCAGATCAGATCCTGATCGTAATGTGCATCCTGGATCCGGATTCTAATCGGGATCATCCCCATCATGCAAATTCGCTCATTACTTAAGTAATGTGATGGACAGAAAAACAAACACGACCAAAAAATAACTTTCCTGGAGGATATAATAGGACGTCAGTGCTGCGATGTGATTTAGATCCCTAATTTAAAATGTAAAATTCAAGGGAAATCAATATCTTATAAAATAAGATTCGAATTTCTCTCAGTAAACCATTACTGTCAGTAAACCAGTAATGTGATATTCAGTTTTACACAGTTTGAAAAGGGGCGTATAATTAGGAAAATAGTCGGTTGATTTTGATACAGGGAGATGTGTCAGTGATAGCGGGGGAGGAGGGGGTCGGCTTTGGATTACCGGGATCTCTCAGTAAATGTAGCGAGAGACGTGATAAGGCGTCAGATATCTGGGCTGTTGGGACAGCATTGTCATCAAAACGGAGGTCCGTTCTTCTATCAAACCTGAGTCCAGTGGCCAAGTTCCATGCGAGCATTGTCATTGAATGAGACGAATTCAGTGGCGAACGTTTAGCTTTGGTCAATATTATTGTTTTAAAAAATAGTTTTGAGATTTTAAAATAGAGCACAATTCGGTATTTGTATCGTGCTCACTGATTGGTTTCGATTATTTGTTTTCGGCGACAAATGCTGATTTTTGTCATCAAAGGCCCTGTGAAGTGATTTCATTCCATCAATATAAATAAAGTATATATCACAATAAACTATCTCATAACTCAGCAGATTATTGTAGTCCACTAATTATCAGTTATTTTCAAAAATAAAAACTGAAAATGTGCACATTTCATGGGCTGGGCGGATCTCCCACCTCATGACTTCACACACAAAAACCGCCCATTATTGAATCCTAATTAACATTGAGACTGCATCGGGTATATGTTTCATGTTTCTTGTATTTGTACATGAGCTGAATTAGATTTATATTCATTTCAATATGCCCGCATCGACAGAGTGAACACGGGGCGAGTGAATGCTAAACGCTGGCCAGAAGCGGTCGCGGTGATGGCCACCAATTCTAGTGCTGCACCTACATTCAGGCAGCGTTGGACCGGCGTTCCGTGTTGACTTTTGTCAGTTTTATAACATCATATAAAACATCATCAGCTACATGTAAATGTACATGTATTATGCCCAGCCAAGCATGTCTCCACCTTTTGACGTCACGAATTAGCGCCGCCCCCTACTTTTGCCTTTGGGAAAATCGTTCTCAGTGGTTTAAAAATGAGGGCTGAGCACTGTAATATTTAAAAAGTCATCTAAAATAGTATGAAATATGACATTGTGCAGAGTAGATCTGGGGACTACATGGGGCCTTTGAGATAGGGTACTGATTCCGCGATACAAATCAAGCGCCATTTACATAGACATTTGCAAGCCCGAAAAAAGTTAGATATTTAAAAAAGCAATAGATACCCTAAAATACCTTTGATTCAACTTGACAGCCTTGAAAAAGAACTTGTTCTTAAAGACACACTTGTGTACAGTAAAAATATCGTATTGATGATTATTGAATATTAAATAAGGTATTTATCTAATCCGCTATGAAACGACAGATGTGACTTCAATTCTCACAATTATTTATAATTGTTTGAAGTCATTGTTGTTTTGATGATGGCCCATACATGTACGTGTATGGGCGGGAGTGTTCCCATCCCGCCCATACCAGTATCAGTATGGGTGCACCTGGTCGCCGACTTGCATCGAGAGCATACACTGGGAATAGCTTATATCCAACAAACACAAGACACAGCACTAGTTGTATTTTTAACCCTTAAAGCGCTAAAAGATTTTTATAAACCAAAGGTGACCAAAGGTGTTTTTTTATCATAAATGTTTTACACTTTCAGTCTGGGGATCTACCTTAGACGCCAGAACCTCACGTCTGTAGATGTCAGATACTGACGTCCAATGTCGGTCCCCTCTCAGCGTATTTTTCTCAGAACTAATAGTTGATGCCTATTCATTATTTTGATGCTTGTATTTTTGCCGCAATTGCCAGCTACAAATAAACGATAATGACTAATAAACAAATCAAAACATACTGAGAATTTGTTTTTAATTATTTTGGATGATGCGAAAAATCAGAATTAGCGACACTATGGGGAAGCAAGCACTCAGAACATTTCCACTTTATAATAAATTGTATCTTCTTTAAATGGTATGCGTTAGCATATTTGTGTAGGTAAAGACATACAAATATAATAGCGATATGCCGAAATATATTTGTCACGGGATGATAAAAAATGGTGATGTGCAAAATATGTAAAAGTATATTTTCAACTAGAAAATCATCTGTCAAACATGTGAGTCCCCGGCAGCAGTGCACTACAAGTCAGCACGATACTAGCCCAATGCCGGTTCAAAGCTGGTCCACGTGGATGAGCTTTGAACCGGCATTGGGTTATTATTGTGCTGACTTGTAGTGCACTGCTGCCGGGGACTCACATGTTCGACAGAACATCCTTTTCTACTTTTTATTATTAGCGCTGGCTAACATCCATTCAAAACTGGGCAGTGTATCGTGTTGGCTGGGTGCGGCGTGTCTGTACAATGTACGCTAGCCCAGCATCAGTTTAGTGTATGGTCGTTCTAGTGATAGTACAGCCGGCACGATACCTTGAACCATTGCTGGAATCATGTTGGCCGACCATCTGTAACGCCAGTACAAATAGTACTATGATGTCTTCAGCTAGTGTAGGGATACTCTCTTAAAATGTTATGACGCTAAACGTTAAACGCTGTAACTAGCTAATAATGGGAGCAGTTACTACCTTTAATAAAATCTCTACAGTTATGTATTAAGGTTGGCCCACAATAAAAAACGTTTCATCATTATTCCTTGCCCCTACCTCTACAGCACCCAATGTTGCATTAATGGTGATCAAAAAAGTAACTTTTTGCTCTAAAGTTAGATTAATGAAATCGGTGTTAGTATGCATAATACTGTTGATATAATCAATTTTAATATCGGTAATGACATTACATTTTACCAAAAAATGATAATCATCTTTAACTTAGCCAGATGAGCAAATTGAGCAGACACACTCTTCAAGTTTTAGACAGCAAAAACACATTTTCAGGATTAAACGTCACACAGGAAGTGTCAAGTACAATGTCAGCAGCATTGCCAACTACATTATAGCGTTTGTAGACCGCTGTTTGTTCGTATTCGCCAACAATCATGCGAGCAAATTTCGCAGAGCAAAAATATAGTCCCCCCCACACAGTGGGATGAAATAAAAAATCCGTATAAATAATAATGAGCAAAAAGTGTGCAAAACCTATAACATGAAAAAATTGGAATGGGCTTGACAATCTCAATACGTTAACTACACACGTATCTGTGTAATATTGATGTTTATGATTGTTTCAGGAAATATTTTGTTTTTAAACAAAAAACTGTTCTAAAACGTGTGCCTCTAAAAATGTTTAAGAGACTGTCCCGCCTAACACAATACGTTGGTCAAATGTGGGCTTAACGTTGAACCACCGTCTACGACGCTGGTTCAACGTTAACCCCACATTTGATGAAAGTCTCGTGTTGGCTGTGGTACAGATGGACCTCGGGTGAGGATAATTTCCTTTAGTTTTCATTGCTCACTTTCCAGCAAACACGAAACTCTTTTATAACATAAACTTTGTACAACTGCAGCGCAACGTCTTCGACGTTGGTTCAACATTGTACCAATGTTCAACAAATGTTTTTCTGTTTGCTGGGCTGGCTGAGAGGTTATCTGTCTGCAGCCGTATATTCTCGTACAAGGTACGATATATCGTAGGCTTCTGATTGGTCGAGATGGCCATCTCGACCAATCAGAAGCCTACGATATATCGTAACTTGTACGAGAAACGGACCCTGAGGGTCACTATACACCATCGTATGTTTTGACGGGAAGCTGGTCTAATTACCAAACATTTCTTCTAAAATATCCAGCCTGGCGTATACACAGTGGCGACATGCACAACTAGGGGTACAAAATAATTATCGGAATTGGACGAATTAGTGGAAATGAAAATGAAAAACGAGGCTATGGTAAACGGAAATATTCACATGTGTCCATATTACAGGAAAAAATATCAAATGCAAGTTTTTATATCCCCAATGCCACATGTAACTACAGTGTAGGCCTACATCCACTTTATACTTGGGATATTTTGAGTTTCTTTGATAGATATATGCAGATGAGCCATTTCGAAAAGGGAAAACACAAAATATTGTACCAAAACAAGGAGAGTACAACCGCAGACGAAACTATTTTTCAGGAGGTTTATAAAATACATTGGCTGTCACTTTCAAAATATTATTTAATAGATATATCCCTTATTATTTAATCTATGTATTTCTTTTGAAATATATTTTGCAGGGCTTTATCGGGTTCGAATACGAAGGATATTATCAGAGTAAATAAAAGCAATAAAAATTAATATCACATGTCTCTGATTTAGCTTGTGGTTTGTGTAAATAATGATCTTGGTGGAGGTCTCGGGTGTTGTGAAGAAATAGTGATGCACCAGGATATAGATAATGTCTGACTAAAAGTAGACCACTATCAGCCAGTAGTATATAAACAGATAAATAGTGTATTTCAACAAAAACACGAAAGAGAAACACCACGATAACACAACTTTCGTTATAATCCTAGATGATCTTTTAAGCTCACCCATCTTAATACACAGGGATTTCCTCAGCTACGTGACCCAGCAGACACACGACGTCGAACCAACGTTGGTTTAACGTTGGTCCACTGTCTACGACGTTGGACCGACGGTAAACAAACATACATTGGCTCAACGTTTTTTGTCTGCTGAGAAAGTTGGTTCAGTTTTCAGCAAACGTTCGTTCAGCATTCAAAAACTCCCCATTCTCAAAACAAGCCCATTTCAGAGTAAGCCATTCCAAAGGGACCCAGAGTAGCCAAATATGGCTGCTACTGCCCGCATCGTCCATTTTTTTCATATTAAAAACAATATTGTTGTTTGTTCTCCTGTAGCCCAAATTCAGAGGCCGTGTTTGAGGCGGTGTCACAAATATAGCCCCATTGGTCCTCCCTAGACCACATTGTAATATGCTCGCCACAGGCAGTTGGGTGGCCCGAAGGCACGGGTGGCCCGATGGTAATTCTTTTCTATGGTTTCTGATATACGATGTCAAAGGCTCCAGATTTGTTGGAAAAAAACCCCCTGTTTTATGGTGTTTTTGTGCAATCTCAAGTGTGAGGAGAGTTGAAACAGCTGTTTATTTATGGAGATTGAATATTTCGTATAAATTCTGCCGCAATTCTCACCTCAAAGTGGATAAGGTGTAAAATACCTGAAGAAAACAATTAAGCACAACAGAAGTTTAAAGCGCCGAAATTTCTCCTTATAAAACAAGAAAGCAAAGGGTTTTTTCATTTCGAAATCATCATATAATATAATGATCTCCGGTCATTATAAGAGTTAAATAGATAAAAATAGTTGTATTGGAACGTAACATGTCCTCGCGGGGATTCGTGGAATGATGGTGGGTGATCAGGTGATCGGGAATTATCTTAACAGATCTCAACAGAAATTAATAGATTTTAGCAGATCATCAGGATGATCGCGGAGGGTGAAGAAAGTTTTGAAATGTTCAAAACTTATTTTTCAATCGTACGACAAAGGTCTATCGTAAGGCAATGTGAACTCAATCCCAAATCAATTTTAAAGAATGGTAAGGCATCACAAGGCATCTCAAAGATTTTACACGATTATGATAAAAACAAATCTTAATATCTTATTACGATAGCCACGATAGTCTAAGATTTCTTAGGATCTCTAATTCTATAACTCGCGAAGGAGTTGCAATCTATTGCAATGCACTACGATCTATTAGAACTTTTATTTGACCACAAAGACAGATGCTTGTCAATGTTATTATAGTTTTTGTCAAAATTATTGGTGTAAATGTATATGCGTTTTCATTAATATAAAATTGCAATAAAACTAAAAAAACATGTTTGAAGAGTTTGGGAGGTAGGAATAGCACCTAGTATAATATTATTTATAAGTGTATTTTATTTACACTTATGCATACAGGTAGGCCCTATATTTAAAAATCACTTACTATTACAAGGGGGTGTAGCTTGGTTAAATATGTGTTGTTTTCTTTAACTAACCTTGTATGTATGTATAATGATGATATTTTGTATATAATATATTATAATAACATTTTATATTGTTATGTGGATGAAAACCAAACGTTATTATTGAATAAAGCTAAGATATCTAACAAAAATATAATAATACCTGTTCCTGTCCTGACACCTACATCGCTGATAATCTTAACGAATTGTAAAGTAATAGTAAACATTTTTTTCTGATCCTAAATAATCGCTGTTTCGTGATTAATCTTAATACCATCTTAACCACTCGTAATATGATCTTATCTAATCGTGGATATCTGTATGAAAATCGGAAGTGATCGATAAGTGATCGTGTTCATTCCCAGAACCATTGTAATTTATCGTAACAGATCTCATCATATCGTAGCCGATCGTCGAAATTCTTGATAATTTTTTCTCAAATTAGACATAAAATCGTGAGATCATCGTTAGAAGAATCGCAGCCATTATTTGGTGGCAAATTTTACACGATCATTTTAAAACAAAATCAGTATATTGATCGCAAGAGATTGCAATTAGATTTCAGTCCGGTGGGATCTAGGCTAGTAGTGGACTATACAATGGAAAACTTTCCGTGAATGTGTACAGATCATTAAGTAAATAACGTTACACCTAAACGCAAAATCTGGCCATTTTTCTTGCAATATTCTTTAGGAATGACTATTCTTGAAGACATGTACAACCTGAAGGCAACTGACCTTTCATGACATGAGCGCTTTTTACCATTAGGCTGACAAATTTGTAAAGTTGATCACGTAAACGTCTAAGCTGCTGTTAGACATATACTTTAGTATAGGACATGTTTAACATTAGTTCATATTTATATTTATTCGGGCAGTAGCAGTAGGGTAGAATAATAGAACCTGGGTGTATTATGAAGTATAAACATCCAATTCAATAATCTATTCGCTATCATTGTAAGGTTTACATAAAACAGCCCGAGGCAACATCGTGTGAGAAAGCCAGAACACGATACGCTGACATTCATGGAACTTATTACAATATTGTAGTCTTATTCCTGGCAATACCAGTACATGTCACAAAATATGCAATGTGTTACACAGACCCAATGCTGGTCTAATGTCTGAACCGTTGGACCTGTGCCGGGCCTGTGATAGGACATGTGTAGGGCCAACATTGAACCAACATTGGGTCAACTTATCGTGTTTTCTGGGATAAGTTGGCACCGGCGTCCTGGAGGTGAATGAATGAATATGATATAGTCACAGCCCAGGCAGGTCTATAGCCGCTAGTCCAATAAACCAACCATAAAATAATCATACTCACTTGCATAATTATTAGACCTAGATATGAAAAATAATAAAATCGCCGCCTTTGCATCTTCCTAAAGCAAGACTAGCTGATACCTTGTCTATAGAAAGTGAGACTACAGCATTGTTTTTGTCGATCCTAATCTTAAACATGTTAAATGCGTCGTATTCATTTCAAAAAAGTTTTTCTGATAAACTTATTAAACCCACTGACATTAGACATGTTAGATGGGAATTAGAATAGTCTGGTTAGAATTACCAACCTAAACCAGTCTGAAGCTCATATTCTGACTCATTTGATCATTATAAATTATTATGATATAACTATAAAGCACCCAGATATTTACTCTTATTTTATTCACCTGCTTACTTTCCAGTGCAGAATAGATCATATCTACCTCGCGGTACAATGCATGAGTGCAGCGTGACACCAGAGCTATTATAATACCACTATAATATCTCTGGTGACCGTCATTGCTCAAACAAACTTGAACAATAAGCCCTTGTAGGCCTATTACATGTATGTATTTTGGATGCCATATTTTGAAGGGAGCCCGTGGAATGAGACATTTAAATGAATGCCAAAGCGGGGTGTGTGAGTGAGTGAATATGTGTGTGAGTATGGTGTTAATTTAGGTGCATATGACAACCACGTTCCCTTCAGCAAGGCAAGACACAGCAACCCCAGCAAACACAAACCATTTGTACATTATTTGTACAACGTCGTCCCAACGTCTTCGACATTGGCCCAACCAATACAAATGTTTCGCGTTTACTGAGAAGGCCGGTCTTGACCTTATCTCACGGTTGCTAACAGCAGTTTTTAGAACACTGAATACGTGTTGTATTAAACTATCTGATGTCCTCAGATCGCCAGAGTAGATAGATAGAGCTGTTTCTCTGAACACTATAAAATATATAATAATATATCGGAGTGTAATGTAAATTCAAATAATTATGTAAATCCACATTTCTTGACAATCTTCGTGGCGAAGATTGTCAAGAACATCATAATATGTTACTCAAAAAAAAGGCTGACTCGGCTTTTCTTACGGAATACACAAATACATCGAAAATACGTACAGGGACATAATATACAATTTTTAGAAAATTGTCATTATCTTAGAAACCATATTTAATTTGAATGTATCAAACGTGGCTATAGTAGGCAAAATGGCAACGAGGAAGCTGTCAAGAGTTAACTACAACAGTGTCAACAATGATTGAAGAGACTGGTCTACTTATCTAATGAAGCTGTTTTACACTGCTTACAAGGTGCATTACATTACACGCACGAGTACAACCTTCCGAATGCAAGTATGTAGAAGAGTGAGACGATTTCATGGAGATGTACCCAACGAACCAGCACTGTACATCTATCTGGACTTGTAGAAAACACGAAAATGGTTTCCTAAATTTAACAGTGTTGAAATATATCAGACATTGAACGAAAGAACTATTTGTAAACCTCTTATATTGTAGAACATACATTTCCCTTTTGGATATGAATGAATGTACCCTTTGAAATTCAAGGGGACGACATGTTACACTGCAAGGTCCAGGACAATCTCATCTGACAATGAAGTCGAAAACTTTCTTGTTTATGTGACATTTTCACACTCCATTTTTTATATGAAATACTACTCTCAGTTTTGGGGGCCTTGTCAATTCAAAAATCCGAGAAAAACTGGGATTAGTCGAACTACAGCCATCTTCCACTCCTCTATCCGATTTCTTATATATTTCTCCTAAATATGTACAAAAAAACACACTAAATTCCCCCCCCCCCCCCAAAAAAAAATCCGAGTTGGTTTTGACCCACCCACTCACTTCCGAGTTTTTCTCGTATTTTTTTATTTTTTAAACTTGACAAAACCCCTTAATTGTTGAGATATTTGAAATTTCATGCTCATCCAGCAAACGCGATATGTTCACCCAGTGCTGGATTAGCATCGCAGATGGTGGCCAGCGTGAAAACAACACGAGGTGGGCGTCTGATATTTCTTGAGATTGCTTTCTGTAAAACGATGTTGTATATTGATCATGAACAATGTATCATTGCTCTCTATGATATACTATTTCTTTATTAATTTTGTTTTCATGCCCACGAAATAATATTTCGTAGGCACGAATTACTATTTCCTGGGCACGAATTAATATTCCTATTTCGTCGGCACTATTATGTGGGCACGAACTCCTATTTCAGATGCTGACACAATAATATATTTGTATACGTTATCATGTTATTTCCATATAAATTATAAAAGCACTATATTAACAGTGCTCCTCAACTGAATCGTGTTGTATAATGAGACCATAATAAAATATGAAATATTGATCATAGGTAATTTCAGCAAACACGAGACGTTGGCCAACATTAAATCAGCATCGGGTCAACGCCTTGTGTTTGTTGTGATGTAAGTTGATAACATTGCTTCCTATAGCTCTATTGAAACCATATATATATATATTCTGATATTATCGTGTTCCTCTCCTACATAAAATCCGTGCAATAAGAGTGTTCCTATATTGGATCTTGCTGTATCATGTTGACATAAGACTGGCTGAGGCCACATTTTGTTAGAAATATCTTTCGAATAATGTACGGGTGACAGCGGCGCCGGCCGGGAGCGAGCGGATTTGTTTGGAGGTGTGCGGGAAACGTTGCGTCGCCTGTCCGCCTTTCCAGAAGGGGGGGTTACGGCGGCAGTCCGGGGTCGGGGTTTTGCTGGCGTCTCGGATTTGGGCTGGTCAAACACCACCCCCGTGGCACGGTGGCGAGCCACTTCCCTGGCCATGGCATACTCGCCGCCTCTCTCTCCTCTCCCTACATCTACACTCTCTCTCCTCCTCTACTCTTCCTCCTTTCTTCTATTCTTTCCTTCATCTCTCCCCTCTTATACCTTCTTTTAATCCCCTATTCTTCATTGCCACTCTCTATTGTCATTATTCTCTTCTCCCGCACTTAGCTTACCAAAACCGACCACGACTCAAAGTGATTCATCACCTCCAAACCACTGAAGACCATTTGTTATTTAAACAAACACACAAAATCTCGGCAAAACGAAATTCCATCCCTTATCACCAGGGAAACAAGCGACAACCTGGGTAACACTTTATAATTCAACTCGAAACGATAGTAACATCTTTATTACTTAGGGTGTCAATTAAATGAATTTAGTTGAGAAACGTGCGATTCTGAATATATTCACACACCCACGACTTTAAAAGACTGAACTAATTAAACTCATTTCACGTTCACTCTCACATTCCACATTTTTTTTTTCATAATCATGCTACAAGGCAGTGTGACTATATATATCCCCCATTCCCCACATATCGTATTTCCAACTTCATAAAAATATTCTACTCAAAGTTATTTGACAAGCGAAACAATACTTGGAATAATATCATCAGTACCACATTAATCAAATCATTACATGTCTTGCCGAGATACTCATCTCGATAAGAAAACACTTGTCCTGACCATTTAGGACAACTGCTTTTTAGCATTGATTCATGCCACTTCTCCTCGTGATCACTTGTCCAGACCATCGAGGACAATTGATCGGCATCAATCCCTGCCACTCTTCCACCACATCACCAAACCACCTCACCTACTAAAACCAAACAACCTCACATAATCCCGTGGTCATGTAGCTCTTGCCAATAACTATATAGTCTGTCTCGAAGCTATAGGATCCTATCTGACACTCGTTAGAGTGGCAGATAGGATCCTTTAGCTCCGAGGCAACGATATAGTCTGTCTGGAAGAATTACGCAGAACCATCTTGGGAATTCGTGGCCCGAACCAGATAAACAGACATGTTAAATAACAAGTAATTATAATGCCACTTCACTCCACATAACCAAAATCTACATAGTAATCAATCTCCCCTGTAGTCCCTTAGTCCTGGTTAACTACCTCTCCACTACCATACATGACGGAAATTTCCGTCGTCATTCGTCAATGAACGTAACCATAAAATGACACAAATTTTCGTCAAATATATACTACATTTATGTATTTTTCGTCATTTGAAGCTGGAAATTGCGTTAGCAATTCCAGCTTCAAATGACGAAAAATAGAACTCGTACACCAGTATATCTGGATCCTGGCATGCACCCCGGCCTGGAAGTCAAAAGGTTAATAACTATAATAGTCCGCCTGGAAGAACCACTCTGAGCCATCATGGGAATTTGTGGTTGAACCAAGTAGCAGACGTGTTAAGTAACCAGTAACTAATGCCACTACGGTAATGTGCCAGGTTGGCACGTACCTATCCACATTGTCCACCGATTAACTACACTTGTTACATAACATAAAGTTAATAATAGTAAAACAGATATATATTATAAGGCTGATAAACAGTTAGTGTTTAAGCTAATAGATAAGTCACTGAGCCAGGCTGGCTAGTGCAGAATGGTAATTAGTTCAATTTAATACAGCCTCGTTGGCTTGTGGAACCTAAGTATCACACTGATATCAGTTAATTACTTCACAGCCGTAGTCACAAATACAGGTGTCCACTACTCACTACTGACAGGCAGATTTCTGGGACAAATTAATCATCCTGAATTATTAGCTGTTGAACCTAGTCATCAGCCTGACGGTAGCGAGATAAAGTACCTCGGAATGTGGTACCCATCCCATGTGGCACATACTACTAAGTATCAGTCCATCAATAAACCCTACTCATCTGTCATCTGGCCTAAAATACACTCTGCACTCTCTCAATTAGTTACATGATACCCCTTCCACTAAACACCCTTTGTTACATACATATAAGAAAACACCCTCTGGGGTCCACACAGTCAGTTATAGCAACTTTCAGCCAACGCGAGGCGTCGACGCGCCGTCGATCCAATGCCGGGCCAACGTCGCAGACGCTGGCACAGCATTGGGACGACAACGGCCCACCGCATCGTGACCGCCGAGTCACACACTCAATCGCATGATTTATAGCACACGTCTATTCACACAAACCCCGTAACTTCCGCATGTGGTTTACATAACTACTCATATGACACAAACATACCTAAACTTCTCCAAACAACTGCTAACATTATATATTTTTCACAGCGAATGTGACAAGTGTAATAATACACTTTAATAACAGTGAAAATGCGCGACAACAGCGCTAATCATATGAATCCTGACACCAAAGTAAAACCAAGAAAGAAATAATTAGATAACCCAAATAAAACCAATAAACCCTGTATATATGACGACAACAACCGCTTCACACTTATTATATATGATCATCAGGAAAATCACTGTCGTCATTTATACTCAGTAAGGTTCCCACAAAAGAAAATGTGTATCCAACCTAGAAATGAGCTATACAGATAATAAACACTCCAATAGCGTGACAGGCTAAAAATGATTATTACCACATTCTACACACAAAAGAGTAAGTATCACTACACTTTATATATAACTCAGTTCACAACGAAAATGGACATTAATATAAAATATTCCCCAAAAAGAATGCGATGTGTCTACTGTATGCCG
Organism: Flabesymbios commensalis; assembly: GCA_964017125.1. Classification (NCBI taxonomy): domain Eukaryota; kingdom Metazoa; phylum Annelida; class Polychaeta; order Terebellida; family Flabelligeridae; genus Flabesymbios; species Flabesymbios commensalis. The sequence continues at coordinate 31,948,470 of OZ024913.1, forward strand.
AATGGTCGTAAGCCCAGGGTTGAGTATCAGTATCAGAAGCTGGCCCGCTCCTGACAGGTGACCCGTGTACAGAGCGTGGCAGCTACTGCTATTGTTTTAATACACCCTCCTCACCACCCCGTTCCTTACCCATAGCTCAATCCCGTGGTAAAAGTTATTATACATATTGTTATTTATAGCCCTTTCTTAAAATATACTTTTAACTGGTGTAGAAGACCAATTCTCACCTCTGCGAATTAGATGGTGGTAGGATAAGTGTTGCGTGAGCGCGTCGTCACAAGACGTCCAAGGCGTCACAACGTCACAGACTTCACGGACTTCATAGACTTCGCAGCGTCACACTTCGCAACTTGAGGTCTCAAGCTCCACTTCGTCACACTTCACAAAGTAAACTTCACAGCATCACACTTCACAAAGTAACTTCACAGCGTCACACTTCACAAAGTAGGCCTAACTTCACAGCGTCAGACTTCACAGGGATGGGGGGCAGGTAGGCATTCAACAGAACATCACAGGCAAGACGTGTCCAGGCGCCTAGCCGCGAGTTTCCACGTTACACCATGTTTTATAACCTCCCTAATCCGGATCTTATTTGCCCTCCTCCCCCAGGTCGGGATCAGAGTCCGCGAAAATAGTCCCACTCCCACCTCCACCAAAACTCCCAGAAAACATTTAAAGACATTCTTATAAAAATATATGTTTGAAACCTTAAGATATAAACAGCACAAAATTGATACAAAACTCTATCCTGACATTAGAACAGTTTTTGTGAACCTGAAATGTACAGAATATTCCTTGGTGTATGCATACTATGTGCACGTGTCGTACAGGTATAGCCTCAAATCCTAATCTAAAGAAAATAATGTAACACCAGACTCAACAAGGATGGGATTGGGGTGACATTATCTCCGGTACTCGGCCAATGCAATGCCTACCGGAATGCCTACCGGAATGCCGTCCAGATATCGTATACGATTCAATTGAATCCCGATTGCCGTCCGATTAGGCCTTTTAAACTGATGTTCCACCCAAATTCTTCCCGAACTGTTCGATTGCCCACAGGCGCCCTTTTCTCCAATCGCAAGTGCCATTCATCGGACGGCGATCGGCTCCGAGAGGTCGGAGGCATCGGCACTGCCATTTGGTCTTCATAAAGTGACAAAAAAATGTTGTTTTTATATGAACAATGCGAAAAGACTCCATACATTTTAAATTTTAAATTACTCATTGAAAACAATTCTGAGGGAGTGAATATTGCGCCGATTTGTGATAGTAACCGCTGTGTAATTAGGGATAAAAAACCCATAATGGTAAATATAATTTTTGTGATCATCAAAATCATAAAATGCTCTTTTTGTAGATGAACAATACGGAGTAAATCCATGAATTATTTAAAATTTACCATTTTTCAAAATAGTTTTCACATTAAAACATCGTGTATATTTATTCCGTGGGCTCTTTCCTATGTGCTACGGTTAATCCAGATTGGTAAATGTCCCGATGAATCGCCCTCTCAATATCACGGATTGGTTCGATGCTTAGCCTGTTTCAGCTGGCCATACCAGCAAAAATAATACGAGACGCTGAACCAATGTGGGATTAATGTTTGCCCACCGTCTTCGACGCTGGCCCAACAATGAGCCCACGATGATCCAGCCCCTCGAGTTTTCCGGGATACTACCCCTAAAACTGGATCCATTCAGCATGTTCAGTTTTACACTAAGTAAACACTCCTGGATCGGGCACCAGCGTCTGTCGTGGACGGAGTGAATCACGTGCAAACACTTCACAAGGACAAGCTCACAAATAAATCACTGATTCCCACAAACTTATTGTGTGTCGCCACATCACGCTTACATAACGCTGCCATAATGTGGTGACAGCCAGAGTACCACAATAGTACGAGAAAATCCAGGGTAGGTCGTAAACCATCAAATATTAGCGATGGCTCAATGTTGTATCGCACCAGGTGTCTTATAAATATTTAAAAAGGGTAGGTATACCGCTTTTTTGTTTCGAAATTATGAATAACAGGCTAGGCTATTTATAATTATAATTATAATTATATCGTTCTATATAGCAGATAAAACTATCATATTTTGCCACATAACATGGGAAAAATGGATAAATGTTCAGAAACGTCTTTTTGAACAATGATTGCCTGTATAATCGGTTAAACTTATATTACTATTCACTGAGTTATCAGTGAGTGTGACAGAGTAGAGAGACACTGATGACACGAGTGAAATTAAACTAAGGATACTAGTGGTTCTAGTATCCTTAGAGAAACCTAACTATATCTGGATCGTCCAATCCGGATGTCGAATCCGGTAGGCCTACATGAGACGATCATACACTCTGACTGTATTCTGTGAAACTCAATTGCCTTGACCTCGACCTAGCTAATACAATGTATGGGGGAGGGGTGTTATATAACTTTTGTTTTCACGAGTTTTTATTCAAAACGGTTTCCGGTGACGTCACTGCGTTTCACAGAATGATTACAAGATCCGCTGCAGATGTAAAAAAAGAATAATTCAGTGATCGCATGTATTTACGCAAATCACTCAAATAAAACGGTTGAAAGATCAGAACAAACCACTGAGGGCACTGACGACACAGCTTAGCGTTTGATAATTGACCGCCAATGTCGCAGTAGATCATCCCCTGAAAACGTGGTGACAGCTTTACAATTTAGTTTTATGACGGACACCATGAAAACCGCTTGTCACCAGGTCACGGCGATTTTCTACAAGCTCAGGGCGTATACATGCGAGCATAGATAAACACAACTACTTACTTTTCAAGTAAGCAGTTACTGCTGTTTGCCTTTGCAGGGCAGTATAGGTATCATGCGTGTCTAAAGACACAGCAGATTTTCTGGGGTGATTATTGTACTGATGTCTTGATGAGTAGTCGTGGACATTTTAACACGCTCAGCACGGGGACCGTCTCTATACGTCAGAACCTGACGTCTTAGAAAGACGTCAGAATCTGACGTATAAACACAATCCCCGCACTGAAAGAATTAAATTATTCATATTGTTCGTAGATCCATAACATCGGTATTCTAATGAGCCGGACAGAGCAAACTAAGACATTTATACTGATTTCAAATTGAAAAAAACCCACCATAGTCTCTATGGTTTAAAGGTGATCTATCACCCCTTATATAGTATGAATAAATTTGTGAGAAATAAATCAAAGTTGCCACAAGATGGGGCACAATTGTTTCCTTATATGGGGTGATTGACCATCATGTGACCCTCTGAGAGGTTCACATGATAGCCAATCACCCCTATATATGGGGTGATTAGCTATCATGTGACCCTCTGAGAGGGTCACATGATAGCCAATCACCCCATATAAGGACATAATTATTCATACCATATAAGGGGTGATAGATCACCTTTAAACAACAATAATTCAGCGTTGTAAGAGCTAGGTGGGGTGGACCCTACTTACACCCATTTATGTGGTCACCACCTGGTCACCATGGCTTTGATACCAACCTCATATATATAGCCCGGTATCCTCCTGCGCGGGAGGCGGAACTAGTCTACTGGTTACGCCAAATGCCTGTCATGGAGGAGCATGTCGGAGTTTTGTCGGTCCGTCCATCGCTCTAGCTACTGCCCTTCATTTTTGTTGGAACAAAATTTTTCTTCTCCCCCCACTGATATAATTTCAGCATTACCGTGAGCCACCGTGACGTCGCGGCTACGGCTCGTATTTAGAATCCTTCGGCTGGAGGGCAGTATAATTTGATTCATTTCAACATAGGCCTACTACTCCCAACTCATCCTCTACTGCTCTCCTCTACCTATCGACGTATAGATCTATATAAGATACTAAGATCTAAGATACAACACACTATGTAAAAGCTCCGACTAAAAAGCTTGCGAAATCACATATTTTGATGTTCTATGTCAGTGCAGGTTCATCAACTGCTATCTAATAGTGAAACAGAAATAATAAAAAAAACTCATGCTAGGCCTATAAAATATGGCGCAATCTCTGCTCTGCAAAACCAAAAGACTTATACGTAAGCGCATAATGCATGTTGGCTGTCCACGGAGAATAGTCCTATGTGATAATTAGTTTCGCGATATTGCAAGTGGTCACACAGTAAAATCTGCAGCAGATGGTGATGATCGTGTGAGGTCAGTCTTTCCACGCCACAATAACTGATTAGTCTCTGTGGTGGTGGTGATCGTGTGAGGTCAGCCCCTCTACGCCACAATAACTGATTAGTCTCTGCATAAATAACCATCGCAAAATTAACACTTCAAACCCTCATGGTGCTTCAAAGCATCATTTTGCAACACTACTATCTTACTTAATTTTTTACAGTTAAGGGTTTTCAAACGAAACTTTACATGAAACTATTTTAACAATACAATTTTATTTAATGTGTGACCTATTTCAAGTCATCTTCGTCAGCTACAAGTCGGGAATCGCGACAGCAATTCGCGGCTTGTAGTTGATGAAGATTATACAGGTACAATCATGATTCTACGTGTATGTCCTACATGTATGGAGTTAATTCATCAACAACAACACCATCAAACCATTTTGTAACTCTTTATATTTTATCTTTTCTAAAAAAAGGGTTTTATCAAGCTAATGTTTTTGAATGCAATGTGCGTAATTGTTGATTCGACACTCTCAGTAAAAACTGACGGTGTATATGACAACATCAGGTGCACTACGAATCTTCTTGTAGTATCATATCATAATCTGATAATTAAGTAAGTACATGTACAAGTCCGTTTGTAATCAGGTAATCATTACGTCGATGTGGTCCGTTAACACTTTTCATTCAAATCCGCAGAAAAATTTAAGACAAATAAAGATATATAAATACATGATATTTCCATGGAACAGAAAGCCATCTTTATTAAAAACAGTGTTCTCAAGTGGCGTGTGCCAGCATACCAAGCGTCCAGATAAATCGCAGACAAGAGAGGGTGATGTTTTACAAGGTAACACGAGCCAATAGTAGTTTTCCCTGACCTGGTTAACTTCCAAAAATACGCGCCTATCTGCTCAGCTTCTCTTCCAGTGATTTGTTGTGTAAATATTTATTTCACAGAAAATTAGGCAGCCCCATGATCATGATGATGTACACGATGAAGGATGTGCGTGATTTTAACCCCTACAATACTGAAATATCATCATAAATGTTTTAGTTAGCTTTTTCCGATTCATTTGAATACTTTGTTCTGGATCTATAGCCATTATGAAATTAATGTTTTATTTTTTCAGTGCTGGGACCGTCTTTATACGTCAGAATCTGACGTCTACAGACGTCAGATTCTGACGTCTAAGGACGGTCCCCGGTCTGGGAGGGTACATAAACTGTTTCATGATAGATAAATGTACATGATCAGATGATGTATGTAATGTATGTTTGGATGACAAGATATACGCTATTGAGCAAACGAAGCAAACGAAACAACCGGCATAGAACATCCAGCATGAATACTTTATAATTTTTATTCAATTAGTTGTTTTTAATTCCGACTGTGTGCCCAAAATTTGAACTATGGCAAGCACGCCGTTTTGGTATCAAAGGAAATAATTGAATTGTTTATCTCTGCGGCTTAGATGAATGAACAAAAATGTAGGATAGATTAGTACTAGTATGTTGTAAACATGTTGTAACATTAGATTGTTGTATACATCGGCTGGGTGTGGATTAGGAATCTGACTACACGATCTGATGAAGACAGATCATCTCTTTTTTTCTGGTGTTCCCGAATGAAAGCCATATCATGTCGCTGACAGAGTCACTTCTGGGGAAGTATACAAATTACACATTTGGCACACGATGCTGTATTAAAGACTTGTAGAAACGTCAATGAACACATACATGTATGTATCTCTCCAGTACCAAGGGGAAAACGGATATTCTTAAACTCGTAATTTTTAAGAGTAAAAAAAGTTAATATGTGGCTACAATCCTAGAATTAAAGGTTATTTTATTATCATATCTTAGACATTGGGCAAAATTTTAGCATATAGCGCCTATATATTCACCAGAATTTTTTTAATAATGGTGACAGGACCAAATATTACAGTTTTCGAATGACCACAAGAGTGTTATTTGCTTATAGTGTACAGTGCGATACGCATACCCCGGCTATTTGGATACTTTGGACCAGAGTATCATGTGTTTAGGAGGTAGTGGGATGATTGCTAGTAGTAGTACTTTTCGCCCCCATCAGGGGAGAGTCATTAGGGATCTGTTCGGTCTGTTGAATGCTGTGTACGGCATTGTACGGAAGCACTAGTCTACAGCAATCATCCAAGGGCAACTGCAGCCTCATCGTATCTGGCCATAATCTTCCTGATTCCTCCGCTCAACAGCGGAGCCAATGCAGCACCCGCATCAGTGCTGGCGCTGGTGTAGGCGCTGGGCATGTCTGGGGGTAAATCCCCTAGACATGCCCAGAACCCCTTATCGGGCATCATACATTTCATAAATTGACTACAACGTTTTCATCGTATTACAATATCACTTAAAATATCATTTGTGCCGAGAAGTGACGTAAAGCAATGATTTACTACTACTACTGCATAGGCTACGCACAACCTCTATAAAACTAGGCCCACCTGGCATTAAAATCCACGACCGAACAGAATGTGCCACCACGGAAGCCTTCACATTAAGTAAGGCAATATCATGGTAATATTCCGGCAGTCTGCCGCCATTAATGTGATCGCCTAGTGACTAGTGACGAGAAATACACAGTGTCAGCGTTCATTGTACGGAGCAGCTGTTAAACATGTTAAAGATGTACCTCTGAAATTACACTTGCGGCAAGCGGGATTTGAACCCCTGCTCTTTCGTAATGCAACATGTGCTAACGATTGCTCTGACTCTTTAGGGCTAGCTTTATAAAGCGCCAGTCACACCTAATCGTACGATTGCTAGGTCGTACGACTGCGAAGGATTCCGCAAAAATACAAAAAAAATACCTATATCAAGCACGATATGTTTTACTAATGCTGGGCCAGCGTCATAGATGGTGGACCAACATCAAACCAGTACTTGATGAAAATATTTTGTTTGCTGGGTACGTATAAATCTGTTCTATCCTGGTTACTCGTCTGATGCGCAACACATATATTCCGGTCGTGCAACCATCCTGAACGGCTCGTCAGTGGTCGCACTACGGATTGTCATGTAACACGACCAATTGATCAACCAAAGCGTATAGTGGCAGTGGCAACTGGCAAGACACGATCTATGACGCGCGATCGTAGAAAACTAGTGACACAAATCATTCCCGACTGAAGGAGTAGGCTAACAACATAAGACCTATTTGTGACTTTAAATCGCAAGTCAGAAGTTTTGAACAATTAAAAAACATGCCGTCAACGGGTTTTACTCACGTGATAACCCATGCTCGGTACGATCACTCGCACGATATTATTGCGATTGAAACTTTGGGCGCATCAAGGCCGTAACATGGTCGATGGCTGGGTGTGTCTAACCAAAACCATATCAGACGTAGTGCTCATCCTGATAAATTTGTTAGTACAAGTTTATTCGCCAGATGGCGTCCTGTATGCTCAGGGGGTGCCGGGTTGTGATAGTTCCTTATCGTCACCTGCGACTACGCCACTTCAGATGGGCGTTTTAGAGTCCCCTCGATGACTGTTTAAATGAGCAATGTATTCAATCATGCTCGGAAAGAACGTTAGGCCAGGTTATTATGATTGAGTACAGATGCGCGTATTGTATAACAGAATCACAGTGATTACTGTGGAACACGATATTTTCACGTGTGGGTATCAATACAATATAGCAATCAAATAAAGTCGAGTATCATCCCAAGAGTAGGCTAAACATGCTAAACTTACTACGATAAACATCGGTTCACCGGATTTATTCTGCCGTGCAAAGCCAAAAGGCAGTATCTGCTTACTTTACAAGTAAGTAGATACTGCAGTTCGGATCTGCAGGGCGAAATTGTATTGTGTCCATGTAACAATGCAATGCACCAATATTAGTACTAATCACGTCAATAGCCGTTTTTATTATATTTATTTGTTCCTAATAAGAAAATGTGACGGGGAAATTACCACTAAAACTTACACACCGAAACATTTTTGTATAAACCGCGGAGACCAATACCCGGTATGACTGGGCCGCCTAACTCATTTACTGCGCGAGGCCCAGTCACACTGACCGCCATTTTGTTTGCACAGCCAGCTGTGTAAAAACGACACTCGCGCTGCCTACCAAAAAACTCGGATGCTAAAAAATTGGGACGAATATTTCAAGTTCTTATGAAAACTAGGCCATTTTCAGCAGGCGTATTGCAACTATTACATTTAAAAATGGAAGTCACTGTGTCATAGCCTTGCGATGTCATCAGGGTAGGAGACCAAAGGGATTTTTTCAATATTTATTTTAAATCGTCATAATTGTCCTAGTATGCACTTTCTGATTCATTTGAATACCTATGGTATAGCATATATGGCCATTAGAAATATTTTAATTCTTTTAGTACGGGGACAGTCTTTATACGTCAGAATCTGACGTCTCCAGACGTCAGAGTCTGACGGTCCCCGCGCTGAAAGGGTTAAATTAGCTACCCTGATGACATCACAAAGATCATTTTTAAATGGAATTGTTTTAGTATGATCATGATGATCAGTAAATTTCGCCAGCTGAAAATACCTAGTTTAATAGCAGGGCTCGAAATTGGACTAAATTTCGTGATATCAAGGATCAATTTGATTTGAAACACATATTAAACATATATTGATCAGCTAATCGCTTGTGAAGATAAATTCGGGATTAAATTAAAATTAGATCATTATAATTATATGATCATAATAATGCATATGAGGGACTATAACCCTCTCAACGGCTACACCTGATTGTAGGCCATACCAAGTCAGCATGTGAATAAAGCTATTCAATTTTATGGACCAATAATCATGATAATCTGATAATCAGTGTTGCATTTAACAATATCAGCGGCGTGGCACATGGCCTTTGTTTTGTAAACGTTATTGAATATATCTATATTGTCAGATCAAAATTATTATATAATATTTTTGTTGGAAGTATATTTACTTCCCATTAACCTGTTAACTAAATATCAAAAAATATTTCAAAATAATTATGTTTATTTGCAATGGGTAAAAGTATTATAAATGTGGTACAATAAGCCATATAGCTGACGAATGAACACGCAGCTGCAGTCATTCTCCGTTGCCAGATCCCAGCCAACACTAGACGAAAGGCCACTCCTGGTTTATTGCGATGCTGGCCCAACATTGAATCGATGTTGGGTAAATGTTCACTGCAGGGTTATGTCTGAATCGTGTCACTTGCTAGTGTCCCTCAGGGTTTTTTATTATTAATTTATTAATCGAAATAGGTCTATATCATGTAGGGCCTATAATTATGGTCCATCATAATTTGTTATCTGGTCATAGTGATATACTATTTTCTATACAGTAAACACAAAATGTAAGTTGATTGATCACTGGTAATTAAGTGGTATAGTAGGTTATCATGGTTATAGGCATATCAGCATGTTTTATTTGGTATACAAAACTAATGATTGGAATGTTGAACCAAGGAACTAAATACGTCATCAGGTCATGTGGTTATTCTATGACAGCAAACACTATACATTGAATCAATGTTGGTTAATTGTTGGAACAGCGTCGCAGACGGTGTGCCAACATTAAAGTAGCATTGGTTCAATGTCGCGTGTTTATGGGATATGCCTAATTGTACCAATGTTGAGCAATATCATGAATATTGAGCAAATATTTAAACACTGGTAAAGGGACCCCTTGGGATGGGTCATTTTCAATGTTGTCAATTTTGAAAATTTAACTTATATGAAGTTATATAGCCTACTGATCTGAACTAAAAATACAAAAAAGTCAAAAAACAATTTTAAAGCACCGAAAAAGAGTGAAATAGTTATATTTCCAGGAAGTATATTGCCATGTAAACAAAACAAGTCAGCAATATACAGCACTTCACACCACATATTCCCACGTCTTGGTCCAGGATATCAAAGCAATCGCCGCTAATTGGTGTCTGATTGGTGTCTTATAGTCAGGACATGAGGTGATACACCTGCAACACTGATTGTCTGCCCAACGCTGGACCGACGGCATCAACATGTGGCCCAGTGCTGTAGGAACATTCAATCGTCCTTCAGCATGTGTTTAGGTATACAAAAAGTTTGTTTGGGTTTTAAGCGGTTTCATAGAAATATTAAAAAGAAATATTTTTAAAAATCTAAAAACTCTGAAAAAAATAAAATCTTGATCTGGGGGATACAATACTTCATTACAAAACTAAAAACGAAAATTTAAGTAATCCCAAGGGGCTGCTTTAAATAAAATATAACTTACCATATATTCCTCCACGTCGAGTTCATCTTGCACCAGCAGTTCAGGCTCCTCAACTTGACCTTGAGCTTGACCTTCAACCAAGTCACGTGCGTTACCCATGTTCATATTTATATCTTGCACCACGTGACCCATGACGTCACCATAGTTTGAGTCACGTGTTTGTCTATTCTCGCTGACGTCTTGCTCATCAGCCATTATCGCCTCATCTCGTTGCTGCTCAGTGATCTCGTGTTTGAAGTTCAGCGCTGGCTCCTTCATATTGTCATATTGTCTCAGCACATGAGCGTCAGATATATGAGTGAGAGGGCACATAGCGAACACAAACAAACTAATGAGCAGTAAGGGTGGCGGTGACCCTTGACCTGACACAATATAACACTTTACGTTCTGTCTACTGTCTTCTGTGTTAACACAATCACACGGACCGGTTGTGTCCAGTTTTGTAATCCCTGCACGCTTTCTGGTATGATTATAATGGTGGCCGGTTGGGCGGCCCATATCCCTCATCTGGTCAAACACGACATATAACGTGGTGTCCACGTGTCAGATGACCACACAAACTCTAACAGCTCTCACTCTCATAAGTCCACTGTGTCTGATGACAAGTAGAAAACATGGGATCTATGTGTGAAATCATTGTGGTGGTGTTATGTGGTGCAATCCATACGTGTCTGTGGTTATGTGGACGTACCATTCCTCCGCTCCTCAATTATTACCACAAGCGCTCGTAATACTTTGAAACATTTTGTGCATATTTCTAATAGTTAGAGATGGATTTATTAATGCGATGACAACTGCTGATCATGACTACTGTTAATAGTGACAATGCGTTACTATTACTATCTCCACAGTTGCTGTCGTCATGGGCGTCATGTTCACGGTTTTCCAATAACCATAGACATCTCGGAATTACAACCATATCCGTCATCATCACGTGCGTGGTGGCCATAGGAAATGTCCGGTTTGTATCAGGACCGTTAGTTGTGTATACCGGAATAGAAATCTATACAGAATGATATATCAATCATACCACCAACGTTAATCAATAGAATAAATAGTTCTCCTTCCGCAAATATCCCCACTGTTTACTCTAATCAGCAACATCAATTCCCAAGAAAGCAGTGGAAACGTCCAATTCCCTGACCAGTCCTGTCCCTCCACGACAAGCAGCTGGAAATCGACACACTGCTGTCTACTTCAACAAGTACCCTGTCTGTGGGCCAATCTCAGACTGACCAATCCAGTCTCGGACTGACCAGACTAGCTGCTGCTGGTCACGCATCGTTGACGCCACTAAATGGCCAGTCAGTCTATAGTATTTTTTGTTCCTCAATCTGTTTGTCCAATCTAGCTGGCTGAGCGGCAGAAATATCCCAGTGTTCAACTTCTCCCTGCCGCCCAAACAGACAGTACATGCACCAAACTGACAGACATTTAGCCACTCTTTGTAATTCGATTTTTAGCTTTGGTCTCCGTGTCCCTCACGATAAGCCAGTCGTTTGTCTGAGACTAACTTCTGCAGTCCGCTGTATGCTGATCTGCTACTAAAGCTGATGTTTCCCAGTAAATCTTTACAGACGGTCCCGTCTCCACCAACCTCTACAATCTAGTGTATATATTTTAACCATATTGACCGTCTTATATTATTTTTGATTGGCCAATCATCCTGCAATATTTTCCGTTGGAGAAACAAATGTCCAAATATAATTAGTTGTCTTTGTGGCGCCTAGACTTTGCTCGCAATTTGATCCAAAGCTTACGCATGTTTAAAAATAAAGCTGAGGCGTATATCGCGAGGTTTCTGGCCACTTTGGCCCAAATTTTAAATAGGTGCAGACGTCGTTTGAAGTCCTATGATCACGTATTCTATTAGTCTGTATGAGTAACAGGCTCACTGATCAGCCAGTGTTTATCAGTCTCGTTTTGTACATCTGCCGATCCTTCTCTCAAAATGTGACGCTTATTTTCATTTTTGAAAACTCTGAGGCTGCTACGTTTGCTAATGATGCTGCTGTTACTGCTGCTGCTGCTTGTGTTCACACTACTTCGGCTGCTGTTGCTGTTCTACTATGATGTGATTGCTGATGTAAACCAGAATGACTAATGCTGCTGTTGCTACCATTATGCTGTTGTTGCTGTAGCTAGTGATTCATGTGGATATCCCTGATAAAACCAATGATGATGCTGTTGTGTCTTATGCTCTGCATGATAAAGGTGTTGTTGATATATCAGACAATATACTACTAAAACTGCATATGCTGCTGCTGCTGCTGCTGCTGCTGCTGCTGCTGCTGCTGCTGCTGCTGCTTCTGCTGCTACTGCTGCTGCCTGTCTGTCTGCCTGCCTGCTGCTCCTTGCTGATACTGAATGCTGAAGTTGCGGTTTTGGGTTATTTCATAACTATTGCCTCATAACGTGTTCCAAGCACTGCATTTTTTCAAGAACAATGTCCGCATAAATATATATACAATTTTTAGAATTATATATAATTTCATTGATAGAACTATGTATAATAGCTATAATAAAATACATAACCAGATCATTTCCCTTCTTCATTTCAGAATGATTTCATTTAAGATAGGTGTTCCAATGTTTCATAAAATATGTATGGCTGTTGGTTTCTAAAGGTGAGTTTTAAGTTGTTGTTTCTGCGTCCTTCCTCTTACGAAACGTCTGCTGATAATTCCTCAGTTTGCTGATAACGGTTGTAGTAGGTTGAGCTCGGGATCCGTCAGGCAGATAGGGTAGTCTACCAGTCCACTGATACTGATGCCCGGGAAGAGGATTCGCTCCGGCGCCACAAGCGATAGCGGCCCCCGTCTGATGATGTATTATGTAGAATTCTGGAGCTGTCACGCATTGCATTCATGCGTCCATTGCTGTACTTGTCCTGTTTGTCCCTGTAGAGGCCCTGCAGAGACACAGGGATTTAGTTGTATACTGATATATTCAGCTTCCTTTCTCTGGTTATCATCAGAGTTTCTTGTTCACTAGTGCGGTTTGTTTTAATGAAGCCATATGGATGTTCGGCGTGAGTTGTATGATCAGACTGGCGCCTTATCGCCTGCTATATATAGATAGGGTGTTGGAGGCGGTCTCCTCTCAGACTCCTAGGGACATAGTCCCCTGGCCTGTCTGGGAAGCCGCTCCCTCCCCATGCCACGTCCCCAGAGAGTCTTCCCAATGGAAGAATTGTGAGTAAAGGTCGTGTGAATGGTGTAGGCCGTGGCTGCACGTCACTCAGTAAACAGGGCCGTGCAGGCTATCAGAGCAGTCCAGCACAGGACACCAGAAACAAGGTAATAATTAACCCGGTCAGTCAGTAGTCCAGGACCCGGGATCTGACGCGGACAATCAGCCAGCGTCCAATGTCCTGATTGACACACACAGCCATCACCTGATCCCTGTGGTCCCAGGTTCACATCTCTAGCTGGACCTCATCATACATGTACCTCAGCGTCTCAATGCTGCCAGCCCATCAAATACGATACAATATTGGGTCGATGACATCATAGCCGGCCTCGACGTCACCTGTCAAACAGAAACACCAATACTTTAACCATATCAATCCCAATTTGTCATTTTACCCCTTTCAGCGCAGGGGCCGAATGTATAAGTCAGATTCTGACGTAAAAAACGGTCCCCACACTTAAAAATTAAACTATTTTTAACTAAGACATTTATGGTGATTTCAAATTGGTTTTCATGTTTTATACAAAAATAATCAGCGTTGTAAGGATTGAGAGAACAGTCATTTGAAAATGATATTGGAGCCGCAAGTTACAGCTTTAAAAGCCTATATAGCCTACTGCTAAAACTGCTAATTAATTTTTTTTATTACGTGACATTCCAACATGAAATGCTACCAATGTAGCCTCGTCACATTAACTACTTGAATTCCAAGGTATTATCCATGTCAGCGACCACAGGAAATGGGGGGAAACAGGGCAATTTCACACTATTTCGCAACAACAGGTTTGCCATGCACCATATAACAGGGATTCCAACATTGGTGCTAATAATGATATAAGCCGGCACTGCACTTTGAATGCTTATTACTTCATAATCATATCAAGGTTATTTAAAGATCATTCAGTATTATTTCGTGATTTTTTTTGTTTTTCAAGGCTGTGTGCTGCAGAGAGATGTTAGCTCCTGGTATAATATGTTGCTCTTTCAACACTGCTAGTGCCGGTTTTGGGGTAAATGACGTTACAAAAGGAACATGACCTCTAATAAATCTTCCTTTACTAGGCCCTATAATTAGCCCAGAATCATGCTTTTAAATGCCGTATTTTCTGACAGAAAACTATGAGATATGAGCTCACTAGTTCTATACACCAAGCCCTAGCGTTCACTCCCGCACAGGCTGCGTCGTTCGCTCACTCACAGACACTGCTCGCATTGAGCGGTTTCCAGCCTACGCCACTGCATGTGGTTTGGCGCGTCGAATCCAGCCAACCGCCAGTCAAGCCAAGCATCTGACAATTTCAACACCATTTCCTGGTCTATGGTTAGTCAATTTCCACCAGCTCACCCTGACGGTAATTATTTGCAAACCCCACCAAACTTATCAGTGCTAAAAATCACAGGTACATGTGCACTGGTGAATCAGTGAAGCCCTAGCTTAGCAATTATTGAAGATTACCAATATATTGCATGTAGGCCTAGGCTGCACCCAATGTCAAACCAAGGTCATGTAAATGTTAAATCTGGCTAAAATAGTAGTATTGTGGTTAGTTAAAAAAATGCATGCTTCAGATAAAGGAAGAACACAACTAATTACAGAGTAAATTAAACTTCTTTTACAAACGCACCTGATTGAGGTATAAGACCCGTGCAGTCACTTACGAGAGTACGTTAATACCCCCTCTGACACCCTTAAATATCACCCTACCACTAAAATTGATGCAACTATCCGATTAGTTGCATAATTTGAACCATACTACAAAGTGTTGTCTTGTTTTGTATTACTACCCCGTGGAATATTGAAACATAAATTGTTGAACATAAAATGGCACAATCAATCAATATATTTGACGGTGTGTTCTTTTATTTGATATATTGTATACTCTCTTAAATCAACTAATTTTAATCCATCTCACTGTTAAAAAAGTGATATAAATTATTGACACATCGAGTTGATATCATGCTGTTGTGGGTCGCCATGTTTGGAAAATATACTATATGCTGTTTTTTTTACGTTTATTTGCTGTTCGGATACTAACCATAGCTATCGTTTATAAAATGTTGTGATAAATATTTGTTGCCAGACACATGTAGTATAGAAACAAAATTGCCAAACAAAAACGATACACTGATCCAATGTTGATTTAATGCTGGAGCAGCGTCGCTGACGGTGGCCCCGCTGACTGGGTGTTGATTCGGGAAATTTGCTGTGGAATTAAAATATTTGTTGTTGACTTTTTTAAATCGTTCTTGATTATTATTCCATTTGCTCTATTTTTGTTGCGCTTTGTGAGGATCTGTTTGGCAGTATTGGGCCACACGTAGGCTTACCATGTATCACATGTTGAATAACATAACAGATGTTATTTTAACCCTTTAAGCCCTGACAATGCATCAAAGCATCATTTTATCTCCACAAAAGCTTAATTAATTTCCCTACAACTAAGGATTTTTAGAAGAGAATTTCCATGAAACTCTTTTACCAACACATGGCACAATTGGCAATTTTCTTTAATTTTTCACCCACTTCAAGTCATCTTCATCCACTACAAGTCGAGAATTGCGACAGCAATTCGCGGCTTGTAGTGGATTAAGATGACCATGGTAAATTTTGGCTTGAAAGGGTTAAGGGAAAAAACTCAAACATGGATTCGTCCACCGCCACCCCTCAGGTATAGATAGGGTCATGAATGAGCCAATGTGGACTGTCTTCATTATTATCATGGCTAGGATCTATCAAGGCTATACACAGCGGGAAGTTGATGAACCACTTTCACTGAGAATAGACATGTCAATCCTCGTCTCTCTGGTCGTGCCAGGGTGGCATTCCAGAGATTATTATAGTTATAAGGTCTGTGATTGGTTGAGATACCGACCTCGACCAATCACAACCGAGGGAATTCGCCCTATAATACAAAATGAACGATACTTTCGACTATATACCTTACACGCTATTACACATCCAATAAACCTAGTCGGGGATAAAATTCTAAGCCATGTATGATTTTCAAGGACTGACGTTTGTGTTGGCAGGCGTGATTGACCATTTTAGGACCAGAAGTTTTATATGATGTCAAGTTAACTCATATGTGAGTTTTCATAAAAATATAGTCCACTGATTATCAGTTATTAGCAAATATGGAAAATGGATTTTACACAGTATCTATGCTGGATGGAGTCTCAATAGATGACATCACAGTGACACACAACGTCCGCCCCATTATTAATTCCACCCATGTATTAAAGACGTTCTCGTGCGGAACAGTAACCCTTACAGTGCGGGGATAGACTTTAGTCGTCAGAATCTGACGTCTGTAGACGTCAGATTCGGACGACTAAAGTATATCTCCGCACTGTACTTTATAATGGCCGTACGCCTATAACACACGTGTTAAAATGAATCAGAAAGAGCTAACTAAGACATTAATGATGATTTCAAATTGAAAAAACCCTTTGGTTGCGATGTTTTTTTACAAATTAATTCAGCGCTTCAAGTATTAAAGCGGTATCTAAACGGTCAACGTATATTGTGAGCATGGCTGTACATGAACTGGTTGAGATTTGCTGACAATCAGTGCTTGCTGGATAGTCTGTGGTGATGTCCACCTACAAGGTTATCTCTATCCTTCTCGCGAACAAACCAAGTTATCGGTTTGATAGCGCGCAAGCGTGGTAGTTAGTGTCTATCCCCTTTAAATAGGCTCGCAATTTGGTGTCGCGTCGTGCAGCTATAAACAGGCAGTCAAGGAGGGGAGACCTTTGTAGATCGCTGCAGACTGAGTCCACATGTAGTATTACCGGCTTTCTCGCTCGTAATATAAACATACTAAAACTGAACAGTCAGTCAGAGACTGCAAACCTCCTCCGCGCGATCCGGATCTTCATCCAGACCCTGATCGTAATCCGGATAATCCCCCCAAAATAATGAGTATAATGGTAAATATTCCACGCAAATCCGTTCATTACTTTGTAAGTAATTCTGCGTACGGACAGACGGACAGACAGACAAACAATCAAATCAAAACAACCACAGCTTAACCTCCTTTGGCGGAGGTAATTAACCAAATTATCCTTCGCCTCCCCTGCTCCCCCCCCCCCCGTTCAGTGTAAAAAAAAGTACAATATTTGTACCGAAATAATGCTCTCAAATGCACCATTTGGAGCCTTAGATTTCAAAATTTTCCGGGGGAACATGCCCTCTGACCCCTCTAGAGCATAGAAGAGGCACAGAAGAAAATAGGTTTGGAATAAAAAAAATATACATGTAGTTTATTTTTAAATCAGTGTTATTCAAGATAAATAAAACTATCCTGCTTCATATCATTCACCAGTCGAAAGAACCATCCTTGTAAAATTCTATTGTAAAAATCTTTGACAAAACAAAATGGCCGGAAGCGGTTTTTAGAAATTGAAATTATCAAACAAAAATTGTATTTGCCTTCTCATAGCAGAACAATAATCTCGGATTGTATAACTTTTTTTAATTCTCAGGATGTAACGTTATTCATGTCACAACGATTTTTCAGTGCTTTATATCGGCTCAGATAAACTGTTTTACAATTGATTTGTATCGCACTGTCAGTTGGAGCAGCCTCGACATGACCGGCTCTGCCGCTGCTCCCTACGCTCGCAGAGACGTTGTACAGACGGCTAAGGCACGTCCAACTCACGACTTCAGTTATACTAGAAACGCTTATTAGGATATATATCTTCTGGTTATTCGTTATACGACTCACATTATACAACTATTGATGCACGCGGCCCCTGTATTGGACATAAAAAAAAGACATGTACAGCTACGTACACTGTGATATGAGGATGCCTCATTTCTATTGCGCACAGCCACTTTGTACCTTTCACACTTTGCACTAAAGCGTCGTCATGATCGGGGACACATCGTTTTTAAAAAAAATGCTATCTACAAACTCTCAGTAACCCTCGTATTTACGCGCTCAAATAGAAAACTCGTACACGTACACTTAGCTAGAAAACAATCGTATCTGCATATTCAATCATGAACCCTCGTATCATTACACTGTCAAATAGAAACCCCTCGCATTTGAGCACTCCAATCGGAGCACTCACACCCAAAAAAAAATATATATTTTTACTATTGTTTGGTGTGACCGGCTTATGGAGCCCATGTTCAGTGACGATTTTGTGTCAAGAAATCGATTATATTGAAAAAAATTGTAAACAATTGACTCCATAGTAAGCAATTTGTTAGCATATCACTAGTATATAGTAGAATGCTCTTTTGTGGTGTGTAATATACCTATGATGCTGCTCCTCTGTCATCAAGGCATTTAAGGAATCAATATCGTCAAAAGCCATTCTGTGATTTTGATTTTAACAAAAATGGCGGATATAGGGAGAGTTGAGACAGTCAAATGTGGGAGAGTTGAGACACTATGGGAGAGTTGATTCATGGTCATGGGGCATGGGTCATGGCCCAACTCTCCCACATAGGGAGATATGGGCCATGCAACGATAATTTGTTTTATTCATGACTATAGTGATTAAAATGGTTATAATTAAATTGTTCCTGTTTTTTTCTTGTGTTTTGTCTATTATGACGTATCATGGCCCAAGTCTCCCTACTCCTTGGGAAAGTTAGGCCTGGAGAACATCATTTTTAATCGCACTTTTTTCTTATGCAACATAATGCATATAAAATAAAATAAAGTTCAGATTGTTTGGTATGGTCTGTACTACACAAAACCACAGGAAACACTATAATATGACAAATGGGAGAAGGAAAAGGTGTCAAAATAAAAAAAGTAGCCCAACTCTCCCAGGCCTCCCCTAATCATGGTAATAAATCGTGTGCTGCTCAATTGTTTCTTACCATTTTTTCATCATTTGAAGCAAGAATTGCTGAAGCAATTTCCAGCTTCAAATGATGACAAATATATCTTTTTATGGAAAACATAAAGATCGCCAGAATTAAATTATTGTTTAGCTTATCATTTGCCACAAGTTACTGTGTTATTTTTTTATTTGATTTTTTTTCAATGAGGCAGCTGATTTTTGTGCTTGTCAGTCAACATATCCGCACATAAAGTATATAGCATACCATGGCAAACCATCTGGATCCACCAACGAGACATTTACTATATGCTGGTTTGATGTTGGGCCACTGCATTCGACACTGAATACACATTAGACAGAAGGACCTCCCTAATTATCATAATTTATTATTCTACACTGTTGAAAAACAATCTGACAATCTCGCACTCAGATAGTCTGACCGACAGACAGAAAACTGAAGAGCCAAATAAATATTTGTTTAAGTAGGTAGTGTGCAGCCTCTGGGACACTTATATTCTACACTCTGAGGGTGGAGCTAAACCTTATGACATCTTTATTATGACATATCGGACGTTTACGGTCTTATCCAAGTTAAGTTGTAAATTTGTTAAACCAGAAGATAGTAAGTAAACATTTTAAACTGTTCTCGAGCATATCCAATTAATAATTATGCTAACCTAACAGCTTAAAATGTACTATAATATGGATGTCAAATGTTACTTTCTGGAAGTTATTTAGCTTATATCTTATAGTGGAGACGATTTAGAGTCTCAAGGTCGTAAGCAATTTGGATTACAGTAGGCCTAATATACATCGCCGTGTATGTTTTATGTTTATCAAAAACTAAATCAGATTTACGCTTGTTTTCACATAAAGCAAAATATATTTATCCTATTCTATATAATATTCACCCTCTGAAGCGCTGTATTTGAATCCTTATGGCCTAAATATTATTTTCAAATGCTTACGACCTACCTGTCAAACACCTTTTATTTATCACGCATATCTCTCCAATTAAGTGCATAACTCATACTCAACCAAAAACTAGTGTATAGACATATGCTTTTATTGCCGCTACTTTCAAGCTTTCAAGCAACAATTGCTACTTTATACAGAAGATTAAAAAAACGTGTCTTCCTTTGAAAATTGAGTGAATTTTTGGGGGTTAGAGACCATCATCAGGTTAAATTAGTATCTACAGATATGGTGCCAATGTTCACATTTAAAGTCTTAGAGTTCCGTGGAATATTAAGCTAAACCACATATAATATTATACCCCTTTTTATTGAGACTTGGTCAAAAAAAAATTACATTTAAGGGGCAGCAGCTAGTCACAGGATCTTGTTTTTGTGACGTATTAAACAGGGAATTCCTATGCTATGTCTGAGATACTGACATTTAGATCTTATTTTACCCCCCCCCCCTCTACGTATTCGATTTGCGAAGCTATGCTACGGCGATGAAGGATGACATGGATCTCCAAATAAATAGATCTAACAGTCACATCAGTTATGGCCCAGGGAGGTTTTTTATAGAGTTAGACATACCAGAGTCAAATATTTTCAATCAAAATAGGCGATAAAATGTCATTGATATATCGTGAATTTACAAGGGTTTGTTAGTGTGGTAATTATTGTTAGTTTATTAAGTTTTTGTTCTGATATTGTATTTATAAAGTTCAAGGGACGTTATTGGCTAACTGCCATGTTAACAAAGAGGCAGATACGCATCTTTATTCTTCACGAAGGAAGATAGGGCCTAATCTGCTAATCTTGAGCTCAACTTAATACATCACAAAACCAAGTTAGTTATACCCTTTAGCTGTTTAGACGAATTTGACTCACTGTTACAGATGTTAGAAATGACCCCTGGTCATCAGGTTTGAACAGCCATAAATACTCCTGTGTGTCCCATGCAGATTGACCTCCAGACTGACCATTCCCGCTGGACATCACCTCCACTCGCTGACCCCTCTCTTATCTCAACTCCGCTGAAATATGTCTGGACGTTGCGCTGCGACGGAAAGATGTGTCTGGGCATCGGTACAGTAGACGAAGTCTGCGTAGTCCAATGTTACTCAGCTTTATTCCAACGTGTTATTCTATATCATATATATTATTCTTAGACTGTTTTATAGTCTGTACCACATGATGGCGACCCATGTGCACTGTCACCAAACAGTAAATAATATTTTATAGTCTTGGCTGTTCTATCGGACCCGTCACAGCCGTGCCGCAAAGGCAAACAGCAGTAACTGCTCACTTGAAAAGTAAGCAGTTACTGCTGTTTGCCTTTGCACGTTACAGGTAGGCTGCATGACGAGCACAACAACCCGCTATTTATCCTTAATAGGAAATTGTGATACGCTGAATGCACAGCGAAATTTATGCGTCTATTTGAAGTAGCTGAACTGAAAAAAGCAACTGCAGGCGATCGTGAAGCGATTCCCCTGAATGAGATTAAAGATTTCACGCTGCATCGAACAGTTGCCTCGATTCTTATCGTTTGACTAAATCTTGTTGGCACTGCTGCGTTTACGGTACGACAGTCAACCCGACCAATGTGAATAGGGTTCATACAAATATTGGGCCAAGGCATGCTGTAAACCCAGAATAAACTGAACGACTAACGTTTTACGCACTACTTGAAACACCAATTGTTTTTTTGCATACTACACAATAGTAATGCCTCGCAAAGCCAAAGGTGGTATCTGCTTACTTGACAAATAAGCTGATGCTGCCTTTTGGGTTAGCATTGTATACAGTGATAAAAATCGGCCCTATTTAATAGCAACCATTTTAATAGAGATCGCCCGACTCATGTCTTCACATATTTATTTTGCATATCCTTTTATTGTACGCACATCTCACATAGCCTAATTTTTCTTCTTGATTTCATTTTTTGAGTCTCAAGTTATAATACCTAAATTTATTATTTAATGAGCCGACATAGTTTTTTTTACGTCAGCAAATTCCTGAAAAATGACACTCTAGAATTAGTGGACCGATGGAAACTTATAATATTTAACTACGAAAGTAGATTTACGGGACATGATAGTAATAAAAAATAATCATTTTTATTGTTTCCTCAAATAAAATATTTTCCAGCGACGCCTCGTGCAATTGAGTTTGGACAGCTCTTCGTATTATGACAATAATTAATGTCACGTCAATACATTCAGTAATCAGAGGCAGTGTTCTAAGAAAAAAATCAACCCATTAAACACGTTATATTAACCCAATGATGGGTCAATGTTGTGCCACCGTCTACGACGCTGGCACAACATTGACCCATCATTGGGTTAGTGTATCGTGTTTGCCGGGAAGCTGATATTTTAGGTCTATCTTAAGCAGTACTTTTATGTATTGATTTAACAGCTTAACTCATAACTTACCATGGCCCAGCATCGTCTTCCAGGAATATATCAGTGCTAAGTAAGTTTTAGACAATCATATTGATATATCTAAGACTGTGCTGTGAATTATTATTTGATTTTGAGTGTAGTAATCTTTTAACTTTAATTGTAGTTATCTTTTTTTTTATTTACCTCTAGTTCACGGAGCTTCCCCACAATATCGTATATGAGTGAGCGGAGAAAAAACATTTTGTTTCTTTGAAGCTTGAAGGCCGGAGTGGGGCTCAAACTCGCGATCTCCGACGTTCCAAGCAGGCAGCTTTGCCCACTGCACCAGGGTCCCCGCCCCACCATTTTTGAATATGCAGGGCTGTTACATTTTAACAAGTGGTCGCTTGTCCCTGTTGGGCTTACCCCACCTTTTAAAACATTATGCATGCACCCACCAAACACGAGGCGATGGCCCAATGTTTTTTTTATTGTCTATGACGCGGGCCCAATATTAACACAAAGTTGGCCTGAAGTCTCCTTTTGTCATCCTCCCTTGGCCAGTCTCACGTGTGTGCTACCACAGGAGCCTGGCCGTATCGAGTACTATAATATCTGTCTATGTAGGCATTTTGGGAGTGTGTCTGAGTTTCAAACATCATTGGATGTTTCAGATTTATTTAAGTGAGGTGTATCGAGCTCCCTCATGGCGGCCAGTAATCATAACGGGGTATAGGCCCAGTGGCCGCCACCAGGGAGTTCGGGACACAAGGACATCAGCGTGAGATTCCGAGCTTTTCTATATCTATCACATCAACGGAAACAAGAAAGCTTTGCTCTCAGGCAGCTGTCAAGCGCTGTCTGATAGGCCGGTCTTCAGACGCAGCGCGCGCAACATTCAAGGTATCTCTCTATAGAAAATAGTTGAACGCTGGGCTCGATACAGCAAGGTATCGCCCTACGCGGGCTCGTTGGTAAGATAACTTGTTAGGGAAGATGCGTTTTAAATGCTGAGAAGCGCCTTGTAGCGGTACACCGGGCCAATGTTGGGCCAACACACTGCCATGTCTCAATTATGTCTGTATCCAGGAAAATCGAGATGTTGACGCGGTCATGGTTTAAGGTTGGTCCAGCGTCTGCGACGCTGGCCTAGCATTAAACCATGACCGTGAGCGTGTCATGTTTTCGGGGATACAACAATCCCCCACGACAAATAGATAATAGAAGGGGCCGCACGTGTAACAAGAGGCCAGGCTTCGCCACGGACCAGCGAGTTACCAATCAACTCATCAAGTTCTGTGAGCATGGTAAGGGAAGTGGTCAAAATTATTCATGGAAACTGTCAGCGAAGAACAATACTGTCACATGTCAGATGTGGAGTGAACCAAGCGCTCTCTTTACTTCCCAGTACCTTTTATTCAAAGAAAATTGCGCAATTCTAAATTCATGTCAAAATATTGCGGGAAGCATGTTACACTACTCTTTGAAGGAAATGTGCTGAAATAATTTTCGCTGTCAAGTTGCTATTTTGTTAAAAAGCAAAGTACATGTGTAATATCCCTGCGCAGAAAAAAGTGAGTTAGTAAATATTGTTTTACGCCGCTTTCAGCACAATCATGGCAATATCGCGACAGGAGGAAGCCCGAAGTAGGGACTATGCACGACTCTTATCGAAATACTTCAAGGGTTCCTTATAGTGCATAGTACCATAGACAGCACTGCACACTCAGACCTTTGAATAGTTTGGAACACTGTTATGCACAACCCAAGGACAACATCCAACCCAGCCTGAATTCGAACCCAGTAGCCACAACCGGATCGAATGAGCCATCAGGGCCAGCCTCAGAAAAAGTACACGATGTTCTCCAATATGTTTTGTATTCCTTGCGCTGAGGAAGACCGTTTTCAAGCGTTTTCCATCTGTTTTACACATCAGGAATGTAATCCACAGGAGTAAATCTCATATAATCTACTAATTATTGTAAATGATACACATAAATTTATCAAATCTACAGCCTGAGTAAATCTGCTATAAACCACTAATTGTAAATTATAACAGGTTCATCATTAACCCTTGAAACCCTAAGCTATTGCATTCAAATGTCCACCCACTTCGCCGTATTATTAAATTATTCATATTCGTTTAATTGGAAATCAAACATTTGCAAATCTTGATGTCTAAACACACATTTCGTTCGCAATAACAGTGCTTCAGTTTGCTATTAAAACGGATTTAAAAGGCCTATAATCGTGGTTAGCGGTGAAAATGTGTAACGTCGGAGTATATTTTATTGCTGAGCATCAAATTATTGAACAATGTCACGAATTAATGAATCACTTGATGGATTAGAAAACATTCTTAATCACAGTATCTGTTCCCTACATGAGCTGGTTTCACGTTTACAACGGCACGCATTGTTGCCGCCTTCTTGGTGCTCTTCGGTTGACTTACTTTTATTGAATGCAGAAAAACGGTTCATTCACCAGGCTATAGCTAGTAATTATAGTACAATATTTTACGACAAAGACGCCTTACTTCTCAATAGGTTCCGTCTTCAGTATGCGACCTGTGCACAGCACCTGTGCAAACACAAGACATTGATCCAATAGTGGTTTAGCATTGGCTAACCGACTGTGCTGTTGGCCAACATTAACCCAACATTGTGTTGATCAGGGCTGTTTGAATTTTATCAATATTTTAACTCTTTAAAGACGGTAGACACCAGATTCTGACGTATAAAGACGATCCCGCACTAAAAAAATAAAAATATTTCCAATGGCCGTGGACCCATAACATATTCAAATGAAAAAAAACCCACTCTGGTCTTCATGGTTTATACCAAATAATTCAGCAATTTGAGGCACTTGGGGGAAAGTAGTGTGGTTTAATTGAATAATTGAGCAATTATACACGTTTGCTAGGGTAGACAGTGCAATAATCGAATTCCACGTCCAGGTATAATCGCTAGAGTGGATGTAGGCCTACAGTCAGAGCATTGTTACATGTATGTACCCTAGCAAATGTGTCTGTATCCGCGCTTCTTTCCCCCAGTGCATATATATTTGCGTACTATTCTGGAAGAATCGTTCAAATTGTGATAAAAGCATCAAATGTTGTACAGAGCTGCACTAGAGTACACTGATATCGGAATAGGAACTACTTTGTAGCTGTACTGTAAGGGCTTCGTTCAGGGCTTTTTCAACCCCCACCCCCTCATTTTTTTCAATAAAGTATTTTTTTTTAAATATGTTTCACCAAATACATTTCTTACTGATTTTTGCAGTTTATTTAATCAAAACAGTGGCAGATCCATAGTGCCTGGGGTGACACACACTCGTTTTCGACAAATTATTATAAATGATGATCTAATTCGAGTAAAATATTTCAAAATGTGATAAAAACACAAATTTAGCACAAAGCTACACGATGGTATACTAGGCAATGTGTCAGTTACAGCAGAAAAAAACACTTTTCTGCAGAGAAAAGTATTTATAAATGTTATAACAGGCAAACAGCATTTTTGTTAAGTACTTTCCTTAAAAATATGTATCTGAACCTGAACTCAATAATCTTGTGAAAAACACTCACCATTATTTTTCCTTCATATAGCTGTGGATTCTGATCAGCATTGAATTTTCACGTCACCGCGAACGTTTTGAGTGTCTCCAGACAGTCGCGAGATAGTCTTGACATAGTTGCAAGAATGTCTCAAGCTTTGTTTTTCATTAATACTGTCCAAAAACGGTCGTGAAACGCTCGGGAATAAGTTGTAAGATATTCGCAAGATATTCTCACAAATTTAGTGCAGGATTCACAATGTTATTCCGTGTAGCAGTCGCGATATTCTTACAATTGTCTTACAATTGTCTTGCAACAATCAGGCGACAAGGCAGCAAGAAAGTCCTGAAAAGATAAATCGTGAAATTTGAACATGTGCAAAGTTCACGACTCATGTTTGAGACTGTTTTGGGAGCGCTGCGCATGTGGGCAACTGCTGTGCGACCTTTTGGAGACTTTTTTTTACAAAATTGTCGCAACATTGTCGTGAGTAAAAAACGCCAATTGCTGCGACTGCTTTGCAAACGAATAATCGCGAATTCGCAAGCTTTTTTCACGACAAACAAAATCGTCAAATAGGCTGTAAGCTGTTGCCAAGTAGTATTGAGACATTCTCAAGATATTCTCACGAGTATGATCAAATCTAGGGTGAAAATTCGCCAAATTGTTGAATAACATTCATGAGAATGTCGCAGGAATGTTTTCAGAGCGTCGCAGTAATATCGCGCGACTAAAGAGCAATCTCAAGACTGTCTTGGGATTGTTTTGAGTCAGTCTCACACATTTGCGATCGCGTTGCAACTATCTTGCGACCACTTCGAAAGAATTTGACGACTGTTGGCAGAACCAATTTATCTATATAAACTCCCATTGAAAAGCATTGCAATCATTTCAGAGATTGAGGCCGTAGGGAATGAATGTATAAACAAACATGGAGTGTGTTGAAAAGGATGCTGCTGCTGTAGAAGAAGAATGTTATTACCTTGCTGCTGCTGCTGTGGTAATACACGATAAATTAAATCGAGAGAGAGAAGGCAAAAAAAACAAAAAAAGTTGCTGGATGCATTATTGGATTGAAGACATGACGTAATGGCTGGTTTGAAAAATTGATGAGTCATCTTGATATGGATGATACGAAGAGGTACCATAACTTTGTAAGGATGGATCATGACATGTTTGAAGATATGGTGGACAGACTGACCCCTAGGATCCAGAAGCCAGATACCAAAATCAGGACTCATGAGCCCTGGAGCCTGGATTAAAATTAGCTATCACACTCGGATTTTTGGCTCCAGGTGACTCCTATGTGTCATTGGGATATGGATTCAGAGTAGCTCCCAACACCAAAATTTTATTATGCAGCTTAGTGCCAGAATTATGTCAGGCAATATATGACTAATATCACCAAGAATTGATAAAGTGCCCTGCAAGCCCGGAAGGATGGAAACAAGTGGCGCAAGGTTTTACTGATCAATGGAATTTTCACAGTTGTGCAGACGCCAATGATGGCAAGCATTATAAGATCCAGGCACCTCCAAGCAGTAGTTTATACTATGACTACAAAGGGACATTCTCAATAGTGTTAATAGCTGTAGTTGACTCAAATTACAACATATTGACGTTGGAGCTAATGGAAGCTGTTCTGACCCTGGTGTGTTTAAAGGGACTGGCCTGTACAAAGCACTTGAACAAGACAAAGCTATATAATCTTTCACGTCCTCAGGCACTACCCAATAGTCATCAGCCTGTTCATTATCACCTCGTTTGAGATGCTGCATTTGCTATAAAAACCTAGTTAAAACAAGAAATTGTCAAAATAGATGAGGATCTTCAATTACAGGCTGTCCAGATGCCGAGATCATGTTGAAAATACATTTGGTATTTTATCAATTTTATCGCAACGCTTCAAATGTTTGCTGGGAACCATGCACCTCAAACTCGAAAATAAAGTGAAGTGTGTCTTGGCCTGTTGCTGTCGTCACAATTTATTGGCAGGGAGAAAGCCGGCAACAATATACAGGAGAGTAGATATTGAAGATCCTGTACCTCATGATGTGGCTGAGGGAGACTGACACTAAGAAGAACAGGTTTTGTTGCCCATGGGGAACCTTGGTAGAAATATTGCTGGAAACCAAATATCTAAGGCCCAGAGGAATTTCCTGATGGACCATGGTGTTGGAAGTGTTCCTTGGCAAGACAAACAGATAGATCCTCAATATCAGAAAAGAAGAAAAAGGTGGATCCAAAGACCACAATTTTTGCCAAATGAAAGCAATGAAGATGACATCTGTTTCGATGCTGATTACTAGAAAGACTGTAAATTAAACTCATTGTTTCTTCTTTTACAGCGCCTGAGGCAGACACAAAATGAATAAAAAAATTATTATACTTGACACATTCTTGAAACAGGTATTTGCCCATTATGAAGCAGCCCTTGCCGGACGCAAGCTGTTTACTGTATTCCACATTGTCCGCTGCCGTCGCCTCCGCATTTATTTGTTGTCTCGGGATAGTCTTGAGATTTTTTTCCTTAAAACTGTCCCAAACCTGTCGTGATAGTGACACTGCCGGGGAACGTTCATGAATGAGTTGCAAGATATTCGCAATTAGATATTCTCGCGAATTCAGTGAAGGAGTCGCAATTTTGTTTTTGAGTAGAAGTCGCGAGATGATCTCAAGATACTCTTGAAATTGTCTTGCAACAACCAGGCGACCATTTGGTGACTGTAAAGTCGTGAAAAGATGAACTTTGAACACGTTCAAAGCTCACGAATCAGCTCGAATCAGCTTCGAGACAGTTTTGCGAGCGCGGCGAATGTGGGCAACTGTTGTGCGACATTAAACTTATTGTGAGTAGAAAACGGCTCCGTGAGATACTAGCTTAAGATATTAGCTTTATACGCCTACTTTTATCTAAACGAGTCTGCCCAATTATGGTATTTCCTGCTATCGCTTAAAAGACCAAGTGAAGTTATTTCAGTTGAGTGAGATAATCGTAGTGTTTGTATCACAATGATTTATACAACATGTATTTTGACCTAGGACGTCATTGCGCTCTCAGTCTGACAGACTGCTTACTAGACCAAGAACGAGATCAAGAGCTGGAGATGCGACATTTGTATCAGCAGCAGCTGATCTGTGTAATACCTTGCCTCTGAACATCGGTTGATAGAGGATATTTGCAGTTTTAGTACTGCTTTAAAGGCACACTATTTCAACACGAACTACGGTGACTGATGTCATCACTAGACTATTTCGCTACCTTAAAAATCACAAAGTGGAAGTTAATAATATGTACAGCGCCTTGATTAGGTTTTCTAGAGGGGGCGCTATATAAGTGTAAATTTGACTGATTGATTGATTGATACTTTACGTTTTTTTTGCAGCAGAAGTTGTAGGCCTACTCCAAAACACAGACGAGGATTAATTATTAAAATTAACTTGTCAAACTGATTTGTGTAGGCTGTGCAGCCCCATTACGTGCTCTAAATGGCAAAGCTCCTCAATATATCACAGACTTATTACCCTCCCTACATACCAGCGCGAAATCTCCGATCTGAAGGAGAAGGCAGGGTTCTAACAAAGCCTTTTTAATATGGTGCAAATAGTTCATGCAATATAAATTATTAATGGGCCTAGGTTGTATCATATAGAGAAGGTGTTAGATACATTTTAATATGGTGCAAATAGTTCATGCAATATAAATTATTAATGGGCCTAGGTTGTATCATATAGAGGAGGTGGTAGATAAATTTTAATATTGTGCAAATAATTCATGCAATATAAATTATTAATGGGCCTAGGTTGTATCATATAGAGGAGGTGGTAGATAAATTTTAATATGGTGCAAATAGTTCATGCAATATATAAACCCTAACAGGCAAAGCATCGTAGATGATTTCATGCCAGCTCAGCTGCAACCATAAGCCTATGCCGCATCTGAAATTTGGCAATCAGCCAATGGCGGTCGCGGTATTCAGCGCTGCTAAAAAGCCCCATGCAGCGTGGCTGAAGGTTTCAGCCACAGATTGACCCCATACAAAATCGTAGGACATTTCTTAGGACAGTCATATCTAAGATTTGGCCTTGAATATTCAGGTCGAAAATTATGTTTTTTAGAATAAGTAGCAATTTAGCAACGAGATCCCATGCTGGGCTGATTTTCCGCACAGTTGTTAAAAAGTTATGGGCATTTTATGGGGCTTGGGGTCAAGATCGCTCTCAGTCACCGCCATGTTGAAAAAACGCTGATTTTTTGGGGTAAAACAAATACAGCAATCCACGGCTACTGCTTAACCAACAAACAGGAGTCGCTGCACAATTGATGTGTTAATGCTGGCCGGCTCTCTGCGAAGTCTGCGCATCATCAGGCAAACATTGCGTCAGCGCCTCGTGTTTGCTGGGATACGACAGCCCCGTAATTTTCAAATGGATTAGGAAAAGAAAGATTATTTCCGGAGTATCGGCAGCGTGTCGCTCTTCATTCGGCGTATCGGCAGCGTGTCGGCGATATTAGTAGCGTAGCGGCAGCGAAATTCAGCGTGTTGGCCCGACACGCTAAAAAGGCCTGGTTAGAACCCTGCTCTAATACTGATATGAAGATGTGTAAAAATATACTATCCTGCACATGTAGGCATATCACTAGCTTTAAATGCTATATAATTTATAAGTAGAAAAACGAAAGGTGCATGCACACACAAGCTATTGCCGTGTGTCTGGCGATTACGGATTTCTAATTGACAGCGGCTGTGCCGTGGTTTGCCTGCGAAGTAAGTCTATAAAAAAAAACATTGAATCTATAGATGAGACAGATGTCGCGATTTTTTAAGTGTGGCTTTTTCCTTCATTTAATCACTGTTGGCTCTGAGTGACGTTTGTCGCGATCAACAGCAAAACATCACAGGTTGATGAAAATCCCAGATTTTTCATGGTTTATTTATATTTTAACAAAAAAATGAAGGAATTTTCAAGTCCTGTATTTTATTTTTTCCTATTCACGGACTTTCCCCGTTTTCAAGGACCCGTTAGAGCCATGTATCAAAGCGTAGGGAAATGCTTTAGAATGCATCTCAAAGCAGCTAGTATCTACAAATTTTCTGGGGACCCCTCGCCGATTTTTCGGGTCTCGGCTGGCGCCTTGACCGATACGCTGACATTTTAGGCTGGTTAGAACCCTGAGAAGGGTATTTGGTTGTTCTGAAAACACACACAAAAACATTTGGAGAGAGAGCCTTTTCTATTCGCTGCTGCTGTTGAATGAAACAAATTGTCATAGAAGTTGCGCGAAACCAATACCCTCAGTCAATTTAAGTCATACATCAAAACACCTGTTCAAGACGGCTTTCCGTTAATTCACCAATATCTGTGAAATGCCTCAGCGAAGATTGGTGTTTTTAAATCTATACTTACCCGTTTTTAATACATAGATTTTTTTTTACTTTTAAATAAACGCTACAGTGACTGGTCAATTTATCACATGTGAAGCGCCTATGATTGTGCTACAATTATATGGCGCTATAGGGTAGACCGGGGTACAATGACGCACGGGGGAAGTGACTCCCAGCCTTACCCACACCTGGCGAAGACATCATAACTACTTAATAAGATTTTTCGACACAGGTTATTACGACACAATTTGTTTGGAATAAAATTAAAACATTTTAATCCCATGTTAATTTTTGAAAGCTATGTGAGACGGTGATGTTGCGGAAACAATTTTTCATTATATATTATTATATTTTTCAAGTAATAATTATTGACTTATTGCAAAAGCTGTGACAAATTCACAACATACACCATACAGAATACAGTGATATTAATTGTGAGTATTGGTCCATGGTATAACAGCAATGATACGCTCTCGAAGTGTATGAGGCTTTCTAGGATTTAATTTATATCGACAATCGTAATTAATAATGCGTCATCTTACCCCACACAAGATGGGGAAGATGACTCACACTTGAATATTATATTTTTCTATTCTATGTTGCAGAAAAACTGATAGAAAGGTAAGTAAATTGTGTAATTGGTAGCATTAATGAATTACTTAAAAAAAAACCATCTCTTTAATATAAATTTTCTATTTAAATATTTTTATGTGATACAGGATAATTTAAAACACTATTGCTGTGGGGGGGGGGGGGGGGGGTAACAGATTTGCCCTTTGGTTTTGGCACCAATAAATTATTGGGAATTATTACACCATCCCATTTGCAATATTATGAGCATGATTGCACATCAACATTTTAACTCGTGATGTTTAGTTACCCCCCCCCCCCCAGCAGACACAAGACGTTGAATCAATGTTGGTTCAATATAGTAGACGATGGACCAACACATTGATTCAATGTCTGCTGGGTTATTACTTATTGCTGTGTTATAATGATTTCTTTTGTATTTTTTTGCATTCCCCATATGTACTCACACGTAATCTATATTGACCTTGAATAGTCAATTTACGTTTAAAAGTACATCTTGCTGCATTTTCAACAGATATGAGATATAGGCATATCATTGCAATAGGAAAATAAAAACGCAAATATTATGGCAATATAAAAAAATAACGATATTTTCAATACAAGAATCTTGCTGCAACATTCAAATTGCATTGCAAATGCGCTTAACCCTTACTCTGGTTAAAGCCGATATATCGGATCATGGCTATTCTGGCTAAAGCCGATATATCGGCTCCCATTACTGTATGCAAATGTTAGTACATTAGCTCGCCCTATGAATACATTTTTTAAAGCAAACCTTCAAAAATGACGAAATACTGTATACAAGTTATAATTATTGCCTCAAAAACACAAAATGGCGGCGTAAACATGCTGAATGGCAAAATGTGAGACTAGTTTTTTTCAAATTTTGTTGCGTGTACGCTCACCAGACACGAATCAACGAACAGAATGTTAAGATTTGGAAAGCGATATTTACCCCTGATGAGATTAATTATGAAAAGGACGAGATAGGCTCGGATGAAACCGATTCATAGAGTGAAATGTAGGCCGTCATGACACGGCGTGGGCGATAATGCAAAGACAAAGAAAAGAGTCAACACAAGTTGGGGTCGGCGATGATTTTAGAATGCGTGAGCTGCTGCTGCAACCAAGCGAGCCTGAGCGGCTGTGACAACATTTCAGGTAGGCTTAAATTAATATTGTATAGTCTACAAATTAAACATGACATGGGCCCTCCCGGGGAGGAGTGAGGGGATTCTGAAGGGGGGGGGGCGTAAAATGTTTTTTTTATAAATCCCATCATAGAATTATAATTAATAATTATAAGGTGGAAATGTTGATAAAATAACAGAAAAATTAACAAACGAAGCTCAGCGATTTGAATTATTTGAATTCGAGTGATGGTAATTTTTAATTGGGTGTGAGGGGGGGGGGGTCATGGAAAATGTAGGACCCACAAGATCTTGGAAAGAGTCGCTACTTTCTCCATTTTTGCTACATTTTTGCTACATTTTGTACAGTGATATTCGGTAAATCATCACCTTATTATTTTTGAACCCCTATAATTATTATTTATAAATGCTTCCTGGTAGGCCTATGCACCCAGTCATGTATTTTTATAGATGTCGCCAGCCTATATATGATAGGATCATATGGTACAAAAATGTAGAGACGACGCTGACCATTCCATTATTTGGCACGCTTACCTGGGTCACAGTGTCATGGATCATTAATTGCAGCCGGTCATATACAAATTATTCTCAAGCATGCTAAAATGTATTTGAAAATATATTTTTCAAACATTATCGTTGGCTGTGACAGTTGACTATGTAATTATTGTCTCCCTATGTATGGTCTATTTATAATATACTGGTTAAAATTATAATAGACCTATATCATGAATGTTTCAGGTAGCTATGTGACGTCTATGCTAAAAAGTCCATCTTGTTTTTATTCCAACTAATTGTTATTGCATGGATTGGTGAAGCAAAGTGAAGTTAATTGTACCTATAGTGTAGTAATATCCTATAGGACAATACATGTGTGGGTGCGCGGAATGTTATATGAATGTGTAAGGGATACAAAATTAAATCATGTAACATATTTGTATTATCTGGAACTGTTATGTTAGATGAAATGTACTAGCCACTTAATTATTTGTTTAATGTATGTTTCAGAAATGATACCTGGAGTTGTAGATGTTTGATTACCATGTAGATGTTGTCGATCCAGCTGACCAGATGATTGACTGCAAAACTGTCAAATAGTAGAAATGCTGAATGCATACATATGTAAGTTACATCATTATAAGGTATATTTAAATTTGCAAAGCTCATAAATTGTCTGGTTAGGCCCTCGTCGAATTTATACATGTAATATTTCTGGAGAAGCCACTGTCAGGTACATACATGTATCAGTAAGCATTGTTTGTTCAAAATTCACCCTGTTCACAGGGTACTGTAAATCAATGTAAAACATTGGAAATATTCAAAACATAAATCACAATACATTTAAATTACCTGCGTCTGTACATTTATGATACTAGGCTATGTGAAAACCTGATATGTGTATGGTACCTAATTAACCCTTTCAGCGCGGGAACCCACTTCAGACGTCAGACTCTGACGTCTGTAGATGTCATATTCTGATGTCTAAAGTAGATCCCCGCACTGAAAGGGTTTAGATTCGGACATTGTTGTTGATGCTGGCCTAAAAATCAAAACAATTATAGTGGCTGTAGAACCATAGAAGCGGTATTCAAGTAAAGCATAAAGAATTAACGAAGGCATTTATGATGACTTAAAATTGGAAAAAAAAATTGCTTAATGGTTTGTATGAAAATATTTCAGCGTTGTAAGGGTTGGCA
Organism: Flabesymbios commensalis; assembly: GCA_964017125.1. Lineage (NCBI taxonomy): Eukaryota > Metazoa > Annelida > Polychaeta > Terebellida > Flabelligeridae > Flabesymbios > Flabesymbios commensalis. The sequence goes on from OZ024913.1 coordinate 31,983,596, forward strand.
TTTGTTGAGTACATGTACATATTTATCTTCACCTCTGCCTAACCTAAACCAGAACTTTGTCATATTTTGCCTTGTAACAATAATTTAAATGATATAGAATACGGTTACCAATATCAATGTATTGTTATATTTGTAGGTTTACTCTAAAGCAGACAAGCATCTTTTACACAATCATTTTGTATTATCAGGGCTAGTGTCTTGGATGATTGTGAACCACGGTAAAAGAATAAGATACAGCCTGTTTTCCCGAATGTGTACAGTCCAGTTGACAGATGGTCTGCAAGCGTTCATCCTATGAGTGTACCTATTGTCTGCCTTTGTGTTGGACAATATTTCAGAACCTTATATTGGACAGTGCCTGATCTGTTGCTGGGCATTTGTCATGTAATTTGTTCATTATCATGTATACATGTAGTCGGTCTCAATATTATTAGCAGCGCTCAGTTTTTGCTGATTTCTTCATCAAATTCTTAACCATTTTTTTCTTTTTTTCATGACATTTTGCAAGAATTTTGTAGTCTTCCAGCAAGAACAGTATTATATGACAGTTTCGCGGAAATTTAGTAAACATTTCAGAAAAATTAGACCATTTGACATGACTAGTACAGTGTATTGTAATTCTTTGATTAAGAGTGAAGGAAGGGTCTGTAGAGGTGTGTCATAATAAAACGCTTATTATAGTGTTATAGTAACCTTTACAATATACAATATAAATTTTATGATTATTTTATGAATTTGTTGAGGTAGTAAAAAATAGTGCTTAAACAATCCCATAAAAATTGGTTGAGAATTGATCGACTGATGTACACATGTAGATAGTATTTAAATTAATTAAAAAAAACACTAAAGGTCATTTTTACCATATTTTAGTGAAACCTGACTTTGAAATGACCTTCATATGACGCTAGTGTAACCTATCAGCAATAAATATGCAAAGTAACAAATATTGTCTCATGTTATGTTGTGTTTAAATGGCAACATTAGTTGTGTAGTTATAAATCAAATGAGAAAAGTGGTATTCTCATTAGTCATGTTAGTTAGTAACATTGCTGCCAGTGAAGCAACATATTAGTGTGTGAAATCACCTTAGGTTATAAATGTATATCATTCCCACCAGTGTGAAAGTACAGTTTTTCCATGCCTTTTACCTTGAAATGACCTTGATGTGACCTTAGGTGAAGAGCTGCTTTAATTATAGCCCTGGTTTGTGCGACCATTGTTACTCATTACTGATATTGGCTTACACATGTTACAACAGCATAGATGTGTAGGCCTATTTGCGTTGGGCTCCAGCAGATTGGTCCAGATATGAAAATCTACCTGTTATTTGTTACATCTTTGCCTATCAGATGTGGTGAAACACCAGTGCTTTGAGCTGATTTTACCTAGCTGTGACCTTGAGATGAACTTACTGTGACCTTGAGTAACACTCTCATGAAGCACAACCCATGTCACCATGACTGTGTACCAGCGTTGGGCTTCATCAGCTTTAATGGCAGTGCTGTTCATTGGTCCAAAAATGACAATCTGCCTGTTATTTGGTCCATTTCTGCCATTTTAGAGATGAGTGACATAAGGGTGGTGTGATGGGGTATCACCCCTCCAACCCCTATATCACCCCCATAACTTCTTGGGGTTTTTAGTGTACCTCTCCGTGCGGGCCTAGGTGGGTTACAACCATCTTAGACATCTCAAATGAACATAATTAAAGCAAAAACTACAAAAATAAGCTATTTTAGCCAATTTGAGCTGATTTGACCTTGCTGTGACCTTGAGATGACCTTGCCATGAGCTTGGGGTGGCACCCCATGAAGCACAACCCCAACCCATTTCACCATGTGTACTATGGCTGTGCTTTATCAGCTTTAATTGCAGTGCTGGACATTGGTCCAAAAATGACAATCTGCCTGTTATTTGGTCCATTTCTGCCATTTTAGAGAGGGTGACATAAGGTTGGTTTTTGATGGGGTATTACCCCTCCAACCCCTATATTACCCCCATAACCTCTTGGGGTTTTTTGGAGTACCTCTGTGTTCGGGTCTAGGTGGGTTACAACCATCATAGACATCTCAAATAAACATAATTGGAGCAAAAACTACACAAATAGGCTTCTTTTACCCAATTTGAGCTGATTTGACCTTGCTGTGACCTTGAGATGATCTTGCCATGACCTTGGGGTAGCACCCCATGAAGCACAACCCCAATCCTTGCCACCATGTGTACTAGGGTTGGGCTTAATCAATTCTATTGGCAGTGCTGGTAATTGGTCCAAAAATGACATTCTGCCTGTTATTTGGTCCATTTCTGCCATTTTAGAGAGGGCAGAGCTCCAGATAATTCTTTGGTTTGAGGAGTATTTCACTCATTGAAATGGGTGATGAGGAGTGAAATATGATAAAAAATAAACGAGGAGTATTTTTCATACAACAACATGAAAGCTTTATTTACATCATTTTTTTCTTACAGTCACATAGTTCTCTTCACGTAAAAAATACAACAATCGTTTCATTTTTTTTTTTTTTTTACTTTGATGGGTATTTTAATAGTTTTTATGAGTAATATTACTCCTCAGATTTTCTATCAATGAGTATTTGCTGTTTTTACATGCGTATTTTACTCATATACGCATGTTATCTGGAGCCCTGAGAGGGTGACATAAGGTTGGTTTTTGATGGGGTATTACCCCTCCAACCCCTATATTACCCCCATAACCTCTTGGGGTTTTTTGGTGTACCTCTGTGTTCGGGTCTAGGTGGGTTACAACCATCATAGACATCTCAAATAAACATAACTGGAGCAAAAACTACACAAATAAGCTATTTTTACCCAATTTGAGCTGATTTGACCTTGCTGTGACCTTGAGATGACCTTGCCATGACCTTGGGGTAGCACCACATAATGCACAACCCCAACCCTTGCCACCATGTGTACTAGGGTTGGGCTTCATCAACTTTATTGGCAGTGGTGGTCATTGGTCCAAAAATGACATTCTGCCTGTTATTTGGTCCATTTCTGCCATTTTAGAGAGGGGTGACATAAGTTGGTTTTTGATGGGGTATTATCCCTCCAACCCCTATATTACCCCCATAACCTCTTGGGGTTTTTTGGTGTACCTCAGTGCTCGGGCCTAGGTAGGTTACAACCATCATAGACATCTCAAATGAAAATAATTTGAGCAAAAACTACAAAAATAAGCTATTTTCACCCAGTTTGAGCTGATTTGACCTTGCTGTGACCTTGAGATGACCTTGCCATGACCTAGGGGTAACATCCTCATGAAGCCCAACCCCAACCAATGTCACCATGTGTAATGGGATTTGGCTTCATCGGCTTTGATGGGATCGCTGGCTATTGGTTTGAATATGTCATTTTTTTATGTTTTTGGACAAGATCCCTTGCCAGTGACACAATGCATATGGCATATTCTCATACCAGAGTAAGGGTTAATATAAAATTGGTTAATTCAGGGGCTAATTTATAGCAGCTGATCATCTTACCCCTGACATAACTTCATCTTACCCCAACTTGGCGGGGTAAGATGGCGCGGGATATTGATAATATTACATTGCTATAACTTGTTCCAAAAGGTGATTACTGAAAAAATAGTTTTGCTAAAAGATGTAGGACAGATAAAAGTTTTTCTAAGAAATATAAGTTCTGCTAGATAGCTTGCACATTTATAAGAATATTTGCTTACATGCGCCGTTTTCCCCCGCTCTACCCTATAAATGTTTATTTATTATTATTATTATTATCACGAGATATTTCCCATAGTATTATTTTAGGTAAAGTTTGGTGAATAATGTGTAGGCATGTGATGTATATATTCGATTATTAATGTTAACTACTGTACAAGATAGAATATTACATACATTTTGCTGGAAGATGCTGCAATAATATTATGATGCGTTGAAGGTGGTTAGACTTGCATCATTCTTTAGCTTGTCATGTCTTGAATATGGCCATAGGCTTAATGTATATGTTTTGTACTTGACGCTATTAGGATATTAACCTATTACACACTGAGACTTATCAGTGTCATGATTAGGTCGTCTTACACCTGTTTTATTAACAACTGTTTTCAATACTGTACCTAATAGTCACATACGTAAACAATATTTTTCGGCCTAGTTTTGTGTCTCCGCAATAAGAGACTAATGCGCGAAAAAATAATTAATTAATTAGGGTAGTTTTAATGAGGGGATTCACAGGGGTTAAGAAAGAGGTCCCAGTCTCACGAGGGTTAATCTACAGAGCGAAAACGAAGGAATGAATGAATGGGGCTTCAGGCCACCTTTGTGCACTCTCGGGTTAAACTGGGCCATTATGACCTCCTGAGGATGGTGAGAAGAATCAGGTGACAAAGATGAAGGATGTTAGTCATAGTATAAGTAATTGAAGTGAGTGATCAGCCATAAAAGCCCTTGAGGGCAAACACTGGATGAACGCTTACTCCTCTAGTCACTTTTTTAAGAGAAGAATTATAAATGGGATTGTCCCATCGCCTGCAGCCAATCCCAGCAAACATCATACCAGCATTGGGTGAACGTCTCGGATTTGCTGGAATTGCTATATCGGATCAGATCAATAATCCCCAAAGCTACGTTGTCGTTACGTCCCACCTGCAGCTACGTTATACATGTACCTGTATACGTCGCACCTGCAGGTAGGCCTACGTGCACCTGCACGGGTTTAATTTGGAAATCATCTTGACAGGATTGTTGGGGTTTTTTCCCAGTAAACATGAGACGGTAAACAAATGTTGGTTCAATATTGGGCCAACGTCGCAGACGATGGGACAACATTAAACAGACATCGATTCAACGTCTCGTATTTAAAAATATTTTGGCCTACACTGAACAAATATTGGTTTAATGTTGGCCAAACGTCTGTGACGATAGCTCAGAAAAAACATTGGTTTAATGTAGGCCCTAATCACAGACTTCAGGTGATTTTTAAGTATGATTTGATTATGATATCTAGCGTAGTATGTTTACTGGGTATTAAATATGAGAAAAAAGGCCTCGCTGTCGTCACAGTGGAAATCGAGATACACGTTTTATTTAACCCCCACAATGCTGAAATATTTCTGGAGACCAAAGGGTTTTTTCAATTTGAAATCATGATGAATGTCTTAATTAGCTCTTTCCTCTTCATTTGAATACCGATGTTATGGATATACGGCGATTATTATTTGTTAATTCTTTCAGTGCGGAGACCGCCTTTAGACGTCAGAATCTGACGTCTGTAGACGTCAGATTCTTACGTCTAAAGACGGTCCCCGTGCTGAAAGGGTCAAGGCATGTTCAGTTACACACTGTAATGTTAATGCGGACCCATGCACGTTGTTTTTGGGTCTTCGCCAACACACACAGTGAAACAGGAAGGATTATCTTGTTCTACATGGAAATGCTATCAATCTTTTTTCTCGTGAACTTGGAAGAAATTTGTCGGTCGGCCAGCTTCGCCCACGTACCTCAGAGGCGGGGATTCCCGCTTCTGTGCATCCCAGCCACTGTCGACTTACCACCGTAATATAGGCCCATACCCAGTAAACAAAAAACATTTGTATAATATTAATTTTATACAATGTTGGACCAATATGTCGAAGACGTTGGGCCTACGTTGTATAAATGTTATCAAATGTTTTCTGTTTACCAGATGTACTGGGATATAGATCTACCCGTGTTATTAAAAACACAATACATATTCGGTATTATAATAAAAGAAACATGTGGCTATCACTAAAGTCACTATCGCAGGCAACTGAACGCATAGAAATTGAAAAGGCTTTCACGCCATGTATTGTACAGTACTACAATCTTCCACTTGAAAATACGTTTTGCATGATATAGTGAGAGCGAAGCTTCTCTCCATTATAATTGGAGCAGCACCATTAGGCCTATGGTTTGTAAAGCAGGCGATAATGGTACCACACAAAGAAACAAGAGGACTGAGGTCCTATATCACCCCCCGCCATAAATTAGGTTAGAGTTTTTTGCGGTCACAAATAGTTAAAAAGTGGTGGCCATTTTAAATTTCAGTAAAATCACCTGCACATTAGTTCTGACATCAATTTTTGAGTTTTTGCGCCCACCAAAAAATATGAAGTTCATGCATGGCGGCCAATTTGAATTTCGGTAAAACCTTGAAAAAATCACATGGATATATCCATATCGTGGGGAATGTAATTGTAAAATTAGAATGATTTACGACTGTTTTTTAGTGACCTCAAAAAAAATTGATATTGATCTGTGGCGGCCATTTTGAATTTTGGTAGCATCTTAAAAAAACACTTGCACATCCTATGTTGCTAGGAATCTTGGCGCGACTAAAATCCACCTTCCCTACGGGCGGGGGAAAAAAAAACATGGTCCCACATCAATTTCGAATGTACTTTTATTCTACTTTTTTTTCTTCCATCTCCCCAAAGAAACCTGCAATAATTTTAAAATTTCTAGCACAAAATCACACCGCCCCCCCCCCCCCCTAATTCAGCCATAGTTACATCCTCAGTCCTCCCCCAAATTATTTTAAAAAACCTTATTTTTTAGCTTGGCCGAGCAATGGGGTGGGGGGAGATTAACCCATGTAAATCAATTGGCTTAGTATTAAGGAGAGTAGCGTGCTTACAATTTGGTGACCACAATTACCAAGGAACAGCCTTCATATTCGAACTTGATCCAGCTATGGGAGGATAGACCTGTGGAATTTTTTGTATAGCAATATTTTTAATAGTAAGGAGTGATCGTGCTTAGAACAATTTTCTAAGTTTTTTAAAAAACGGCTGTGGTGACTCTAATTATAATGGAGCAGCCCTTATCTTTTCAGAGCTATGTGGTCAGTTGAACCTGGTTTAATATTAACCCTTAAACTGCTAAGCGCGACAATAGTCATTTTACCTGTTTATAGTCCGTTTTATTAACAGTTATCTGGAATGAGATTTGCTAATATTTGGTTCCAAATTAAACAAATGCGAGTAATTTTCACCCACTTGAAGTTGTGGGTCGCGGTAGCGAGACACAACTTCAAGTGGGTGAAAATATCTAATTTAGCGGTTCAAGGGTTAAAAAGGTGACACCAATCATTATGGAACAGCCCTTACAGGGATGGGTAATGTTTTATAATCGGGCAAATAGTCGCTTGTAAGCATATCGCGTTTACACCACACCGTAAACAGCGACGAAGGACAATTACCTTTCTTCGAAATATAATGCTAATTGAAAAAACACCCGTCGGCCTCGCCTTCATCGTCTTAACCTTAGTGTTATTCACGTCTGTAGTCTAGCCGTTTCGAGACATCTTAATACAATTAACCCTCGAAATTTGAAGGAGAAATAAGTTTTAAATTCGCTAGACTGGCATTACTTTCATTCATGTGTGAGGGGGATAACAGTAAACTTGACTTTAAAGCTCGTGTGACAATACGGCCCCGGCCTAATGATCAGCGCGATGTTTGAAGCAGTGGTCAGGCAAAAAAAGAAGACCTACAGAGATTTGTATTTTTTTATTCTGGTATATTTTCCTGCAATCATCAAACGTCATGAAATCATAACATTTTTTGTGAATAAGATAAAATATTTCTGCTAACTATACGTTCTTAAGGAACGATTTCCCAACAAAAGTGCAATATCCAGGGTGATTTAAATATGTTGGTAGTGATCTTCAGAACCTTGGTTGGTATTCTCTTAAAGGCCGAGATACACTCTTCGCAGTTTCCGTGGTAAACCTGGCATGTTAGATTTATTAACTGGCCCCTGTGACCTGTTGGTGACAGGCGTGTTGACAGCGTGATACTGTGCAGGCTGCTGCTCATCTCACACACACCGTGCAAGACTAGTGTGTATGGAGTATTTTTTAAATAAATAATTTCGGGCTGACCCTGCGTGAGTTTCCCTAGACATTTATATATATTATCATGATGTCAAACACTACGAACATGTCGTTTTTTCTTACACTTAAGGTATGCAGGGCGGTGGCCCTGGTGCAGTGGGAAAAGCTGCCTGCTTGCAAACTCGGGAGATCGTGGGTTCGAGCCACGCTCTGGCATTCAAGTTTCAAAGAAACAAAATGTTTCTTCCCCGCTAACTCGTAAATATTCACTATAGAGCCTCCATGACTGAGAAGTAGCATGCTCGACCTCACACTACCAGGGCTCGAATTTCGTGTTCTGTGTCTGGAGGGTAGGGTGATCTCATTCACCTCACCAACCTCAGGAGGTTCCCTGGCCCAGTTTAGCCCACATGTGGACAAAGATGGCACAAAACCCCATTCATTTCATTTTTAGGTATCTATATTTTAAAGAAAACTAAATGTTTCTTACCCTAGATAAATCATTCTTTATTTTGAGAAGCCTACACGATCTAGAGTAGCGTGCTTGGCCTCCACTGACAAGGTTAGAGTTTGAATCATCATGTATCTGGAGGACAGTGTTCCCTTGACATTGTGTGTTGAAAAATGACTTAAATTCCCATTCATTAATTCATTTCTGTACTTCCCTCTGGTTTCTGGAACAAATACGGACCTACCAACAGACACGAGACATCCAGGCAGGGGATACTTTGTTTAAAAAACAGTGTGCAACAGTTCATAGCAGCCTGCATGTGCTAATCTACTATTCTTCATACACAAAACTGCCACACCAACATATTATTATGTAGCATATGCCCTAAATTGTGTAGCAAATTGCTCTGCTACACCAGACAAATATATAAGTCAGCAAACGTTCTCAAGGTTTATTTTATATTACCGCTTTAGCTGTTATGCAAGATTTTCTAGACGGAAAACAACTAAAAAATATGGCCGCCAGTCGGCCATTTTATTCTTATTTCTCCGAAATTGGTCCTGGGTTAGCCATGTGTGAGACCTAACATTTATTCTATATTCATGGTCCAGCTATATTGCTTTGTTTTCAATGTCATTTAGAGGTCAATAGACAAAATGGCTGTCACTAACCACCATGCAAATGATATATTTTTACCAGTGACCACATTTCAAGTTCCAAAATAATATTTAATACAATATCTAGATCTAGACTAGTTGGAATCCGCTCATTTATCTGAATTATTCTTTTTTGCATTTCAAAGTTACCTAGAGGTCAAGACAAAGAAAATCCCATCTGAAATTAGAAATTTTAATCAATGATAAGCGTGAATATTTAATTGTGGAAATAATGGTCTTAAGTGTAATGCCATATGTAATGTCATATATCATTATCGAATATTCGAATATTCTCATTCACTTAGAGTGGTTACGTTATATTTAAAGTAATGTAAGTAATAGGCACCGAAAACTAATGTAATACTCATCTCAACTGATTTAAATACACTGATTTATCTACGTTTCAAAGTCATCTGGAGATAAAATTTAAAATCACCACGATAAACAGATAAATATACTCCTGTGATACTGCACGAAGGTCACACAATGTGCAGACCTCGATCATTTTAAGTGTATGTTTTATATATTCCATGCATACAGTGGTCAAATCGAAAATTACAATCAATCGTAAAAAAATCTAATTATTGAATTAGTATAAGCAGAAAAAACCTTTGAAGCCCTGATGTAGCTAATGTGAGTGTTTACAAATACGAATCACTCATGTCAAGGTGACTCCCACGAATTATAATTTACACACATAATGCGTAATACCCACACAAGTGGTGTCCACATAGCGTATCCAAAGTCTTTATAAAAGGTGGTCAACTGTCGTCTAGAGTTCAATGTGTTAATTGACTGCAACGCTCTCAGTAAAGTGTTCTAGATATTGGATATGGCGAAATAAACTTATATAGTGATGTGGGCTTGCATTATATAAAAAGACAATTTGATAAATATAGAGATAAAAGCATTTTAAAGCCAGGCAGAAAATTTTCCCTGAAATATTTATGCGTTAAATGGGAGGTCGATTTCAAAGGGTGTTTTGAAAATGTTACCTCACTTATATCTTTGTAGTTTTTTTTCTGGAATCCCTGCATGTTTTCTGAATACCTTGCCATAAAAAATAATTCTGTTGCAATTTGTTCTAGGTTGGGTCAATTGACTGGACAATTGTAACCCATGTACAGCGTGGTGGTAAGCAGCGGGCGTGGGACGTTGATCTTATGGTGATTTAATGTTGGGACCTTGTTGTAGACGGTGGACTAGCATTGAACATACATTGGATCGATGTCTCGTGTTCGCTGCGTAACTAACCAGCGAACACGGATACTACTACCCCCACACCATATTCACGCACAGTGTACTCATGGCAAGTACGAACAAACTTGTGCCAGATTTGGCATGGCGTATGCAAAACTCCCCTCTTTATTCACGTACATATACGAACTGCTAATATATAGACTAACACATCGACATTTCAAATCTCACTATCTGTATAAACATTGATGCGCCATGTACCATCACACGACTAAAAGCAGAAATGTCTTTATACATTTCTGCTAAAAGGACCCCCTAATTAGGATTAGCCTATAAGCATTCTAATTTTTTTAAGTGTTGGTGTGAACAACACAAATCCAAAATGACCGCTGTTTTGACCAAGATTAAACTGATATAATTCGATAGAATATAAGCAGATTCAAGATTTCTAGTCAATCCGGAGGCATGGATTTCAGGGCTTTAGATATAATGTTATTATTTTAGTTTATTGAATTTTGATAACCTACATTTTAATAACTTTATTATTCTTGATATTTGTCTCCTTATTATTACAAAAAGTAGATAGATGCTTCACCGTGTTCGATGCTCAAGTTATCATGGTTATGACAAAACTAATTGCAATTATTTTGTCCGGAAGTAATACAACAATTTACTTGCTGTTTTTTCAAATAACTTTTTCAAATTACATGACTCACAAAAGATTCTTATGGTTATGTTACGGTACCGGTACATGTACTACATGGAGAAAATAATGTTCATTTACAGTGAAATGCGATCTGGGGCCATTTGGGATATTATGGAAAATCTGAGCAAAATAAAAAAGATAACGACTAAAGCTCATCAGATGCCCATAGAGAAGCTGTGTACCAAATTTGGTGCTTTTGTCCGCCCGACAGGCTTTAATATAATGCTAAAAATTTAAAATTACGCTCAGAAACCTGACAATGAATAGTAATAATCATTATACTTAGCATTAAACCTGGAAAACCCTATCCTTACTTAGTTATTGATGTGTCGGGTATTTTTCCTGTTGACAATGGTGGATCATCACCACTTTCACAACAATGATCAGTTTATACACATGGTTTGCCTAAGATAGATTAACATACCTGTTTTCTGCTGAAACGGAATTTCATTGTGTAGGTGTGTGACCTACACAGACTGTAATGGGGATAGAAAAAAAAATGGATAGGTGATGATAGGTGACATAACTGTCATAATGTGCGCAAAAAGTACAATGTAATAATAAAATCTGAATATAAAAACGAGTATACGTTTACTACTATTACCGTACAATAGTACTTTGAAGTACCGTATGCTAAACTGTTAATGACGTTTAGTGAACATCTGAGAACTCCTAGAATAATCAGGATATAGGACCTGATTTGATTTTTTGCTACATGTCGATCATGTTTATAATAAATAAAGTATAAATATGTGTACTTTTTTTTAGTTTTATAGCAAATACCCCAGAAAACAAAAAGCATTGACCCAAGGTTGTTTCAATCCTGGACCAACCACCTAAACGGTAGGCCAACATCGATCTAGCTTTGGGTCAGTTACTCGTGCTCACTATGACCGGCCTATATGTCCTGAATAAACCGCCCAGAGTACTACAAAGATATGTAGCTAATAGAGTTACAGTCGAGTTACAACATTGCCTATTTCTTCCCTGTGTATTTGCTGAATGTAGGGAGGTGTAAACTCCCTGCTATATCATACTGTCAGTGCTGCCGCGATCCCAACACGTGTCTTGTTGGCTGCTTATCGGCCAGGGTATCCCATCTCCGTGATGACAGATGGAGCATTTTACGATGGCATTTTCATCACGTCTCTTGCATGGAGGTCATGGTGTCACCAAGCGGACGTCGGTCTTTAAGTGGGTGACAAATGACATATCTTACGCGTGTGATTGCACTAGATGGCTTTTTCGACCAATTACATGCCTGTGGGATCTATGTCACCCTTATTTAATACCTGTCGATCTCTGTCACAGATTCTGCAGACACATTTAAGTTAATGTTGCTAATAAAGCATGCACATATTGAGCTATTAAAATTATGAGTTATCATATATTATCAACACACATAATGAGCTCTGGTAGAGCTATGAAACTAAATAGGAGAGGTTCGTCGTCAAATGGGACTTTTCAAACAGAAAAATATGTTTTGAAGAAAATAAAAACAGAAAAGAATGTATCACAGTTTGACTCATTTTAAGTCATGTTCAACTGCATAGCAGGTGTAGAATAGAATTACATGTATATAAGTTTAACCAGACATACATATAGTTTAAATAACACAAATCTTTTCATGTCAATTTCTAATTAAAGTGTGATTCATTAACCCTTTAAATGCAGAGATGATAGAGCGAATATATATGTCATTCAGCAAATGACAAGTCATATGAAAGGTTTTCAACTGTATGAAACGTCATGCGTTCGAGTAGAGATTTATGTCTGCAAGTAGAGATGCATAGTTCAAAATCGACATACATCTGCGCAACAGCACCAACACAACAAGACGGTTTCAGCTACTTTGCTCGCAGTGACAGCTTGAGAGGAGAGATGTATACTTAAAATACGACATTAATATTTCACAGAGAGATATGTTCATGTATTTTCTTTGTTTGTTGCGGCAGCAAAAAAGCCATAGCCAGCAAACATGAGTCGTTAAATCAATCTTGGTTTATTGTTAGGCCAGCGCCGGAGACAATGCACCAAACCAACACATGTGAAAACATATGAAAAAACATCTTCCTTGTTAATTACACATCCGGTCGTTGAAACATACATTTATCGCTACTTTGAGAAGAAACATGTCTTTGAAAAATATAATTAAACATCTATGGCAACATTAGCACGAATTGAGTTTATACAAGTACGATCATTTCACTCTATTTTAAAGAGTTGCATAAATATTGACTTTGTGATGGAAAGCGTTGAAGAAAAAAGATGAAAAATCCAGTTTGATAGCCCATAGTAAATTTCGCAGAGAATAAAAATGACCATTGGTGCACTTGATCTAATAGAAGCAGGGGCTCTGTTCTGGGATGATCCAAAAACTCACGCTGCTGATCTTAACTCTTCCTTTACCGATTTCCCCCTGATAAAACTATCCCCAGAAACAGACTTATTTTTTAAGGAGGACCCCATGAGGTAGCCCCTGGGCACCATACAGGCCATAGCTATGCGCACATCGCACAAATTAAAAATACAAGAGAACATTCCGTCCATGTCACTGACCATTCTGGTTGGCGATTTTCAGCAACGCAATGCAATGAAATAGTGACTTGACAGCTTAGCTGACAACTTAACGCTAAGACTGTCTAATAATACATAGTTATCTGAAAATTGGAAGAGTATGATAAAGGTCAGAGCTGTAACGGCACCAGAAAAAGTTGAGTGATAATCGTCGAATAAGTCGAATAACAATAATTATCTCTAGGATAATCATACAAATTGCTTATCCAATTTTTCACATTTAAAAGCAAGACACATGTGATGACACATTGATAAATACTTAAATGAGGAGTATATAAACAAATGAATTGGTAAACACTGCCAACGATACTTGCCATGCCAATGCACCCTCCTAAGCAGCAATATAAGCAAACCCTTCAACCTAGTAATAAATAGAGACTCAGGAGCCTAAGTACATGTATATTATTACTTTGAACTGTAGATGCCCGCATACATTGTATAAATATCAGCAGAGCTTAGGCGGGCAAGCAGCACTTAAGTGACAATTATCATGTTGAGTTCCCGGCAAACACAAGACTTTGGCCCAGTTGGCCCAATGTTGGTCCACCGTCTATGACACTGTCCCAACATTGGTCCAAAGTATCGTGTTTGCTAAGTTACAATCGGCTATGTGTTCAGTGTTTCATGATACAGCATTCAGAAGTTCTCTGAATGACGTCTCAGATAATGAGATTTCCTATGTGGGTTTTTTCATTACAACTAAAAGTTTGTAACATTTTTGTTACGACTCATTGCAAACTTGAATTGCCTTTCTAATTTCTTCAACCATATTCTGTCTTGACACTTCAACCTAAAACAAGTGAGAGATAAAAGTAAACACAATAAATAAAATGTAAACACAAAAGATACTAAACCATTTAAAAGTGATAATGCTGTCGATCAATATGTGGGAAACACCCTCTGTGGACTTGTCATACAGATAGTCTTCGAGCATTGTGTCAGGTGTGATACTCTTTCTAACATGATGAGTCGTCAACAAACACATATGTCGACCAGTAATTCACGGTTTTCGCATATTTAGCTATGCTAAGAGTGGTCTATTTTTTTTAAAGTATTCTTAGAATAGCTGTTGGATTGTACCACCTTGCAAACACATGTACGATTTGAGATCCATTTAGTGTGTGCTGAAATAGATGGCTACTCATGAGATATCGGCATGAAAATTGACATTCTTTTTTTATTTTATTTCTACAAAGACAAACATACTGTTTCAAAAAAATTCTGAAAATACATTATTGTCCAATAAATCAAATCATAATTTCACCTTCTCAAATATTGTTATCCAAATATACGATAATTATTTACCAAAGTATTTTGAGAAAGTGTATTGGTTTCCAACAATTTTATTTGAGGGATCCTGCTTTAGATACCGCATTTTGGAGGATAATATTTGAGCAGGTGAAATAACGATTTGATGTATTGGACATTAAAGAATTTTCGGATATTTTTTGATGAGTTGGTGTATCCATGTTGAGAAGAAATCAACAAAAGTGTCCATTTTCATGCCAATATTTCGTATGTGAGGATATATTTCATTTTAGGTAAACATCAAATTGATTTCAATTTGTATATGAGTTTGCAAGGTGGTACAACAGCTAATCATAGAACATCTAAGCAAAAAATAAAAACCTCTTAGCATAGGTAAAACTGTGAATTACTGATTGTTATAAGCAGGACACCATGTTAGAAACACATCGCATTTTCAACCACTTGAGGTTGTGTTTCGCTACCGCGATCCACAACCTCAAGTAGTTGAAAAATCCTAATATACGGGACCAAAAACAACACTAGTCGTGATCAGCAGGATAAGGATTAATGCGGGGCAGTTTACACTTGGTAAATGGATATAAGCCCTCGTGTTGCAGGACCCGCATATATATATTCAGTTTCAAGTTGTTTCAGAACAAATAAAATGTCACTAGAATTGATAAATAGTTTGTGGTAAATGCTCAAATAATTCAATTTAACCCTTACGACGCTGAAATATTTTTGTATAAACCATGGAGATGAAAAAGGTTTTTTCAATTTGAAATCATCATAAATGTCTTAGTTAGGTCTTTCCTCTTCATTTAAATACTGATGTCATGGATCTACGGCCATTATAAATATTTAATTATTTCAGTGCGGGGATCGACTTTAGATGTCCGTCTAAAGTCGGCCCTCCCTCAAAAAGAGCTAAGAGAATTATTATTTTGGTCATTTCAAGAATGCAATTCCAGCTTCAACTGACGAAAAATAGAACTAAACAATTCTGCAGCACAAAGGTTAGGGAGGACTGCAATGCAATATCTGTTGATAGTGTATTTGAAGGTTATTGTAACACTTCAAAAATTGTCAACATCTGAATTGATCTTCCCTGATTTTTTCTTATGTATCTATGCATTAATGGACATATTTTAATAATTGTTGTCATTCTACAGTAGTGCTTGCGTACCATATGTGTTTGTTGATATTGTACACAAAGCAGTTACAGATAAACATTCAGGTAAAAATAAGGCCTGCATCCTAATTTGACACTATACACAATGTGACCGAGACTATTTTTTTTTTAAATTTTTGCTCATTTGTTTTGGTCATGCTACAGATTCATTTATTATGTCATTGAAATTTTAATTCATACACAAATACGTCAAAAAATAGTATCGTCACCTTGGATATGAAAGGGTGTATCTGTCACTTTACAAAGTGGCAGACACACCCTTCATATCCAGGGGGACAGTATATTTCCTGGAACATACCTCATCCCTGGATACTACATTCCTCAGTTTGATAGTATTGTTCTGTATTTCGGACTCGCCTATCACTACAACAAGAGGAATTCCCATCTCTTCACAGAACTGTAACTGATTTAGCAGCTTGGGATTCTTCTTGTATGACTGCTCGGTCTTTAAACACAAAAAAAACACATCATCTTAACCCTTAGAGCACTGATGTCGACTACAGTAGACATTATATCTCAGTACCTGTACAACCAGTTTTCAAAAGTAAAATATGCCTTTAATCTTGAAACACTGATATATGATCTGACTTAAATTTCACAAATCATGTAGTGGCTGAAAATTTAATTTCTTAGTTCAGTGCTCCAAGGGTTCACCCTTAGAGTACTCATGTCAACCTCAGTAGACATTCTGTGTTTTTATTAGCACATACATACATGTATAAGCCCTGATAACGAGCTGTTCACAGTAAAATATGCCTTCAATCTTGAAACACTGATATATAGCGGGACTCAAATTTCAGAAATCACACAACTTCAAGTGAGTGAAAATTTAAGTTGACTAACTAAGGGTTATGATATGATAAGAAATTCATTTTTCAATGTTTCATGTAAATAGCTCAAATTGATATAATGATTCTAATATTCAAACTGTTTAAATATTTAAAAAGGCCTCGTCTACGATTTCAACTGAGCCGGAAATAATTACTTTACATCGTATACCAGTTATACTACCAGTACAGGTAAGTCTTAATAAAAAAAAAAAAATTAAAAAAAAATCTTAATTGTTATTGCACCAGAAAGATGCATTGATGCTTAGTGATGGTGAGCTGGAAAGAATCAGTTATGGTTAAGTTGTTAATTGTGAGCTCGGTAGATTTGTAAAAATATGAGACTGGTAAAGAAGGATAGATTTACCTTGATATCTGCCGCCCAAAGTTCATTGCAGAGTTTAAGTCTTTCCTCAACCATATTTTTCTGCGCAGAAGCCACAAAAACTTCAGTATCTGTGGTACGCACAGCTTTTTTCTGAGCTTTGTGACGAGCTTCAATGATGGAGAAAACTCTCTCAACACCAATGCTGACGCCAACACATGGTACTTTCTTACCCTTGACATCGAACATGCCTACCAGATCATCATACCGTCCACCACCTGCTATACTACCAACACCCGTGGATTCTCCTGATGCATTAGGCTGGTTTGTTTGACCTGAATAAAACGTAAAACTAAAGGTGACCATATCAGTGGCACTATCAGCTGTAGGTTAAAAGAACCTCAAGACAAACAGAAGCAAATATTTACAAAGAATAAAAATATCAAATCCAGTTTTTACTAACCAATAATTAAAACAACAGCCTTGACAATGACCTGCTGAAATGTAATGAGATGGCTCGCACTTTAAATGAAAATTCAAAATGAATAGTTCAAATTTTGATGCCTGATAAATGCTGTAACTTTGTAAACTACATGTACTATTTAAAACAGCTAACGGTGGTCAAAAAGTGACACTTAAGAAAAAAATGATGGAAAACTAAAAAATATTGCATCGTCTAAAAACCCTTAAGGCTCTCAGCTAATAAATTTAAATTTTCAGTCTACAACTAAATATAGGTTGAAATGTCAAGGGGGTATATGATTATCACAGATTTGATACATATTAGTGACAGCACACCAGTCATTGGTGAACATAATGCTGAAATTCTAAATAAATCTACTGACGAGTTTATTAGCAGTAACTGTTTATAGCAAAATGAGGTCAACGCCACAGAAAGTAAAAAAAACAACAATCCCCAGTAGCTTCAGAATTACAAGTAGACTGATCTAGTCTTATGCATGGTGTGCAAGGTTATTATGTTGGCACAGACAAGTCCATAAAATTATTTTGCATAATTGTCTGTATCAAAATGGTCTGGAAAAAATAGTGTTTGGCAGAAAATGTGATTAAAAAAATGTGAAATCTTACTGAAATTTAACAGGGTGAAGAGCATATGTCCAAACATATGTCCATTTATAAGTAATATTATTTGAAAGTTCGCACAAATTCCCCTGAAGTAATGAAATCTGTTGTAGACTCAATAGCAGGATATGCCTACAATAGGATAAGGATACAATAATTTTATTAATATTCTTAAATGTACCTTTCAAAACAGCTTCATAAATAACTCCAGTATAATAATCTAGCCCACGTGCAAGGCTGAGGTCAAATAATACCTGCAAAAGAGAAAATCACAATATAAAACTAATATTTCAATTTTATTAAAAAAATTGTGCTTTACACTCTTGAGAGTAAAACTTGTATCCTTGTCATTAAGATAGAGCAGGATATTCAGCATGCAATTGAATTGCTTGTAGAAATATAAAGTACCTTGTCTGAAATGTTATACAATCTGCAGTAGGCGAGGAGAACTTTGATTTCTTGCAGACCTTGCATTGCTGCAGCATTTTTTGAAAGGCGCTCATCCTGCTCTAGCTTAGTAACCAGGTCCTCACCACCTGTACACATTGATACAAACACAAAAACCTTAACCCTTGTCCTGCTAGTCCGGTATATATATGGGGTTAAGGATGTTTCAGATTAATAAAAATATCACTTAATTTGATAAAATAGTTTTTGGTAGATGCTTAGTTGATCCAATAATTTAATATTGGACATGTCAATTTTTCAAATATAGTAATATTTCTCGTCATTTGAAGCTGGAAATTGTGTTAGCAATTCCAGCTTCAAATGACGAAAAATACAATTGGAACAATTCAGCAGGACAAGGGTTAAAGTGTTAATAACACTACGAGTCTACTTAGCCTTCAGTCATGATGCACATAGTGACATAAGAATTCAGATAATCGTAATAACAAAGAAAACAATAAAAATTAAATGCAACCAAAATGCTGTTTCAATGTTGAGCCATCATTTGCGATGCTGGCCCAACATTGCAACAACATTGGGGAGGCACTTTTTGATCTTCAGGGGAATTTTGTTATTTGTCCACTGAAGGAAATCTAGGACTTGTGGGTCGCTTTCTCTGAAATTTCTGATGTTTTCAAAACTTAAATTGATATCTTTACAATTCCCGGTGTTATAGATAACTCTGCACTTTTTCTTTATATGCCACGTTGAACCACATTTTTTGCTGGTTTTCATATGTCACATATTGTTAAATGGACTGAAATATTATTCACAACAAAAATAGCTGGAAAGATAATTAGAGCGTGTACTTAAAGTTTATACGATTACAGAAAAAGTTCATTAGTTGCAGTGAGTATACAATATACTGCACAGTATAAAATATTGTGATATTTCATCAATTCATTCAGTCTCACTAATTAAATATGTTCTTCTATAAATATACATTTTTTATTTAAAAAAACAACAACAATGGCATAAAAAACATAAGGCATTGGACATAATGCTAAAGACAATAACTTACCACTTAATTGTACATATTCTCCAATCAAATTAGCGGCATCTACTGATAATCCCTTTTCGTCAATCATTTCAGTCTTAACATCTTCCCAGAATGTCTGAAAACAGTAAAAAATAGCTCTTCTTAAACCAGTGAGGAGGGGAAATTATGTCTTGGATAGTACTTATTAAAAGCTGTAAATTCCCTGTAAAAAAATTGAAGTAAAAAATTTGAATCAGCTGCATTTCTGAACTGAACTAAAATTACTAACCTTGTCCAGTTTATCAACAGAAGAACAGATTGATCTAAATTTGTCTGCGGGGACACCACAAGCAGCAAACATACCATCTAATATTTTCCTGTGGTTAACCTGAAACCCAAATTAAATTATAAATGTATTGTGTATATATACTGTACTTAGTCTAATAAAGGCCCATATTCCAATAAGCGCCCACTCCTCTGATCTAAAAATAAAATCTATGATTGTGGTACACAATAGACATTTAAAAACACGCTAATAAGTGCACATCTCCCTGCGGATACTATAATTAACACACAGGGAGTTTATTATTATATATACAGTAGATACAATACATGTCCGCATGAGATGCTTTGGTTCAGTTGATTGAGTGTGTATTCTGCCATAAGAAATTAATTGATTCACGCAGAATAAAAGTGTACAGTATTTCATAATCAATTATTATATAAAATAAATACACTCATTCCCTTATATAAAATTAAATCTAAAGGATAAAGTGGTCAATTTGAAGCTGTAGATCACATTCCTCATCCCATCAGTCCAACCAGTAGCAGCTCAGCTGCTAAACTTTGCTTTGCATTTATTTTTTGCTAGTGATGAGGACCTGCAATAATGAAGATCTACTGAACCTTATGGATATGTATCAGCCCGCTATTTTTCATAAAATATGAAACAATACATTCAATAGAATGATTTTGTGCAGACATTGTTATTTATTGGTAAAATAACAATATAGGCCTGTGGTACCTGCCACCAACAATGTCAGAGGGTGGAGTTAAAGAGTGAATTGGATGGGTAGTAAAAGTGGCAAATAAGACTGTATACAATGTGTTGGATCTATCTTTCTCTTCACAATAACCGGGATAACTATAACTATATATAACAAATGTTTTTCTTCAAATTGTGCATATGTAAATGATTATTACCCACTTGAAGTTGTGGGTCGCTGTAGCAAGATCTATACAACTTCAAAAGGGTAAACATTTAACCCTTACCATGCTGAAATATTTTAACAGAAACCATGGAGACCAAGGACTTTTTTTTAGGATTTTTTTTTAATTTGAAATTATGTTAGGGGTTTACGGCCATTAGAAATATTTTAATTCTTTCAGTGCGGGGGCCGTCTTTAAAGACGTCTGTGAAGACAGTTCCCACGCTGAAAGGGTAAGTGTTAAAAAAGAAAATCATACCTTGATTGCGAAATCCCCTACATCAACAGCACTTAATATTTCAGAAACTATCTTGAGACACTCCGCATCTGGCAACATTAAGTCATACTGACCAGCAATGTCAAAATCCTACAAAACATAAGACACCAAAAAATCAAGCTTTTCATGATCTCAAAAAAAAAACATTTTTTCAAAAAATATAACAGTAAATAATTTTATTAAGTACAAAAGTGCACGCAACAATATCCCGCTGCCATTACTGAACTTGAAGTTATCTCACCCACAAGGTCAAATTATTGACGTAAAATGCGAAAAATCACAATAATACTGCCATTTTGAATTTTTTCAGCCATTATTGAACTTGCATAACAAATTTCAGAATGATACATGAAACACTTTTCAAGTTATCGTGCCCACAAGCAAATGTTAACACGGACGCCGATGCCAATACCGACGAAATTCAATTGATAGCCCACCTTTTTTTATTTGAAAATTATAAGGCGGGCTAATTAAAAGGGCGGGCCTAAAATATTACATGTATGAATATCCGTACTAGAAATATGTTTTCGCAGAGTAATCAGTCAGAAAAGATCTCAGAAAGTTTAACAGTCAGATAAATATAGTCTGTAATGTTGAATAATAAAAAAAACAATAGACAGCACTAAAACAATAGATCTTCATCACATAGTGGGTGGAGACATAATTATTCAGTGTTCATTACAGAAGGATTTTTCTTTGGGACAATAGTCCCCTCAGAGCTAAAAAATTGCGAAAATTTGTAAAAAATATTGGCAGGTAGATGGGACATCCTATTAAATCCCGCAGCCTGTATTGAACACTGATTATTACAAGTGTGTATCAGTTAGAATGACAAAGAATACTTACGCATTGGTAGAACTCCCTGTAACGACCTCTTGCAACAGCTGGCTGATCTCGTCTGTACACTTTGGCAATATGATATCTCTTAATGTTACTAATTTTGTTCATAGCTAGATAACGAGCGAATGGTACCTGAACAAAGTTAAGGTGGCAAGGCAATAAAGTGATATGGTAACATCATGAAGATTATTAGTAACAAATGTGACTGTAGGGGAAAATTTGTTTTAAAATTATTGAATACATGCAGCATTTTTCTCATCTAAGCTGTAACTTGCTAGACATCCTTATCATTGAATGATGTATAAATATTTTGCTAAATTGATTAGCAAATGGACAAAATTACGTAGCATTTTGCTATGCGAAACTGAACAAATTTCCCCTGGACTGTATGCCGAAGACATTAAAAGAATATACGCTAGATATTGCCATGTCAGTCATTCAAAAAAATTCTCTGAAAAAAATATATACTTTAGAAAAGCTACGTCAAACTTTAATGATAAAAATCCTAAAAAATGACCTATGGTAGTTTGCAGAAAGAGGAAAAAACAAGACCTGCAAGACCCTGCTGGACCAGTCTTTATAAACAATTCCATGATACATTGTCATCCATTTTGAATACTCATGCTCCTCTCAAAACAAAATCAGTTTCTCCTAAACCGCCGAATCCTTGGATTACACTAGCAATTTAAGCAGCCAAACGGACACGATGATATCTTGAACGCGTCTGGCGGAAATCTCCTTTTCCATCAGATAGATCAAAATATGTTAAGCAAGCCCACCTGTGTAATAGAATGATGGAGAGAGCTAGGTGAGAACATATTGCAAATTACATTCATGAAAATTAGAATGGCTTTGGAGGGCGGTCAACTCAGTACTACACCGAGTTCCTAATACATCAATGCCTTCCACAAGTGATATCACCACACTTTGCCGCAGTTTTTCCACCTTTTTTGTAAACAAGATAGAAAAATAAGAATGAAATTTTGTGATCCCATGTGCCTCATATTCCACCACCAGAAATTAATTTTTCAATGACATCATTCGAACCAGCCACTGCAGATTAAGTTAAGAAATTAATCATTTCTTCCAAGGACAAGTCCTGTGATCTTGACCCATTGCCTACCAAATTATTGAAATCTTGTCTAGATATATTGCTAACTCCCATCACGAACATTGTCAATTTGTCTTTGGAATCCGGCTTTTTCTCAGACGTTTTGAAAGTATCATACATCACACCCTTATTAAAGAAACCATCACTGTCTAAGGATGACATGAAAAACTATAGACCAGTTTCGAACCTAAATTTCATTTCTAAAATAATTGAAAAAATAAATTCAAATTGTATCCGGTCCCATCCAGACAAAACAACCTATCAAACTCCAATCAATCAGCATGTAAACCTCTTCATACTACAGAAACAGCCTTGCTAAAAAATCAAAACGACATCTGTATGAACATGGACAGTGGCAAGACCACAGCATTGGTCTTGCTGGACCTTTCCGCAGCCTTCGCCACCTTGGACCATAGCAGTATCATTTCAAGAGCTCTTGTCCGGCTGGTATGGTATTTCTGGAACAGCTCTGAATTGGGTCCGTTCCTACCTATCAAATCAGGTTCAAGGGGTTAAAATTCTAAATTAACTTGGGGGAACCGTTGAAGACGGATTATGGTGTCCCCCAGGGCTCTGTCCTGGGACCACTCCTATTCACTCTATATACAACGCCCCTGAGTAGTGTTGTCAGTAGGCATAACATCTGCCACCATCTGTACCCTGATGACACACAGATTTATCTTACTCTTTTCAAAACAGATCTTGAGATGTCACTGTCGCTGGTCCAGCAGTGCTTGCAAGACGTCTCCGACTGGATGATAGCTAGCAAACTCAAATTGAATCCTGACAAGACAGAATTTATACTAATCGGCACTAAAGCACAACGAGACAAATTTAAGAATTCCCTACAAGATTACTTGATCAGGATGTAACACCAACTGATTCGGCACAAAATTTAGGGGTAGAATTTGACAAGGATTTTAATTTTAAGAAGCATATATCACAAGTCTGTCCATCATGCTACTATCATATACCTGATTTGCGTCGCTTGCGCAGATGTTTAACAGCGGCAGTGACTACAGCAACTTTACTTGTTTCGAGCAAGCTAGACTATTGTAATTCTATCCTCTATAACATTCCAAATCGCAAAATAAACAAGGTGCAGAGTGTTCAGAACTGCTTGGCCAGGGTTGTGAACAGTTCTCCACGATTCTGCAGTGTTACACCTTTGTTAAAATCCCTACACTGGCTCCCAGTTCAATTCAGAATAAAACACAAAATTTGCAACCCCACATGTAAAGTAATACATTCATGTCAGCCAGTATATCTACATAATCTGCTCAAGCCTTTAAACAGAACCCATAATCTCCGCTCCTCAGATGATGATCGACTGGTTGTTCCCAGAATGAGTTCAAAGATGGGCGAAAGGGCTTTTTCGGTTGCGGCCCCCCAGCTCTGGAATTGTATACCTCTTGAGATTAAAAAATCTAAATCTGCACAGTCATTTCGGAAAAAATTAAAGACTTTATATTTCGGCCAAGCCTTCCCATCCTAAATCCTCTGTGTCCTGGCATGCTGGATCTACGAATTGGAACATCAAACAGACAATGATAATCGAGCCTGATTCAGATCTGCAGCGCCTCTGAGCTCGGGACACCGAGGATTTAGGCGCATTAGGAGTTTTTTTATTTCACTTTCTTTCATTTCATTTCATAGCTGGTATTGGTAACAAGTCATTGTGGATGATGACAAGCCAGTAACAGCATTCATGAAATCACTATTGACCATTTAAACGCCGGTCCCGATTATATTCGGTTTTTTACATTTTGTTACTAGAATATTACATATTAATTTTTAAACATATAAAAGCAATAAATCAGCAAGATTTGAAAAAAAGTTGACTTCCATTTTGTCAAATTTCTATACTTTTCACTCACTTGAAGGTGTGGATCGCTTCAGCAAGACACAACTTCAAGTGGGTGAAAAATTCAATTTAATAATTTAGTGTTTAAAGGGTTAAACATTTACATAGCTGATGCAATTTCGGGAGATGACGATATTGTATCTGAAACAAGCTAAATTGGCAGGTTGCTGAAAGCTATGCAGCATTGTATTTTAATATATTAAAAAAGATAGGGATTGTTATCATTATTAACTAGCAAATCAAGGATACTGTAAGATCGTATCGCAGGGAGAGAATCTCCCCTCCCTGGTCCTTAAGATCATAGATCAGCTTTGCATCTTCACCATATTTCCCAGTTAATGTGTCCTGAAAAAGAAATAATGATATCATTTATGTATTATGTTTACATATGTATCACATTTTCAAACGTATAAGACGCGACTTATACGTTTGAAGGCTGGTGTGACTTATTATAGTCCAATACGAGATCATGGTTCAATCATATTGTCATGCATTTTGTTAATTATTGACATCCGGGGTCATGTCTGCGACTGAGGTTGTGCAGTTCTATTTAAGCATGTGCTGTCCTGTCCGGTTGGATCCAGACATTTCCTCAGAAGTGATGGCAAATGGCCCATGCATGATGGCACTATGGCTGGAGACCGCAGGAATAAAGAGTGCACATTTGCAAATGTCATGCCAAAAAATTTTAATATAAATGTAACTTTATTTCAAACAATCCAGTTTTCCACATATGCGACAAAAAGGGTAGTGGGCACGATTTAGGAAAAATAACGTTGACATTGCTATAACATACATGCGAATACAGCTGTTGTCTAGCTATTATACATGTATGTATAATAGCTAGACAACAGCTGTATTCGCTGGTATGAATCTCAGCGTTGTGAGCCGTTCGGCGCCGCATCTAGCAAAGTATGTCAGTGCGAGTGTCACTGAACATAGTCAGGCAGGTCTACAAGACAGGTGCATCATGTCTACCGGTGCAACTTATTTATGTTATGAGCCTTATATTGAGCCTTATTTTCCAACTGGTGCGACTTATAGGCTGGAAAATACGGCATAATAAAAAGCAAATATTACTAATAATTTTGACTGTTACAATTGTGATATAAAGTATTGCTTATAATCAATGAGTGTACTAGGTACCATAACAGGGTTCTGCCCACGGTGAGCGGCGCTGGGCGGCCGCACTCAGCACTCTGACACGCCGCCCACCACAACAGTTGGAGAAAACATGGGGAACTGAGTATTTTGATTATCAAAACATAGAGCTCTGTGGTATAAAAATTTACATTTTTGATGCCAAGACCTCCCAGCACTGCCCAATGTCTGGGCAAGACCTTGCATAAATTCTAAGAAAAATAGGGTGTAACAGGCTTAAACCTATCAATCAACCCTATGATGGCATAACCCTTATCTTAATGGAAATATAAAATATTATTAAGGAGATGAAATGATGTGAACACAAAGATGCAAACACAGTGAGAGTTCTACAAGCTACAGCTGTTCAAGTATCTTTCTCAATTCTTCACTGGGAATTTGTAAACCAATCTGAAAGACACTTAGAACTAAGAGAAATAGATATTCTCACAGAAATATGTTTCCATTCAATTTAAAAAAAACATACAGGAAGTTATGACTGATTGTCATATTGAATAAATTTAAAAGTTGGCAGGGCACACTTCAAAGTAATTGAATAAATAGAGCACACAAGCTTAATAGCCCATGTAGACCAAATATGACAACTTGAAGAATGTAAAGTCAAGTGTTAACAAGGCCCCTCGGTGACGGAAATAGGCCTCAGCCTCTAATTCAAAAATCATTTGAAACAAGAGCACACTCGATAATAAACCGCCGCCATGATTGAAATTGTCCAAGAACTGGTAATGTATGCATATTACAAATTTGCGCAGGATACATTGACAAATTTTGAAGTTATCGCGCCCACAAAGCAAGATAATTAACGTCAAATGTCGTGTTCAATGATCCACCTATCTAGCACAGATTACTGTGTATATTACAGATATTGTTGTCAATGATGGTCGCAAGTCAGCATTTTTTTAATTTTATTTTAGGAAGTTGCCATTAAAGGACTGTAGTCGCTTCAGGTATCAAATTACGGTATTGTGCAAAGCTATCCGATTTAAATACGATTCCCGGCAAAAAATTATCCCAACAGACATAATAAAATAGTTATTAGCTAAAGAAGTGGCGGATTTGCCGAAATATCCAGAGCGGCCGGGATCTCGCAGCCAGGCAGTTGGACGAGCATGTGACGTCACATGCCGGAGACATGACTCTGAGCGGTCTGCAGAAATCGTACATGTTTCAGTAAGTTTGTGTGACAGCTGATCGATGGTCGCACACTCTTCCTGTGTTTTTCATGCATTTACAAATATAATATATCTTAATCGCAGTTGCTTTTTTAACATAAATTATCTGGCTTTAAATCTGTCAAATTATTTTCACATGACATGACAATAACTTGATTAGGTCGTCACTTTTGTATTGCACTGTCATCTAAAAAATCCCGATCTCGGGAGACGCCATGACACACACTGCACAGTGCTGCATGTTGACAGGCCAACCCGGACGAACCGATTCTGGTTGCTCTATTCAACTGCAATGAAACTTTTTGAGTTAGCCTAACAGTCAATTTAACCTTATTAAAGACTATATTTGTATTATTATGACACATATTCCCAGACTGCTCAACATCAGTGGCCCCGACCTGGTCACAGTGTCAGTCATACTCGCTGTGACTCTCACAGTCCATGCAGTCTCAGTCTCACTGTCACACTCGCAGTGTTGTGTGTTGGCAGGGCTGGTAGTCTAGCATGCACATGCACAGACGACAGCCTCAATTTTCCAACCAAGTCTGATACTCCAAAATAAAGATATGCATGTGGCTAGGCCCAGGCCAGGGGCTGTAGGGGGCCTACTCGTTTAGGGTCTACTAGCCTACTTAGGCCTATAATATAGGCCTAGTATATAGGCTTTCTAGGCCTAAATATTATTAAGTGAAAATTAAAGAATGTCACTGACATAGACCTATTATATGAGTCCACTGTCCCATTTGTGTGTAATACTAAAAAAAACATAGAATATAAATATCTAGGCCAGGGTCTACCATAAAATTATTGAAAACATAAAAAATCAGAAGACCTACTTATAAACCTAAGTACAACTAGGTGAAGAATAAATATATTTTGTTATTTTATTTGGCACGTAGGTCTAGACATAATAGTATTTCACGAGGACGAAACGCTTGAAAAACAAAATTATATCAATTTCTGGTCATAAAAAAAATTATGAACACTTATGAACTAGATGAAGAATAAATAGAGTCTATATTTTATTTGGCACGTAATAGTATTTCGCGGGCACGAAACGCTTAAAAAATAATATATCACTAATTTCTTGTCATAAAAAAATTATGTTTGCACTATTATGAACTAAATGAAGAATAATTATTATTTTAATTGGCACATAGACTAATAGTATTTCGCGGGCACGAAACGCTTAAAATATAATATTTCATCAATTTCTAGTCATAAAAAAATTTATGTTTGCACTATAGCATCTATGAACTGCCATTAGTTTCTTGGTAATATATGCTATTTAGTAGGGCACTAATATAGGCCTATTTTTAGGCACATAATAATATTTCATCGCATGAAATTATATTTCACCCGATTTATTGCACAAAATAATATTTAATCACCACAAGATAATGTTTTCTGGCAAGAAATAGTATTTTCTGGCACTAAATAGTGCTTCTTATACATGTAGACCAATGTGACAAAAAATATGAATATTATATAGGTCCATAGTAGGCTGAAATTGTGAAATAATTAGCATTTTTCAAAACTTCTTACCATTCAGGTATATTGAATGTGTTTATTTAATAGGCCTATGCATATTATTAATGCATAGGTACAGAGTTCTGGTTCTATGCATAGGATTCCAGTGAAATAAGCAATAGGGCTTTAAACCTTCCAGGTGTCAGATCTTAGACAAAAAAGTGTTGGTGACAGATCTTTTTTTGGACTTAGCCTACAATATGGCATGGTATGTAGGCCCACTTTCTTTTTAGATGAAGTCTGCACTTAAAGTTAAATTTTTTAAAAGGGGATTTTTTTCTGTAGATAATGTGTTGAAACATAAGTTAAATTATACTTTTTGATACTGTGTATGAATTTAGGGAGTTTTATGTTATATATCAGACAATATTAGGCCTACAAGTACATAATTTTAGCCTTCACCTTGACAAATTATGAAACACATGATATTTTTTCTGATATATATTTTTTTTGGGGGGGGCGGGGGTTCAACAAAATTGAATAGACTAGTAGGCCTAGGCTTACATGTACATGCACATACAATTGCTGATATATATCTCAATCTGAATCATGCCAGATTTTATACTTGTAACTGAAGAGATCAGCAAGATAGACAGGCTATTTATTATTTTTAATATAGCAAAATAAATAGCCTATCTTGTGAGTGGTTGAAATGGTTTATTTCAATAATTTTTGCTAATGCCTAAATGATCAAGGCCTTTGAAATGAGCAAGATGTGTTTAGTATGAGAACAAAGATGAAGCCTAAAGTTCGCAAATTATTATTTCAGGGTCTACATCTTGAAATAGGGTTCAACTGGGGATGGTTTGTGAAAAAACATTCTCAATTTGACATGGGGAAAGGCACTTAGCCTAGGGCTTATCATTTGATTTTGAGGAGGGACTTCAGTATTTTATATAAAGTATAAAGTAAGTTTTCTCTAACCAACATTAAAAAGACAACAACAAATCCAAGTGATTTTTGTTTACATTTTTTTGCTCTTAATACTTGAATAAAACATCCATCACAAATTTTAATGGCTGTTTTATTCCAGTATAGACCTAAATGTAGGCTAAATGTCAATAATATCATATAGTGAAGCCATGCCTCAAGAAGAAATCACAAAGCATACCTTTTTTATATTGAGAATTGTTTCAATTAATTATTCAAAAAATGAAACAGATTTTGTATCAAAAGCTATATAGATAGGCTACACAAGAACTGGAATTTTGTGTACTTGTTAAAGAATCATTCAGCTTCAAAACGCGCATGCCTGGGACGGTCAAGTGTAGGCCGACAGTAGCCTATTGAGTACAGATTGACGGCATTAATATAGCCACTGAACTGATTACAAGATACCACTCAAACGAGACATTGATCCAATGCTGTTTTAATGTTAGACCAACGTCTGCGACGCTGGCCCAACATTGAACCAACATTAGATAAATGTACAATGTTTGAGAGAAAGTCCTCCTGCCCAGCAAACGCAAGACATTTGTATGACATGTATGCAATGTCGGCCCAACGTCTTCGACGTTAGTCCAACATTGCATTAAGTCATACAAATGTTTTGTGTTTACTGGGTGACAATACAAACTTGGGGGTCAAGCAGTTTCCAAATCCCCCAGTAATACAGTCAGTTTGCTTGCAAGTAGGCGACCAAGTAGGGGCAAAAGACAAGGGCTTTGAATTATTAACTCATAGATGTCGCTCAAGTATATATGAACTTGCTGTGATTTGAGAACTTGCTCTTAATGAGGCTTTGGGTATGAAACGCATATTTAGTATTATTATGGAATAGGGCCTTGGCTTACCCACGGGCACTATTGCCTTCTGGGGGACCCTTGTCCCGCGAATTTTGACAGTTGACTACACCTTTAAAGTACTCATCACCCCATACCTTCAGTACCAAGACACACAATTATTTTTTCCTAGCCTTATTTAATTTATATAAATACTCCTGGCCCCTTACTAAAATACAAATGGATGCTTTCTTATGTTATGTCTCCTACCGTGTAATGTGGGTATCAAAACGGAAAAAATGATATGAAATTATGTTCTGTCTGCATTATTTAAATGTTGGGATATGAACTCATTTCATTAAGATTTGTCATTTTAGATCTAGCAGTCTTACCACAAATTTAAAAAACAAAATTCCTGATATTTTATGACAAAATTGAAACTTGAAATGAATCAGACACGGTAGCGAATTAATGGTCTGAAGAAAAGGGGGTCGCAGGGCCCTGGAGTTTTGGGAATTGTGTAGTCATATTAAAAGTTCTGGTCAATTACTAACCTTTTCCTGACTATAATGCATTTCTGCTAATAGTAATATTAGGCCGCCTAGATTCATACAGGCACATGCATATTGTCTATATGATAATATGTTAAGAGTATATCTCATGTTATCATTGAAAAAAAAAAAAATTCTAGAAAAAAACATGTGGTTCATTTTAATTTGATCATATCTATAGGACTAAGATGTGTAGGCTTCTTCTATATATGTAAGGGGGCTACCATTTATTTTCCAGGGGGGGGGGGGGGGGGTTGCTGAGTATTTTAAATTAAATATGTTCAGGCTGAATTTTTGTGAAATAATTAATTGTCTGAAGGACAAAAATTAAAAAATTGTAATCATCGTTTCACTCGGCATTATCAAATGGCTTTAATTTGTGAGGACTTCCTTACCTTCCATATATCAATAATAGGCCTGATTAGGAATTCAACCTTGTATACAAAATTTATTTCTTAAGAAAGTGAAATTATTATTTTGCTTGAAGCTGATTGTGGAAAAATAAAGTTCTGCAGTCCGAAGTGAAATAAATAATTTGCCCTGGGGCATAGTACTATATATTATAGGGCCTACTGTAGGCTTGGATCTGGTAATTTTCGCGTGTTCAAATTTTCACGAATTACTGATTTTGGGACTTTTCAGGAAGTTTAGAATTCACAAATTTGTATTTTTCCTTAGTAGGCCTACAGCTATTATAATAGTCTGGACCTAATAATATTCGCGAGATTTTTTAATTCACAAATTTGTCCTTTCGCGAAAATTAAAACCTCACAAATTTTACCAGATCTTGATCTAGTATACCGTATGTCTACTCTATGATTATGATTCACATATAATATTATCAGATTATAGGGGCCTAACTGTAACATACCTAACTATTAATTCAAGTGGACCTAAGCCTAACTTCTAAGTTAGGCTTACTGACAATTGAATAGTGTGTAACAGTTACTGTGGTACCGGGTAGACTAAAGAGTTTTCTTTTGTCAAGTTAAAAAAAATCCAAGAAAAACTCGAAGTGGGTGGGTGGTTCAAGCCCCAACTCGGATTTTTATTCTTTTGGGGAAATTTTGTGTTTTTTGTGTTATTTTCATGTTTCCAAATGTTTCCAAAAAAAATGGATAGGGGGGTGGGCGGGTGGGATATCTGATTAATCCGACTTTTTCTCGGATTTTTTGATTTTTTTGATAAGACCCCTAAGTGTGGACTCAAAAGTAATACATAAATATTAAGAGACTAGGGTCTAGGCCTACATTGTCAATAGCCTGGCCTGGGTAGGCTATAGCCTATAGTATAGCTAGGCCTATAGTATAGGCCTACTCAAGTAGACTAGTACTGTTATGTTATGGTTTGGGGGGAATTTGCCATTGACTGTCACTGTCAATCACGATGCTTTCTGAGAGAGAAAGCCCAAAAAGCAGTACCCAGTAACTACTCACTTGTAAAGTAAGTATACCACCTTTTGGCTTTGGCATTTCCACGACAGTGGACATGACTGCATGACAGATGTCAACATGACCATGATGCGGGAACCAATGCATTTACTGTAGAATCTAAGCCTACTGATGCCATGGTCACTGTGGCTTGAAGTGCCGGGTGACAGTGAACTTCGTCTGAGCTTACTGTTAGGGTAGCCTACCAGTCAGTGGTTACCGGTCCCGCGCTGGAGCTGCTGAATAAACATTCCACTTTCAAGACGAAGTTCAAGATTGATGGCCGAATTTTTATTACAACTTAAATTATTTTCAGTTAGATGTAATATTGAATAGACTTATTATAGATAGCGGCAGGGCGTTGGGGCGCGAGGGGCGCTCAACAAACAAGGGCAACCAGTGACTGTTGATCGTTGATCAGGGAGATGACGGCCAAAAAAACTTGTAAACAAACAGACACCTGGCTTAGGCCCTACTTACATTGCAGTTTGTCAGTGATCTGCACAAGGAAAAACATGTTTGATGATTAATTTAAGCTTCTCAGCTTTTTCAAAGGGTAATCGAGTGATATTTGTATTTAAATATCGATAATAGCAAGTCAAAATGATTAAAATTCTGCTGGTAGTGCACGACGACTCTCCGTTTTGCTGCCATTTATCTAGTCTGAGGCTACGGCCATACAGGAAGCGATCACTGCATGTGACGTCATCGCAATGGCTGTGCGAGTTCAGCCAGATTTAGAGCAAACACTATTAAATGTCATATTTTGTTTATCTGACGTTATAAATCCCAAATCTGCGGTTGGGTAATTTATTCTTTTACATAAATACAACTATTTCAAATGTTAATACAGCGTTTTATTTAGCCGTCTACCTCTCTTTAAGAGGGTATAGATATATCCTTCACTGAAACCATACAGGTCAAATGTCGTGTTCAATGATCTACCTATCTAGCACAGATTACTGTGTATATTACAGATATTGTCGTCAATGATGGTCGAAAGTCAGCTTATTTTTTATATTAGGAAGTTGCCATTAAGAGGGTATATATATATCCCTCACTGAAACCATACATTTCGTTTTATAGTATTTCTTGGACTGGTATATATCCTTTGGAATTTTTGTTCCAAGGGCTGAACTGTAGGAATGCTGCGAGTAGATTTAATTAATTATTCATGTGGAATTGTGTTGGCTATTTTATTTTTATGTGTTTTTCTCTAGAAAAAAAAACTATCTTTACCCTAAAAAGTGACTCATTTTTTATGTGCGGCTGCTCTAGAACTACATTCTTGGGGTTTCGAAAGGGGCGCAGCCCCTTCCCCGTAAACGGTGATTGCACACAGTTGAGACAATGACTCACTTTGCTTCTCCTGTGCACGTTTCAAAAACTTTTATAACAATCTGGCCATTTTGTCTTTTGTATGCCATCTTGAATTTATGCAAATATGGACTGAATGTCCAGTACTTAAAAAAGTTGAAATTATATTATTTTTGGGATCAGAAAAGTTAAAGAAGTGTACAAATAACTTTCATCATTATCATTTTCCAAATTATGCCAATTTTGAAGATTAGAGCATCTAACTATCTGGCACAATTTGTCCGGTATCAGGCATATCAAAGGTAATTATGGCCGATAATAGACTATTTTTAATTTGATCAAGTTCAAATTTCTTAGAGCATATCTCTACCTGAAACTGCACATTTTGTTTTATAGTAATGGTCCAGCTATCTGGTCGGGTTTTCCAGATATCATGCATATATGAAAAAAATAATGTCCGATAATCGGTCATTTTGGCCGGCATAACCTAGTTTCTGTCCGAATATTGCCAAATTTCAAACTCATCCGAACTATTAGTGAAATAGATATAGGCCTATGGTATAAATTTTGAAGCGAGACATAAAAAAATGTTGAGTGAGTCGCGTTAACGAGAAGATTTGTCGATCAGAATTCGCCGCAGGTCGGCCATTTTAAAGTTGATCAAGTTGAAATTTTTCATGGTATATCCCTACCTGAAACTGCACTTTTTGTTTTATAGTGATGGTCCAGCTATCTGGTCTGGTTTTCCAGATATTACACCTATTAAAAAAAAAATGCCGATAATCTGCCATTTTGGCCGCCAGGACCTAATTTCTGTCCGAATCTTGCTCATCCGAGCT
Source organism: Flabesymbios commensalis (assembly GCA_964017125.1). Lineage (NCBI taxonomy): Eukaryota > Metazoa > Annelida > Polychaeta > Terebellida > Flabelligeridae > Flabesymbios > Flabesymbios commensalis. The sequence continues at coordinate 32,018,138 of OZ024913.1, forward strand.
ATTAGTGAAATGGATGTATGGTATAAATTTTGGATGATGAGTGAATCTCGTTAACGAGAAAATTTGTCGACCTGAAAAAAGTCAAGGTCATAGGGGTCACAGAAAGGTCAAATATGAAATGAGTTAAGCTTTAGTCATGATTAACCTGTAATGAAGTTTAATGTACATTCCAGTTACGCGAAACAAGTTATAGTGCTAAAAGTGGCGGACAGACTGACAGACGGATGGACGGATGCGTCTGGTGACGACAACAGGCATTTTGGTTGAGGCCTAAAAAGTAACTGATGGCCTGCCTATATACTTATCATATGATATACTATAACTTACCTGGAGATCATTGAACAGGATACAGGAAAAAAGTATTGTGTCCACAAGGTAAAAGTAACATTTGTAAAATCCCTAAAATAGCAAGTGTATGTTTCTAAAAAATAGTTATAGAATCTATAGAGTCTAGTGTGAGTCATTGTGTTTTCCTGCCAAATTTGGAGATTAGGTCAACATGAAAAGTTCATAGCCTAGTTCCGGTTTAGGTAATTTAGCCTTCAGCCAAATTGTATGAGGGCAAACATTTTCATGTAAAATCATAAGGATTCTAAGTTCATATTAAAGATTATTAATTTACATTTCCATACCTTCAGCTCAAATACTGGTGTATCAATGGTCTCTGCTCCATGACGTTTGAAACAGGTGATGATGGCACTAAATACTTTCTCCCGAATAGCCATCTTTTCAGGAGTAAAATCTCTTGTGCCCTGAAAATCGGAACAATTTAAATGGATTAGAATCATCAGTTTTCCTAATGACACCCTGATAATAAAACAAGTTTACTTTTTTTTAAAGCCCTCACTAAAGAAAATACCAAAAAAACAGTTCCTTTGCTGCAATATTTACAAGACCAATGAATAGATTATCACCATTTTCAATAAAATTGCTGAAAACTTTAAGTGAATAAGTGTTAGAACCTAGTAATACCGTATATCCCCGTGTATAATGCGATGTTTTTTCTCAGCTATTCATGTCACAAAAAGGCACCTCGTATTATACATAGATGTAGAATTTAATACAATTTGTTAGCTCTCTAGCGGCAAGTTCAGCGGTAAGTTCTCCAGTGGTAAAACGTATCTTTAAACGTAGGCCAGTCAGCGTGTTTTGTAAGCAGGCCTATACACACGATACTTTGCCTTTCCAACTAGTAGCAAACAAGAGACGGTTCACCCAATGCTGGTACATTGTTGGGCCACCGTCTGCGACGCTGACACAACATTGCACCAGCATTGGGTGAATGTGTCGTGTTTGCTGGGAGCCCCAGTCTCACATTCCCGCCGACGCGCGTGGCACCTTTGACAACCACGGGCAGATAAATGACGCCGTTAGTCTGCAACCAATTCACACTTCTGACCTGTTCATTTATATTAATAATGATTTAATCTAAGATCGCCTTTCATATGGGAGTGTTCTATTGTGTAAGACAAATCTGAACATGATTTTTTCCTATTGGAATGAGAGAATGCGTTGACGAAGTATAACAAGATATCACTTATTATATCTCCTATCGCAAATTCTATACATGTAGGCCTCAGAATGTCCATATTGCTGGGATAACATTAACGCCTACCGCTGTTGCCGCGGCTGATACAGTATTGAGCAAATGGTGGTATCTGTTAGCTGTAGTTCATGGAGCGCTGCTGTGTTATTGCACCCTGACACCTTATACAGCCATGCACACCTCTTGTGTCGAGACAATGCGGCTAGTCTGCAAATGTTTTACAATCACATTTCATCTTGAAATGTTCTTATTTGAGCACGACTTTTTTTAAAATATGGTCTTTGTAATAGAAAAATTAAAATAATATAAATTTGTTGGCGAAATATAAATACGGGTATTTTAAAATCTGTGTGTATTGTAGCCTATGCAGGCCTCAGAATGTCTGCCCATCGAGACAGTCCCGATGACATCCGCTCTGCCGTGGAAAATACAGTATCTGCTTACTTTACAAGTAAGCAGGTACTGCCCTTTGGTTTTGCAGAGCTGTACTGTTGCCGCTGTTCCCGTCATTGAGCATCGTCCATGCAGGTGTCGCGGGGCTATTTAGTAGAATAAGATAATATCCATGCCTCACATTTAGATGGCCCGTAACGCTACCGACCGGGACGCTGCCGACATCCAAAATTTGAGGTCGTATTATACAGAGGGGTAGACGTTTTTCAGGTAATCCGAGGCCTCAAATCTTAACTCGTATTATACATGGCGTCGCACTATACGCGGGGATATACGGTACTCTGCTATTCATGATATTGGAGCCAGTGATTACTTACTTTTGGTGTTTTGAGAACAAATTTCTTTGGGGCCTCATCACCAAGCTGTGCTTTCAATGCCAGCAGCTTAGATATTTCTTCATCTATCTGTAGTAAAAAATATAAACAACATATACAAAAATAGGAAAATGCATATAATTAATCAGCCCACATAAATTGGCAATTGGCCCAATGCATAGCTAAATATTTTTATTCAAGTCTATCTAATTGAATCTGATATCCGGAATTTTTTGTGTGTACTACTGGTAAACATTTTAATTTGTTTGGGAACTGGTAATTTTTGGCATGCATGACAAATTTTAACAGCATACATCATGGAAAAACATCCCGATTATAATGATTGAGAATTGTTCATCAGCAACAATCAAATTTGTGCAGGATACATGTTGGATACATGGAAAACTGGCCAAGTTATCGAAAACTGGCTAAGTTATTGTGTTGTGTTAACCCTTATGCTGCCGAATTTTTTCAGACTATTTTTCATTCATTTGAAGCTGGAATTGCTAAAGCAATTTCCAGATCAAAAAGACTAAAAATAAGTATATCTATGAAAAAAAAATACATATTCAGAATGTATTTATTAAATTAACTAAGCATCTACGACAAAACATTTTAGCAACTTGAGATGAATTTATTGGTCTTAAATTTGCTTGAAAACGGATCTGTACGGTCTAGAATGACAAAAATACACCATCTGAGACAAACATAATTAACTCTCATCTTGCAGATCTCGACTATTGTTGTTTTTAATCTGTTTTATTAGTCGGCCATCCTGGTTACTGAAATTAAATAGAGAGAGTTGTTCGGAAACGAACACGAAAGCAGCCCTCCATTATCGCACCACCACTATTTCAAAATTGTGGTATAGGATGGCTATGTGAAGTATGAGGAAGCATAAATTCATAGATCTGATCAGCTATCTTGGAAGTTTCCCGAGATAGTAAAAAAAAAAAAAAAAAAAAAAAGTGGCCGATTTTCAGCCATTTTGGATTTTTTAGGGTGAAATTTGTCATGGGTTATCCTTGTGTGAGATATTAAATTTTGTTTTATATTCATGGTCCAGTAATTTTGCATTTCTTGAGTTAAGTAAATATTACAAAATTGTTGATCCCAACAATTAATCAGGTCATTGGCTGACATAGCTGAACATATTTGCCGAATTAAAAGATCTGATGGCAACTTTTTCCTGCAACCCGCTAACGGGCATTTCTAATGGCCATGTAGTAATTAAAGGGTTGATGATATGGGAATCAAAATGTCACCAAAACAATTCTCCAGTGGTATGTAATGGCTATCTGAAGTATGAGGAAGCAGAAGTTGATAGATTAGTTGCTATCTTGAAAACAAATAACTGCGGCGACGGACCGTGTGGAATACAGTTAGCAGCCCGCCTCGGCGAGGGCTGCATAATGATTCACCGACCCCGAGACAAAATCACAGACCCCAGAAAATTTTGGAAAAATTTGGTGTTGTGTGAGTGCATCCTCAGACACTTTAACCCTTACAGTGCGTGGATCGACTTGAGGCGTCAGAATCTGACGTCTAAATTCGATCCCCGCACTGTAAGAGGGAAAATATTTCTAAAGGCCGTAGGCCCATAACATAAGTATTCAAATGAATCGGAAAGAGCTGAATAAGACATTAATGATTATATCAAATTTAAATAAACAGGCATTAAAATAAGAGTCTGACCGGCCGTCCATGCCCGGTAAAAACTGTTCAGGTTGGAGAAACTAAGCCTGAGCATGCCCGACGGTCCGATAAACAATTATTGGATTATTTTATCTTCAGTTTCTTTGTCATAATCGCTATTAGGCAGGGAATAATTATACCCTATAACATCACATTTGAAACACAGATATAATGTTATTCATAATCATGACAATTGTGCTTTATTGAAATGAGCCATGCCGTAGCGTAGAACAGAGAGGCAATATACACCTAGTACACTGAAACCATGGTGGTAGTTACAGTATAGGGCCTAATACGCTAGCACACTGCCGCAGCTTAGTATGTGCCATGAATAGCAACATACCATTCAGGTGTGGGCCATAGACTGCTATATTAGTTTCTTACCGTAGAAATCAAGTGTTTTCAACATGGCTGTGTTGCTGATTGTAATAAATTTATCATCAACCTGATTATTCGTGGCCAAGTGTTACATATGAGCGTCCAAAGGAAGTTATGAATACACGTTTTTGTAGCCTGGGTGGAATCTATGGCTAAAAGATTCATTTTCAGTCATGTTGATGTTACAGTTACTGCTGGCGCTGCCCTGCGAGTCACGCACATGTCCAGCTTGTGACTGGAATAGACCTATACAACACAAAGCTAATCCTAGGTTTGTACAGTGGTCCGGTAAAAACAGGTCTGATGATTTTTTTCTAATTTTAAAGCCTGAATAAACCCTGTTTTAGCGCTTTAAGGGTTAAGACTGAAATTAGAGAAATACACATTGAGGCTTCTTTTCGGTTCTGGACAGTCATCGTCCCGCCGGACCGTTGTAAGGGAGTCAATTAACGACCCTGGATACAAATTACCGATCTCGTTTTAAATCTTCCACCGATTAACAGGATAAGTGTTTAGGTGAAATAATACAACACTTCATCATGAAGATAACCATTGGAAAAACATCATGATAGTCTGCAACTGTCATCTAAATATGGGTCGCCAAGTAATTGCCATAAAATGCACTTTGTCAACCATTAAGAGATGATAAGAGTAAATGTGAGACAAAGAAAATGTTCTATTTTAAATAACGAATATCTGATCGACTGGATACAAAAACCAGGTTTACAATTTTTCTAAAAAATATATTCTTCAAATTAAAAAAACAGAAATACCTGTGACAAAGTGTATTTTGAGCAATGACGACTCATTTTTATTCCATGAAAAGCCAATGCATGATACTGACACAACCGCATCATAGTGGGTCGAACAAATGAACTCATGTTGAGTAAGGAGACAAGACTAGAAGAAGAGCAAATTTCGCAGCAAATGATGGTCAACTGCTTTACAGAAAGAACACCTGACAGTTGTTCTGTTCCATCAGCAAACCTGTCAACCAAGCACACAGGTCAAATTTGTATGGGTTGACAAGATAAATTTTATCAAATAAATAACATTTGAATAAAAGACATGAAAAATGAACTACACTGCTCATTTAGTATTATCAATGAACGAGTTCTATGTAGGATTTCAAGGCATTTACCTAAAATAAGAATGATCTATCAACCCTTAGAACACTTGAGCTATTCCATTTAAATTTTATGTCACTCAAAGTTGTGTCTCGCTACCGCGACACACAACTTCAAGTGACTGAAAATTTATATGATTTGTGAAATTGAAGTCCCAATATATATCAGTGTTTCAAGATTGAAGTCATATTTTAATTTGGACAGCTCGTTATCAGGGGTTATACAGTTGCTAATAAAAACAGAGTATGTCTACTGCAGTCGACATCAATGCTCTAAGGGTTAAAATTAATAAAACCAAAATGGCCGTTAAAGCCTCGTTTTTGTCTCACATGAAAACGGACAATGCCAATGGACTTGCAGACCCCAAAAACCTATACACCAGGTTTCGAGTGAATTATGAAAAAAAATTAAGTTAAAAAAAGTCTGGCTAATTTGATTATCATGGAAAGCTGAAAATCTAATCAGGTCAACACCATACTCATGGGCAACTTCACATAAAAAATTGGAGAGATCCAATACTTATTTTACAAGTTAGCGAGTTAACAAGAAATTTTTTAAGTAAAAAATCAAGATGTTTGCCATAGCCTTGTTTTGTTTGCACACAAAAATGGACAATGCCAATAGACTCAAGACCCCAGAAACCTATACCAGGTTTCAAGGGAAATCTGAAATACAAAATTTAATTATCAGTGGAAAGCTGAAAATCAAATCAAGTCATCTCCATACTCATGGGTAACATCACGTAAAAATTGGAGAAATCCAATAATTATTTTTCAAGTTATCGAGTTAACAAGAATTATTTTGAATCTTTGACCTAACATATGACCTTGATCATGGGTAAAAAAAATTCCAGAAGGGGTTGAATGTTAGTATGAATTATGAATTAAATCTGTTGCACCACAAGGACTTAGCCAGAGACCCGTCCAGCCGTCTTTTGAACAACCTATTTTCAGCCTGGAAAAACATCGCTCGATTCCACCAAATTGCATTGTGGGAGGACCCCAGACCCCATCCTAGCCCAGCAAATAAGTAAATTTGGACTCCCTTTTATCATTCCCTGGCTAAGTCCTTGTTGCACCATGTTGGTGTAGTAGCCAAAGACTGCGTGCGGCGGCGGAGGCAGCAGCACTTGAAGGGGGCAACAATACCAGTCCAGGCCTAAACAATTTAATTATTTTTAGCTTTGTCTCAGAAACTGGGAATTTCATTTCATGTCAAATGCAGGGAACGAAATAAGGGAATTCTGGTCGTCCGAGACAACCTCTTTTGCCGTCGGACAACCCAGTATCAATCGCAGGGTTCCCGCCGCGCAACCAGTCAAAAATTAATACAGATTTACAAAAATATGAAAATTGCTTCTGTGCACGGAGCATTAACCTTCAACACCTGAAATAAGCAGGAGATTTGCAGGGAATCTTTGTTGAGAATTGAACAGTGTTGAATGAGGAATCAGCGAAATTCATTCACCTTGGCCCTGGGCCTGGTTAATGAATTTATTGTGCATCTGAACGTTATAACACAAAACACATTAAAATATGGTAGGGCCTAGTCTAGCCGCCCATGTATTACAATGTGAGCGCAGCGCGCTGCTGTGTAAGAATGTCGCCTAGGCCGATACCATAGGGGAGAGGAGGGTAAATTCGATCACCCTCCAGGGTTTCCGCCAGGGGGGGGGGGTTCAGACCCCCCCCCCCACTTAGCATCAAAGAGGGGGATTTCCCCCCACCCCTTGTTGACAAAGTAAATAAAAATATTTTCCATATTTTGCTGACATTTCAGTTAAAATAGGCCATTTTGAGCACTAAAATTTAAAAATCTGATTTTATTTCTCCTGGGGGCCCAGGACCCCCCACCCTTTTGGACCCCCCATACAAACATTAAGGGCAGAAACCCTGCCCTCAACTTTAATCAGTTACTGGTCGGCATACCATTAGACATATTAGTAGATTTGTAGTTCCAATGTGTCAACATGTACGATTGTTGATAATACTTATACTATTAATGTGGGGGCCACTCATTTAAAACCTTAAATAAATTATATGGATAATAATAAAACAGATATAGTGAGTGCGAGCAACTTTGATCAGTTAATGGTGGGCAATTTGGATCATCTATTAGATCTTCATTTAAAAAAAATATATCCAGATGTTATAAAATGAATTGTGGCTAGTTGATATCTTTCTGTCTTCTGTTTAGAAGGTCATGGACACAGTTGAATAAAGTTATTGTGGTTATGAAGATGTGTCGACCTAATTTCATTTTGCGAGCTATTGGTATATATCAACTGATCATCGACTGGCAAAATGATACTTCCAGCAATTTCAAGCACTATCTAGAATAACTGTGACATTACTTTTCCACTTATGTTGAAAATTTAAGACCAAGTTTGACTTTTGAATTGATAAAAATATGTTTATTGTTGATTAATCACCCAATTTAATTTATTTTAATTGTTTCATATTTTGTTATGAACCAGTCTGAAAATACAAAAAATGTTGTATAGGCCTGAGTGGCTGATTGAAATTGGCCTCCAAGCACCAGTGGCACAGGAAGGCACTTTCGATCACAATGAATTGTTTATTTAATTAATAAATAAAGATATGTATACACTACAGCCATTTTGTTAATGCGAGACTGTTGTAAATAATATTTCTGATATATTCAAAATGTCGGATAACATAACACCCTTCGTAGTTTTAAGATTTGGCACGTTTTGTGGTGACTGCACTTAGAATAGAAAAAATCAATTTTGACTGTAGGGATGAAGATATTGTTCATACAAAAATCACAACTACAACATTAAAATATAAATTTCTGTGCGTGATTTTGCTCCTTTGCTTTGAAAAATATATTTAAATAAATGTAAAAAACGAAATAGAGTCTTTGTCAAATAATTCATTATTGATCAATACAATAAATATTTTAAAATTTTCCCTACGATCGAAATTGCCCACCTCTCCACTATAGGCCTAGCGCTACATTCTGTCCGACTGGATGATGGTCCAAAATGAAAGTGAACTTTTCGGTATCCAGTCAGTCAATTTTGCGATTTTCATGAAATTGTGTAGGCCTTAACCTTTTTTTCTAGTCATTTGGCATCGATCCTGAAATTTTGTAAAAAAATATTGTATAGTTCAAAAGTAGAAACATGGTGGAAGTCCAAATCTTTCTAATAAAATGATTAAAGCACCCAATATCGCTCAAGACATGCGTCTGAATTTCCACTGAATTGTTGTTAAAAAAAAACGAAAAAAATAAGAATTAGCAATTGATCAATAGACCTAGGGATAATTAAGCTAAAAATAAAATTGCAGAATGCTCACTGAACATCTGACTTAAACATGATGACACTGGTTGAAGTCACCGACTTCAGAAGTTTTGTTGTGGTGAACTGGCATGACTGGTGAAGACTGAAGTGCCGAGCCCGAATCCAACCGGCACGACATATTTAGTAGATTCGCTTCAAAAGTACCCAGTAGTACACAATATGTATACAACGCTGGTGAGATGTATGTAGTACCTGAGCTTTTTCAGCTTTTTCTGATTTCAGTTTTCTCACTACATCGCCTTGATTTTTAATTTTTTCTTGTAACTCTTTCCGCTCGTCCACTGGAACCACGTTGGAAGCCATTTTTTAATAATTTCACTGTACATCCGCAGTCATGTCGCCACTATTACACATGACTGATGAGAGCCACTGAACGAGTGCCGGTAACCACCGTAAAATGGGGTAGTTAGTCGAAGTGATTTATATTAAATCATCGTGGTCTTAGTTATAAAAAACGAAAAGACGGCATTTTTAACGCATGAATATTTAATTTTCTTCTTGTTCTTCTACTAAACTTCAAAAACGAAGACGGGGACCAGGCATGCGTGCGTGATAAAAAAAATTTGTCAATTGGTAATTTATTTTTTAATACATGAGGAATACAGAAGCTATCATATGGCTATTCTGTCTGACAAAAAAATACAATATAGAGTAACTTAAAAAGTGGTAGTGCATATATAATTATTTATTAATTTCCACGATCTTATGGTCAATACACTATCAAATGTTGTAAAAACATAATATACAGCCAAATAATAGACTAGACCCCTACCCAGTTGACACAAAACATATCTGTAGGCCCAACGTCTTCGACGTTGGTCCAACATTGTGTTGGAGTTTCGTAATTGTTGGTGCTAAGGCACCATTAATCAAAGAGTCGGTGGTCACTGGTCATATAATTGACCAGAGGTCACTTGTCGCCTCGCACTGAAACACGTACGTAGGCCTACACACTCTCAGCTGACCAGCAGCCGCAGACAGCGCAAGACGTAGCCTTTGAGTCACGTCAAATGCGCTGTGTGCAACATATATATTGCTGGACAATTAGTTGTCCAGCAATAAGCAGGTCGGTCAGCTGGGCTATTCGCCCAGTTTCAGGGCGAATATCTGTAATTTCTACAAGTGTATAAATGTTATACAAATGTTTTGTGTTTAGTGGGTATATTTTAATAATAGGAACGTTCATGTTCGCATCAACAGTTTACTAAAGTCTAAACTGCTGATCAAATTTGGTCAATAAAATATTTTCTTTAAATCTCCCAGTGTTCAAATTTTCATCAATAAAACCTTGCTGTAATTTAGTACATCATCTAGATGTGTATGTCGTGGCAGCTGATAAGGTGCAGTAAAGTGCCTTCGTGCAAGGATAAAAAAGGGAATGTTATAGGCCTACTGTTATTTTCTTTGAGTAGAGCATGGGAAATGAGGCTATTTATGCTGGTTTTAAAATCATCAACTGTTGAGGCCTGTGAGATTAGAGCTGGGAGGTTTTCTATGTTTTCATTTATCTTAGAAAAGAAGTGCATTCAAATGTAGCCTATATATATGTTTAGTTTGGTATGGTTGAAAACCCAGGGGTGTGTACAAGCGCTGCATAATTTTGATGGGAGATATGGGCGAGATGGGGTGCGTATATGTTCCCCAGTCTGTATGTTCCTAGGTTTCTATGTGATCCCCCGGTTCTGTGTTTCCCAGTCCCGAAGTTCCACGGTCATACCGCATTCATCAGGTGGTGCTGCAAATCACGCGGTACCTCAGGTACAACGGTATCCCGGTGTACCGCGTTTTGCATCATATGTTCCCTGGCATCTATGTCCCCCCATTCTATGTTACCCAGTAGGCCTAATCATGTTCCCCAGTAGGCCTACCTATATTCCCCAGTACCAATGTTCCCCAGTATCTATGTTCCCCAAATTCTACAATATAAGACTACGTGATGCAGAATCAGTAATCATATATGTAGTGTCATCTTTACTTTGTCGTCAGTGCGTGTGTCTGTCCATCAGTTTAAGGTTTTTTTTTTTTTTTTTTTTTTTATCATGATTGCTTGGTCAGTTTTGATGTCGTGATTTAAAGTTGGAGATAATTTCGGCCTTTTCTCGCGGTCACAGGGAGCAGCTCACAAAATTAATTTAGCTGTCACCATGATAGTTTGGTGATTTCTAATGACTTTATTACATTACATACCAATTTGTATATGTTGTGTAGCTATAGGAGGACACTATGTCCAGTTGGCAGACAAGTGGCCAGATCAATATTTTGAGGTCACAGAGGCCAACACGATTACAGAAACATGTTGTTTAGTACTTTTGTTGTTTTTTTTTATTTTATTTTTGTTCTTCAGTAGTTCAAATAGTTTGTCCTTCAGCCTTACTGTGGATTCATTGCTTCACACTTTTGTTTTATTATACTCTCGTTGTATTGTACTTCCGTTGTTTTGCACTTTTGTTGTTTCGAGCTCTCATGTGGCTCACTTTGCTGTTGCTCACTTTCTTTATGTTCTTTTTTCGTTGTTTCATACTTTCGTTGGTTTGCACGTTTTGTTTTTTCTTACTTTTGCTGTTTTGTACTGTCGTTTTTTCTGAATCTTATTTTTCACACGTCCATTGTTTTGAACTTTTGTTATTTAATACTTTTCTTGTTTTACACTTTCAATTTCTATGTTTCCTGGTACTAAGGATTCATAGGGGAGGAAGTCCCACTCTAGTCACAGCCGTTGAGCCGTAAAATGATAAAACAAAATCGCTAACGAAAATCTTAACGAGCCCAGGATCTTGCTATAAGCCATGTATGTTTTATGATGTCCATCGCTATTCAGCATGACGGCGAGATTGCTGCGGTCGCTGTTGTTGGTGCCCCCCCCCCCCCCCACGCCGTATTTATATACGGAATACGGCGTTAGCTCATCGGACACACAGTGTTTCAAGGATCTGGTGTTGAATCATGAGATCGTTCAAAAACGATCAGGCTCTAATACAATTCTGGATCAATTGCTGGCTGAAATCCAGGCTGACGCTTAAACACGGTTGACGGTTGACGATTGACGGATAACGGTTGAGCTCCTGTTCCCACATAGAACAGGGGCTCTGGGGGCGCCGTTCTGTGTGACATACCAAAAGCAGGGAGTTCCCTATCACTCCACTGCATGAGACAAGAACACGGTTGACGGCTGACGGTTGACGGATATCGGTTGAACTCCTGAACTCCTGTTCCCACAGAGAGCAGGGGCTCTGAAAGGAGCCGTTTTGTGAGACACATAAGGCAGTGGGCTTTCAATCATAGCACTGAAGGAGACGGATTCTGGTCTTAAGCAATGAGCTCTCTATCATTACATTGCTAGCTTGGGTGATGGCACGGCGGACACGGATGGTTGGCTGACGATGACGGTTCATGATGGTGGTTTCAAACACACTGCTCAGAAAGCAGAGCACATTTCAAAGGGTCAGTCCTTGCCCTTACTCTGGTGGCTGGTCGCCTCTTCCCTGGTTCCTTGTCTCCTGGACTTCTTCTTGCCATTGCTTGTACAATCACCTACCTCACCAGGTGAAAAGAGAGAGGCACTATAAGGTTTATACCAGAACTAGTGCATAATCTCGCGTCAGCCCTCGCGCTGCGCGCTCCTCTAGCTAGCTCATCGGTGTCGACTCACTGTTAAGCAACGTTAAGCAACGTCGGGCCCGGTCCATAATCAGATGGGTGACCGCCTGGTTCTACCAGGTGCTGTATACACTAGGCGTATTTGATTGGAATGAAAAATAGCTTGGTGCGCCTCAATGGCAGCTCAGCTGTATATCTCCCAGGGAGTGAGTTGACATTTGAATGATGACAGGCCTTGCTAATTTACTCCCGATGTTCAGCGCTCTGAACAGCCTCTGGCTGGATACATGCGCTATAAGATTTTGTTCATTCATTCATTCATTCACTCCAGCCACAAAAGCTGATTCCATGCTGCCTTCAAGTAAATATTTTGGTATCACCCCCACACGTGCGCAAACGTTATTGCTACGGCATAAAGAGGGGAATCCGTGTGCGGTTTCTATACTGTAGATCTGGTATTTTTCGCGTGCTTAAATTTTTGCCATTTTTTTCTTTTGGGACTTTTCGCGAAATTTAGAATTCGCAAATTTTATTTTTTCTTCAGTAGGGCTATTATGATAAATATTTTTCGCATTTTTGAATTTGCGAATTTGTCCTCCTCGCGAAATTCGTGAAAATTAAAACCCCGCGAATATAACCAGATCACAGTATTTAGATACCACGATGTGTATATCTACAAGACCGTCCCAGATTGAAAAAAATCGAGATAGGGCCATTTTTGTTGAAGTTATGTAAGTGTTCTCACCAAAATATTATTATGAAGAAGAAATACTATTTTAACCGAGGACCCTGCCAATAAGCTTTTCTGATATAAATATAGCATTTTATTAGTGTTATTATTTGAAAAATATCTGCGGCCGGCGGGATTCTCGTATCTAACAGCTATTCACCACCTTATCTAGCTGGCTGGTACAGGGGGCTAGCTGGAAGGCTACGGGGCTGGCAGTATTCAGTGGGGAAGTTTATCTCGTCCATTGTGAAGTTGAGAAGTAAAATTTCCAGTGTTTTTCATTATTTTTCCGTTTCATTTATATTATTCATGTGTTAAATACGAACCCCTTAGAACAGTATTAAATACATGTGCAAAATGTCCATTAGTGGCACAATTAGTGGCAGACGCCACTGGGACGGGATCAAAAAAGTTTTGTTTACGTCAATCACATCGCAATTGAGTGAAAACGGGAGAAAAACTTTCTTCCCTATGGATTCTTTGCTGGTACCTATGATCATGGGTTCTAATATGTTCCCCAATATCTATGTTCCCTGGTATTTTGTTTAGGTCTCCTTGTTCCTCAATACCTCCCCCCAACACATTTTATCCCCCAGTGTTTGTAAGTTGTTTTGTAATTTTACTCCTGCTCCCATGTCATAATTATGGTTCTCGATCAATCCTTATATTCCATGGTCCTATGTTCCCCGGTCTCTATATGCTCCCCAGTACGGCCTACTTATGTTCCAACTCCCAGTGTTTTTTCATATTCGATGTTTCGTACCTTGATTTGTTTATTCTTTGTCTCGTATTTTCTCTATTTTGCGGTATCTCAATTTCGTTATTTCACACTCCAGTTGTTTCACACTTTATTGTTTTGTTCATTTTTCTCCGGTCCTTTGTTCCCCGATACTTATATGTGACCCATCTGCACATAACGAGTCTCATGTCGGAAGAATAAAATATAGAGTTAATGGTACCATTGGATAGCACGGAGCTGAAGCTTTAATATGACACCAAGAACATGCTATTATGTTGATCCAGAGCTGAGTTACGATCATTCTAGTGACGCGAATGGGTCAATATTTCAAAAAATGAAACTGGAAAAAATTGGCTTTAAAGTCATGGCAAAAATTTGATTGTAAGCTCTTTATAATATAAAAAAACAGTTCCTTATCGCCAAACAGGATTTTTCGGCCAAACCTGGAAATTTTGCATAATATAGTTTTTAACGATTGATTTTTATAGCACAGGATGTCTACTTTCAGAGTCTGCCGGGTGGACTTTGGTTGACTTCGAGAGTTTTTTGAAAATGGGTAAAAGCCAAGATGGCCACCAGCGGCCGTTTTAAAAACAAATTAACAAAAAATCTGATAATCACTATCATGTCATATGTCATTTCTGACTAATATTGAGGCGTAGAGCCCATTTCTGACCTTAAAATGGTAATTCTAGGCTTCAAAACATCAAAATTTGACAGAAAACAAAATTCGCTATTATCAGCCCATATCATGCATATTGCCCATTTTCTCAACTGGTACAGAGCTGACATGCGACTCATTTTGTGAAGATGGGTCACATATCCCACGGTCCTATCCCCAGTCTCTATGTTCCCCAGTACCCATGTTCCCCGATACTTATATTTCACGGTCCTATGTTCCCCTGTCTCTATGTTTCCCATTAGGGGCATATACATATGTTCTCCGATGCTTATATACCATGGTCCTATGTTCCCCGGTCTCTATGTTCCCTGGTACCTATGGTTATGGGTTCTTTGTTCCCCGATATCTATGTTCCCTGGGCAAACAATAAACCAGTTTTGGGTCCCTATATCGTGTTTGCTGGTTGTACACCATAAAACTTGACTGAAGCGGAAAAACACATAGGACGCGGGCGACATGCGACACACGATAGCTGCGCAAGTGTCGCACCACAGATCAAAACACATAGGACGCGTCAACTCACAGGCGTTAAGCGTTAAATAGTAGATCTGAGCAAACAACATCAAAGGATTTTCTAAATTTATTATTTCGATTGGTGCATTCTCGTGATAATTACAGAACTGTCACTTTTAGTATTTTAGAATAAGAAAAATATAAGGAACATATTTGATCATAAATCTATACGAAGCCAATGAAACGAGATTTGAATTCGCATTATTACTGCTTAAACTCAATATAATGAGTTAATATATTGAGTTAATAACTCAATATCTTGATTTCATAACTCGATATATTGACTTCAGAACTCGATATATTGACTTTAGAACTCGATCAATTAAGTTGTGAACTCTATATATTGAGGTGTCAGCTCAATATATATCGAGAAAAGAAACTCAATTTATCGAGTTGTGAAAACTCAATATATGAGTTGACATCTCATTATATCGACTTTACTACTCAATATATTGAGTTGTCACAACTCAATATATGGAGTTGACACCTCATTATATCGATTTCACTACTCAATATATTGAGTTGTCAACTCGATCTAATGAGTTGTGACAATTCAGTATATTGAGTTGAAAACTCATAATATCGAGTTGTCAACTCTATTAAATTGTCATAACTCGATATATTGAGTTTACAAGCAACTCGATATATTAAGTTCACAACTCATTATATCGAGTTGTCAACACAATATATCGAGTTCGTAGCTCAATATATCGAGTTGACAATTCCATATATTGATCTGACAACTCAATATATTGAGTTGTCAACTCGATATATTAAGGAGACTATTTTTTACATTTTTACATTTCAGCATTTTAAATGTATGCTTAATTGAAACAAAGTTTGCTTTACCAAAAACACGTCACCCACACACATTTGCTGGATCAACACGTGGATGTGTGGGGAAGTCCCCGATAAATCACATGTTGACGTCATATTGTGAATTCACCTCGCGTAAAGCTCGCGTCACGCGTTAAATGTCGCTCCAGAAGTGATCGGTGACGCTCGCGTGTCGCGTGCCGCGTGACGGTCGCATGACGCTCACGAGCGGTGTATTCATGCAATGTGAAATAAACTAAAGTGATTGCTTACGCGTACGTCGCGTGTCGCGTGACGCTCGCGTGACGCGTGTTTCTCGCGTCCTATGTGTTTTAGGCTTTAGCACCTCTGCTGTATTTGTCATCTGCGTTTCTACTAACTTATCTGATGCGAATTCAGCGAAAATAAGAAAGTAATAAAAATCACTGTTATGATCAGATATTGTGAGAAGAAAAACAATAACACTACATACATGTCATCACATAGTCAAGTGATGAACTATTCTCTAGCTGTCACATACAATTTAGGTTGTTAATCACAGAAGCGTTAGAAATCACCGTTAGACAAGAATTTTTTAACAGCAGAACTGTCAGCCTTATTTGAAGATCGCCTCTCCATTTCCATTCGGTGGCTAATAAAAATAAATTTCATAGATGCAAGTCGAACTCACAGTTAGCGGCAATAGCAGAGCAATTTAATGTGGAGGCAGCATGCTAATCAAATCAATGATTTCTTCAATATAAAATATATGTCTTATTTTATTTTATTGATTCTTTTTAGTGCTAATTGAATAAAGAATTTTGCTATTGCATATGTTCGTTCTGTGTGTATTTTATCTTTTATACACTATGTAATAGTACACGTACTGTACTCGGAGCTTGCAAATGTTGTTTATGTATTATAAGGTATATGTACAATTTCACTTAGGGGACGCCCTCGCCAATGGGACGACTTTTGGTAAGTCCCTTAAAGGCTAAAATCATAAAAAAATCGGTGATTTTACTTTGGCTTCTATATATGACCATATGATGTGAACATGTCCATAGACTAGAACTGCAAAAAAAATTTAATCTTTGTGCTGCGCATTCACCAGTTACGCTAGATATAGAGACGAAATTCCTGATTTCTTTTTATTGACAACCATGTCAAAAATAATAAATACGGGAATTTCGTCTCTATATCTAGACTAACTGGTGAATGCGCAGCAGAAAAATTTAAAAACTTTTGCAGTTCTAGTCTATGCACATGTTTACATCATATTGAATGAGGGTATTATTTTCATGAAATTTGTTTCATTCTGCATCATCAGCGAACGAAAAGGCTCACTCTCCAAATGTTGTTATACGGTTTTTGGAACAACCAAACACCCTTCTCATTCAGATCGGATATTGTGAGCTGGCATGTGTGGGGGTAATAATTTTGTGATATATTGATGAGCCTTGACATTTAAAGCACGATCGATGTGTTATCAGTAAAATTTGTAAGCTATGCGGTGCTCCACTGGAAGACAGTGGAGTTTCTGTAGGATAGGCGTCGTGTGGTCGGTATTAAGGAGCACATCGTGTGTAAAATTCAGTTTGAAATGTAGTAATATTTATGGTTTTTCTGCCGAAAGACGAAAACGTTGTTTCGCTAGACATTTATGCTCGCGTATGACTTGAGAAAAAGAAAATAATGTTGGAAATAAGTTTCTCAAAAAGTGGTATGACACTTTATTTTCTGTCGGGAAGAAGAACAAGATTACAAGATGGCGATGGCCGCCAACTTTAATTTATGCATAAACAAAACCTCAAAAAAAATAAGAGGCCAGCCTGCCACAATCCCCCGCCCTGCCCGCATGATAGAAATTTTACAGGGTGCATATATCCTTCCCTCAAGTCTCAAATCTGTTTTACAGTAAATGGTCTACATGTCTAGCACAGTTTGCCATGTATTTTAAAGATATTGAACACAATTATGGTCGCAAGTCAGCCATTTTTTTATTTGATCAAGTTGACATTTTCGAGGGTATATCCCACTGAGACCGCACATATTGTTTTATAGTAATGGTCTAGCTATATGGCACGGTTTGCCAGATATCAGGCATATTAAAGTTATTTATATCCGATAGTCGGCATTTTAAGTAGATCAAACTTCATGAACCCGAAAATGCACATGTACACCCCCTAATGGATGATTGTGGGCAATATAAAATGGATCCACCCATGGGATTCCGAGATCTGCTCCGGAAACGAAATGTGGCATAATATCATGAGGCATATTAAAGCTAATTATGGCCGATATGGTCGGCCGCTTAAGTAGTTGAAATTTCATATAAACTTCAAAAATCACATCTACCACACCCCCAAGGCATGTGTGTGTGTAAAATTAAAGAAATTCATCCACAGGTTTTCGAGATCTGCTCCGAAAACGAAACATGGTCAGATGGACGGACAACTGGATGGACAGACAGCAGAATGGCCAAGCAGACATCTGCAGCAACGCCAGGCGGGGAATAAAAAAGTGGTGTCAGAAATAACGTTTTTATGCGAGATATAGGCCTACTTGGAAGAGTGATATTTCAAACCTGTTTCTATCAAAAAGTAAACAAGATAAATCTTCTAAGTTGGCAGAGGCGACCATATTCTAAAAAGAAGCTAATCTTCAAATTTTGTCAACAAATTGTTCCAAGACTCCTCATGCCTCCCTCCCCTCCGCAGAAAAAAAACATAGGTGCCGGGCAATATATATGTATCGGGGAAACTTAGGTACTGGGGAACATTGAGATTGGGGAACATATATGGGACCTGGGAACATAGGACCGCGGAGCATATACCCAGTCAACAATTTGATCTCAGAATGAGCTCACTGTGAGATCACATTAGGCTTACTGTGAGATCACATTGTGAGATCACAGTGATTTAAAAGTGTAACTTCACAGCGAGCCCATAGTGAGCTCACAGAGTGAACTCACAGAGAGATCACTGCGAGACCACTGTGAGCTCATACCACGAGGCCACAGCGAGATCACAGTCAGCTCACGCAATGAGCTCATATTGTGAGATCACAGTGATCTAAAAGTGTAACATCACAGTGAGCCTATAGTGAGCTCACAGAGTGAGCTCACAGCGAGATCACTGCGAGACCACTGTGAGCTCATACCACGAGGCCACAGTGAAATCACAGTTAGGTCAAACAATGAGCTCACATTGTGAGATCACAATGATCTAAACGTGTAACCTCATAGTCAGCTCATAGTGAGTTCACATAGTGAACTCACAGCGAGATCACTGTGACACCACTGTGAGCTCATACAACGAGGCCACAGTGAGATCACAGTCAGCTCACACAATGAGCTCACACAATGAGCTCACATTGTGAGATCACAATGATCAGCTAAAAGTGTAGCCTCAAAGTGAGCCCATAGTGAGGTCACATAGTGAACTCACAGCGAGATCACTGTGAGCACATACAACGAGGCCAAAGCGAGCTCAAGTGAGCTAGCACAGTGACCCCCAGTGAGGTAGGCCTAAAAGTGTAAACTAACGGTGTTAAAAGTAACAATGTTAAACAAAAAAATCAGAAAAAACTGGTTAAAATGTACAAAAGCTTTATTTGCAAGTGTCACAATTTAATTCAACTTCCTCTTCAATTGCGTGTTTGCATTTGAAATATAGATCTCCACGTGCCTGTCTGTTGCATTTTGCTTCCACAGTGGTTTTGTTACCTCTCTTCTTCTTTTCACCTCAACCTTCACTAGGCTCCATAAAGTTATTTACTGCTTTCTTTAAAGGTAGGAAATAAAAAAATCAGGAATCAAATAAATAATGATACATGTATAGGTGTTTTCAACGGCATACATGGGATGCAAATAAATAATTTATTTTCGCTCTTTTACAGGAATGGCAAATTTCCAGGTTTTCCAGGATGCATAAAATCAAGCCTTAAATTTGTTATGACAAAACATAATAAAGTGGCTTTGAGATTTTTAAAAAATATCCAGTAAACTACCACAAATTCAGTCCGCCGGCACCATAATCCGACACACCGCCCGTGTGATAGACATTTTTTAGGGTGTATCCTTTCCTGGGCTCTTACATTTTCTTTTACAGGAATAGTCTAGCTGTCTACAACAGTTTGCCATGTACATTGCAGATATTATAGTCAATGATAGCCGCAATTAAGTTCATATTGCATTTGATCAAGTTGAAATTTTGCAGGGTCTCTGAAACCGCATATTTTGCTTCATACTATGAATGGTCTATCTATCTGGGATTGTTATTACGCATATCGATTTCAATAATGTCAATAATGTTTGCAAGTTGGCCATCTTAAAATAAAAAATTTTGAGGCATTTTTCCTCCTTGAAACCGCAGATTTTGTTGTATAGTACCGGTAATGATCCAGCTATCTGGTGCGGTTTGCCAGATATCAGCAATATTAAAATTTAAAGATACCGTGCAAGCACTTTGCAGATATTATAGTCAATGATAGCCGCAATTAAGTTCATATTGCATTTGATCAAGTTGAAATTTTGCAGGGTCTCTGAAACCGCATATTTTGCTTCATACTATGAATGGTCTATCTATCTGGGATTGTTATTACGCATATCGATTTCAATAATGTCAATAATGTTTGCAAGTTGGCCATCTTAAAATAAAAAATTTTGAGGCATTTTTCCTCCTTGAAACCGCAGATTTTGTTGTATAGTACCGGTAATGATCCAGCTATCTGGTGCGGTTTGCCAGATATCAGCAATATTAAAATTTAAAGATACCGTGCAAGCACTCAAAACACCCCTCGGCTGATGCAGTGACTCAAAATGGCTGTACCATAGGTAGTAGGGCCTACGGTACACTCGCTTTTAATAATTTCAAGAATGTTATATATATAGCCAGGAGCAATTATTGAGCAAGAAAACACTCTCGTACATTCTGTTGCAATTTGTGTGAGGTTATGTCATTATTTGACACAACGAGACCGTACTACAACTAAATCCCAAAGAAAAACTCAGTCGGGATTTGAATCCAGAGCACTATCAAACATTACAAGAAATTTCGTTTAGCTATTGAAAACATATATATTTCAGTCTAATTCAAAGTATAATATAAAAGTATATTCAAGAATGTATGAAAAATTAATTGGATGACGCAGCAAACGTGAGACACCACCCCAATGCTTGATCAATGTTGTGTCACTGTCGTAGACAATAAACCAGTGTTGACCCAGCATTGGGGTGATGGATTTTGCTTGCTGGAGATATCTTTTTGATCTGGTCCTCTCTGTCGGTATCGGGTATCTCTTCAAAATCGTTTCTGTGGGTTTTGTGGACAGCAATGCATGCTCCTGAAATTGAAAAACATCAGTTATTATCAAGTATCATTGCCTATATACTACTACCTAACCACAGAACATGAATTACTATATAAATATAAAAATTACCAAATAAATATAGCTTTATTTCATATCATAATCCATATAAATCATATAGCCTACAAGTTTCAGAATTAGCATGAAATTATGTGCAGATAATTAATTTAACATACATATGTCGATAAAATACACGCAATGTAGTTTCTAACAATCAGTAAATCAGCCCCAAATAACTGTTTTGCTAAGTGAATTAGAAATACACTTACGTATCACGACAGAACATTATAAAGTTGCGATCTGCCATTACATTCCATCCTCTTTGTTCCCATGTGACCCTATGTGCGCCATCATCCTTCCTTAATACCGGATGTCCCATATCATTAAATGGCATGCAAGCTCTTGTTGATAGATCATCTGAATATAATGGTGAAAAAATCGTTTATGGTATATTTGTTGTTTAAATATGAAATAAGTTGTCATAGGACCTGCGCCGGCTTCCCTTGGTTAAACCTAGTATCCTTGGTTAAACCAAAGCTGGTTCAATATTTGGCCAATTTATCCAACATTGAATCAACATCTATCAAACGTATCGTGTTTACTGGAATACTCCTAGTGGCGCGGCTTTGGACATTTGAAAAAAATATTTGATTAATTTCAAACAACTTACACTCATTCTTTATCATCCTTAAGCCATATGCGACAGTTTTTCTAGTTTATTATTTCAAACATTATTTTATACATTCTATGCTATACAGAGCGTTAGCTGAGGCTAACCAACTAACACGTTGACCTAATGTTGTGTAAATGTTAGGCCAGCGTCGTAAACGGTAGTCCAGCATTAACCCGATATTAGGTCAACGTTTCATGTTAGCTGGGTACACCACACAATATACTCAGTAAAAATACACGCTGCCCCGATGTAGTTTTGATGTTGGCCGGCATTGAAGGCGGCGGACCAACATTAGGGAAGCGTTGTGTTATAGTCAGTATATATGAAGATGGAATGTGAGGTGTGAATAACACACAAGTCGATGACTCACTGCTGAATGAATGACGGCCCACCTTCTTCCACGATTGCCCAGCATTCATCCAACATTGGGTCAACGAGTTAGTTTTATTGCTCTTCCTACAATGGTTGGCCTGTTAGTGGCCTGCTGGATGACGGTGATTTTACGACCAGCATCTTTCATACTACAAAATGTTCCTGTGTAGTGTTAGAATATGTAAGTAAGTTTATTCAGCAATAGATTTACAATCTGTGTGCATACATATAGACATATATAAACAAGTGCATTTTTGAGGCGTAAAATAGCGTGGCAACAGATAAAGCGTGAACAGAGATGCAATAAGGTGATACAATTTTGTTTTTTTTTGTATGAGAGAATTGGTTTTAAGACTAAGAATCACGTAGATATAAAAAATTTGCAAGTTTTCTCAACACAGATGGTTCTTCAGAAGATAAGAGAGAGGAAAATTTAAACATATTTGGCCTAAAAGTGTAATAGCGGGGTAACACATGTCTGATGTGACGTGTGTTCTCACATTTAAACAAACAATGAAATTCATCTCCTAGGACATTACATGTTGGACAAAGCCGCTCGTTGTAGGGTCTGCGATTTCTCCCTCTGCCTTGAATCACATTTGGTAGTGAATGATTCTTGGTTCGAAATCTTATAAGAGAAATTCTGTGCTTACAATTTGTTACCATATGTAAATAATTTTGACATCGAAAGTGGTTTGTTATATTCTTGTATATTGAACAGCTCGACCTGGTACTTACTGAAGTAAACCATTGTTGAATGTATTGATCATGTAATCTCTGTTTAAATAAACTAATAAAATATGTTCTATTTGTAACACCCTGTTGCATCCAGGCATAGCCAAAACCCAAATTAGATAACATGTCTCTTACTAGAGCAGCCCAGTTAACAATTGTATTATTTGCAGTAATAGTGTGTAACATTATTTTATAAATTTTCTGAACCAATGGACTTAATTCTCTGTGTACAATTTTTAGCCAGTATTTCACTATGCGTACCTTTTTTTCTAAAATTAGTGGGCATCTTCCAAGTTCCCCGTATACCATTTCGTTGGTTGTTGATTTAGACACTTTTAAAACCCATTTACAAAATTTCAGATGTACTCTCTCCACCGCCACAGCAGTGTGGAATCCCCATAACTCACATTAGTAAAGTAATACAGGTAAAACGAGTCTATCGAATAACATACATAATAGTTCTGGTTTGGGGGCGATCAATTCGTACGCTATACCCGAATTGAAAATAGTGCTCGCAACCCCCTGTCTGCTAAATCTGGGTCCCTGAAAATTCCCCTGTACTAGAAAACATAATACCTAAATATGAGAAATGTTCTACTACTTCTAAAATTGAGTCACCATAAAACCAAATATCATCTATGGATAACCTTCCACCCTTCCTAAATACAACTATCTTAGTTTTGAGTATATTAACACATAATTTCCACCTTTGACAAAAATCATGGACAGAATCTAGACTATTTCGCAAATCCAATCTACTCTCAGCTATTAAGACAGAATCATCGGCATATAATAAAAGACATAGTTTAAGATCGTCAACAGTTATCCCTTCGCTTCCACTTTCATGCAACATTTCTCTCATATCATTAACATACATACTAAATAAAAGGGGTGACAAGCTCTCACCTTGTCGTACTCCCAGAAAGCTATTAAATGTATTTGATGTTTCTCCACCATACCGTACCCTGGTCTTGACTTCACAGTACATACTTCTTATTACATTAAAAATATTTCCTCTCAAACCGTAATCAAGTAACTTAAACCAGAGACAATCTCTATTTAAGTAGTCAAAGGCTTTACGAAAATCGTAAAATGCACAGAATAATTTCTTTCCATTCTGTAATGCGGAGTTAATTATACTATGTAACACAAAAAGATTATCCACAGTTGAACGGTTACTTCTAAATCCTGCCTGTTCTTCTATTAAAATATCATAGCTTTCAGCCCAAAAATTTAATCTATTATTCAAAATACGAGTAAAAAGTTTCTCCTAAACACTCAACAAAGTGATGCCTCTATAATTATCAACTGTATTTTTACTGCATTTCTTATGTATATGAATAACCACACCATCTACCCAAGACAGAGGAAAATGTCCACTGCTAAAAATTATATTAAATAAAATAACAAGTTTATCGGTTATTGTCTCACAAGTATTCACAAAAAATTCATTTATGAGCAGATCAGGTCCAGCACTTCTACCTGACTTTAATTCTTTGATAGCTTTTATGACCTCTGCGTGTGTGATTACATCATTTAGCTCCTGAAATGAATCATTTGATAAACCCTCGTCATGTGTGCGTATACGTTCATATATATCATCATCTGCAACATATGACACATATGTTAATCAATTAGTTCACCATGCATGTATGCCTATCCCATTCTCTGTAACAAGAACTCTCTATATATCGTTTCTTGTTTGTATCAATAATATACACGAACTGTGACATTCAGTTCAATGTTTCGTGTAAAATACATGTAATTCTTTGTCTACAATAAAATTTCTCTTTTACGTGGCAAATGCTACGATAAGTTAACTTTCTATGTTCCACTAAACTATATCAGTTTGAAATATATTAATTGTATCATAACTATATTCAAGGAATCTATCCCTTGGTTTGAAATATTACAAAACGGCGCTTGTAGAATTTACTAAAAACGTAATGAATACAATATAAGCCTACTTCAGTTATATTCACCATTACACACACAACATTAATGAGCTGAAATAAGGAAACACGACAATTTGGCATAATGCTCGATGAAAGAAAGCTCACCGTCTTCCACAATGACCCAACATTCATCCAACATTGTGTCAACGTCTTGTGTTGTTCAACGTCTCGCGTTTACTATAATCCTGATATCCCAGTAAATAATATCATTTGAAAATCTACTAATTGTATCACTCTATATACAGACCTCTATTATATAAGATATGAAATAATAAAGAACGCACGTTGAAAATTGAGAAACGGAATGAAAATAAAGTAGTTTCGCATTAGTAATTTTAGTTATATTTTCCATAGCGACGGTAATCACAGCGTGCTTGACATAAGTATTTAATGTGTCAAAGATTGTACTTACATTTTCCTGTTCTTAGTGTAGGATAATTGATGATGTGTTATATTTGGTGTTACCGGTATACCAGAGATGTTATAACGCGAAGGGAGTGTCATAGCGTAAAACACGCACGTGTGAATCCGACAGCCAGCTGAACTGGACTGGCAGGCTACTATTGTATCCTCATGGTCAGTCTACATTTCGGGCCTACGCATCACCAAAATTTACCCGTCTGGGAACATAGGACCGCGGAACATATATAGACTGGGGAACATATAGGACCGGGAACATAGAGACTGGGGAGCATCGGGATGACGCCCCCCCCCCCCCAATTGTAGTAAGAATAATAATAATATAATTCCTTTATGTAGTGATTTCTTTACACTGTCCCCATTTAAACACTGTCGCGTTACGGTGAAAATCCTGCCCGAGCGGCAGTTTTGTTTAAATGAAACAAGTAATCATTTCATACAGGGGGAGGGTGGTGGAAGGGGTCGGGGAAGGCCACTTGCAGTCGGCATGAATCAGTACACGGCGTAGCAGTGTGTAGGCACACACACTGCTACGGAGTGTATGATTTCTTATCAATAAATTTACTTTAGAACTAACTTAAAAATGAATATGATTATAATAATAATATGGTTTAGGTTTAGGTTTATTTCAGCAATAGGCCCAGCGGCCTGTGAGCATACAATACAAAACAAATACAATAATATGTCATGGCGTGTGAAGATAATATAAGTGATACAAATATAATATAATTATGATCACTCCAGTTTGTACAAACTTTTATACACATGTGTGGACAAGTTACGGATCGTTTTTCTGTTTTCACTCGTAAGGAGTTGTGTTAATTTAAACATTGAAGGGTTAACAAAATAAAAAGACTTCATATAGCGGCGGCGAAGTTCAACGAGATTATCTTTTTTACAGATTAAAACAAAATGATATTCATCTTCCAGCTCCTGACAGTGTTGACATAACCTTTCATTTCGCGGCTGTCCTAACCATCGACCACTTACAATTGCAAGCCTGTGATTTCGGGCGAAAAATTTACACATTGCATATCTATATTTAGGAATGGTAACAATATCAAAATATAAACTATAAGAAAACCTCACTTTCACATGTCTATACAATTCCATATCTGAACCAGTCTCCATATCTCCAAACCAGCCTTGTATAAACTGATCATGTAACCGCTGTTTACAAATATTTAAAAAACGGTGAGTATTTCCTACGCCTTGTGCCATCCATACGTCCGCAAATCCCAGTTTAAACAGTAAATTTTGTGTAAGATTAGCCCAGTTGATTATGTTTTCATCTTCATATAAACGTTTATACAGCGAATCATATATCTTACATACTAATGGATTTCCCTTATGACATACTATTTTTAACCAGTAGTTTATAATTCTAAAATATCTCTGTAACTGAAGAGGAAATCTTCCTAGTTCACCATACACAATATTGCTAGTAGTAGTCTTCTTAAGTTTTAAAACTTTCTTACAAAAATTAAGATGTACTCTTTCCACTGCATCCGCACTATGAAAACCCCACACTTCACTTCCGTACATAAGTATAGGGGCAATTAATCTATCAAAAAGCTCACAGCAGAATTCAGGTTGTGGGTCATATAAATGATATAATTTTTTATTGATTTTAAACATAGCCTGTTTTGCCTTATCAGCTAAGGTGGTCTGAGTTTGACTCCATTTACCGGTATATGAAAAGACAATGCCAACATAATTAAACTTGTTTACAATATCCAGTCTTTTATCAACATAAAACCAGTGATCATATTTTGATAAAATACCACCCTTCCTAAAAACCATCACCTTAGTTTTGTCTGTGTTAATTATTAACCTCCACTTAGTACAATAATCATAAAGCACATCTGTAATCCTTCTCTAGTGGGTGAAAATATAACAGAATCGTCAGCGTATAGAAGAAAATATAACTTTAAATAATCCATACTGATTCCATTTACACCTTTGTCTTTTAATTCTTGTTCCATGTCGTTTACAAATAAAGAAAACAGAAATGGAGAAAGGCTCTCACCCTGACGTACGCCTAAATGACAGTCAAACTGCTCAGATAAAACACCATTAACTCAGCTGACTTGTGATTTTACGTTCTGATACATGCTGTATATAATATTAAACATTTTTTCCACGGATTCCTTTTAAAATCATTTTATACCACAGGCAATCTCAGTTAACATAATCAAAGGCTTTCCGGAAATCTATAAATGAACAATAAAGACGTTGATTTTGGTTTAAACACACATTCACAATATTATGCAATATAAAAGTATTAGCTACTGTGGATCTGCCTTTGCGAAGTCCCGCTTGTGCATCTATTAAAATGTTATGACTATCAGCCCAAAACATTAGTCTGTTATTTAGGACACGAGTGAATAACTTCCCTAAAGTACTTAGTAATGTTATCCCTCTATAATTATCTACATTATTTAAATAACCTTTTCTATGTAGAGGTACAATTATACCATTGGTCCAAATACTAGGAAAATAACCATTGTGAAAACATTATTAAAAAGACATGTTAACACTGGTGCCAGTACTTCTGAAGCATTTATATATAATTCATTAATATTTAAATCGTGACCAGCTGCTTTACCCGTTTTTATTTCACGAATAGCATTCTTCACTTCATCAACATCAAGAGTATTGTTCAATTTCTCAAACATTGTATCATTATTTAAATTTTCATGCAAGTATTCATAAATATCATCATCACCTTGTGTAGATACATCTTCGGGGTTATTTAAACTTTTGAAATACCCATAAAATTCATCAGCTGTTAAGTTAGACTCACCAGTGTTTGTGTTTGAATCAAGTTTATCTAGTAATTGCCAATACAAACGAGCATCATCTACTTTTTGCTTCATAAATGCATGATCATACTCTCTTCTACAAGACCTAGCACATCGCGTATATGCGGACCTTGATCTTATCATATTATTCATACATTCACCGTCTCATTTTGCCTGTATTGATTCAAATTATTAAAAAATGCGTCTCTGAGATTTTTACAATTATCTGACATCCATTTCGGCAATGAGCTGGTAGTGGATCTGGCAACATTATACGATTTACCAAATAAAGGTTCTGCAATGTCTGTCAGAACTTGGGTGAACTTATGCAACATATCATTAACACTGTCTTCTGTATCACATTTACCACTACAAATATTTACTATCTTTTCCATAGTGCTATCTTTAAGGAGTTATTCAACATATACATCTTTCTTATAACGGTCAAATTTGATTTTTTTTTTCACACTTAGTCGGTATATTTACACTTTCATTCAATATATATATATATGTATGATTAGAAAGAGCATGTTTTATTTTCTTTTGTTACACACTAATGTATTTCATCACTGATGGTGGTTTTTACTGACAGCTACTGTACAGGATATATGGACGCGTCTGCACCCCCCCCCCCCCCCCCCCCCACAGCCTACCTACAGCCCACGCCGTCGCCAGTATTTCCACTGGTTTTCGATGGGTTGTTTTTGCTTAACAGTCGTTTTTAAGGAAGTCAGTACGCTATATTTTTTAATGCCAGGGCCCGATTGCAGTAAACAAGATCATTTTGATGTGGGTGTAAATCCGAAAAAAAGAACAGTTAATCCCTTTGATTAACCCGGTTGCTTGAACGTCATAACTTTGTGATTAGATGATCTACCATTTGATCCGAACTTTACTTAATATCCGACATGATCCCCCTATCACGGAAACGTGTACCACAGCATACAGCATTTGTTAATTATTCTTTAGAACGGAAAAATCACCTCACTAAACCACCATCACTGATAGTAAGGCCTAATGAACCACCAGGTTATAATAGACTGACCTGCATAAGGTATATTTATATAATCCATGACCATGTAATAGGCTATCCTATTGGTAACGTCTAACATTTTACATAAGGAAGCCATTAAAATGTTTGGGGACTGTGTCGTGTATATACATTATATAACCTAATGCGATAGATGTACATGTTGTGCTATGTAGTCTACAAATTATGAATGTATTTTGTGATATAGTCATATACCAAATAGGCATCAATATACATTAAAACCTTATTGACCTGAGAATTGCCTTCCTGTTATATGGCATAGTAAATAATGTATGCTTAAAATATCATAGTCCTATCACAATAAAGCGCCTAGAAGAATATACTAGTACCTAAGGCGACTGCATACATTTTGCTATAGGCTTAAAAAGCGTATACGAAAGCGTTTGGCGTTAATTAATGCTACTTATATAGAGAGTTAGCCTAAAATAACTTCTTTATATTCTAAGGCAATATTATCCTTCAATAATTATTTAGGCCTAACATTATAACCATTTGGAAAAGGATATCAAAATTATGCCTAGTTGTACCAAATAGTACCATAAGTCTACTCCATTTTCTTGAAATATTATTATTATTTTTTTTTTTAATGCCCTATTCCATTTATTGTTGTAGTACAATTTACTGACATAATCACAGCTATGGCAATAAAGATCAAATGCTAATTTGATACCTCTCTTGCGAAGTTTGGATGAGATCAAAATTTAAAAAACATCATTATTAAAATATTCCGCTTAGAGTCTATGAGGTTATAGATAGGGTTATCTAGTTCCAGGGGTACTGGGATGATTGCTAGAAGTAGTTCTTTTCTCTCCCATCCGTAGAGGGTCATTAGGGATATATCAAAATTATGCCTAGTTGTACCAAATAGTACCATAAGTCTACTCCATTTTCTTGAAATAATTTTTTTTTTCTAATGCCCTATTCCATTTATTGTTGTAGTACAAATTACTGACATAATCACATCTATGGCAATAAAGATCAAATGCTAATTTGATACCTCTCTTGTGAAGTTTAAATGAGATCAAAATTAAAAAAACATCATTATTAAAATATTCCGCTAAGAGTCTATGAGGTTATAGATAGGGTTATCTAGTTCCAGGGGTACTGGGATGATTGCTAGAAGTAGTTCTTTTCTCTCCCATCCGTGGAGGGTCATTAGGGATCTGTTCCGTCTGTTGAATGCTGTGAACGGCATTGTATGGAAGCACTAGTCTACAGCAATATCCAAGGGCAGCTGCAACCTACTTGTATCTGGCCATAATCTTCGGGAGAATTACCAGTAGCGCACCCTGGTTCCTCTGCTCAACAGAGGAGCTAATTATGCGGCAACGGCATTAGTGCTGGCGCTGGTGTAGGCCGTGATAGCCTTAAATAACCGACAATAGCGTGTTTGATGACATTAGGTCTCTCACGAGGAATGAATGGAGTTACCCTTCCTATTGTTACTCTGGGGACTATCCGAAATGCCACGGAGTTTCAGCATTACATTGCACAGCGAAACCCAGGCCAAACCGGCCGTCTGGGCATGTCTGGGGTAGATACCCTAGACGTGCCCAGAACCCCTTATCGGGCGAGCGAAGGAAAACGCTCTCAATAACCCACCATGCTTTATCACCCCCACCCTCACATCATCATCTGTACATCATGCATCTCATCAATTGACTACAACGTTTTTATCGTATTACAATGTCACTCAAAAGACCATTTGTGCAGAAAAGTGACGTCAAGCAATGACTTTCCACTACTACTACTACTACTATCTAGTTCCAATAAAAAGCAATTACACTTTTAAAAAATAAAAACGTAGGCCTAGACTGCGTCATGCTTTGTCAGTCACTTGTAGGCTACAGTGACACAGGTGTGCTCAATCTGTAGTATATATTGTGATAATGTCTACAGCTACACGTAGGTGTCCTTGCTTAGAGCTGTTTTATAAGGTAGACCCTGCTGTAACTGTTAGTCTGCATACTCATGCCTCAAAAACTAATAAAATGCTATATTCTACACTGCCCGTCACTACTTGCACAGCAGACTCGCATCACCATTGGCAGAAATATAGTTCATTAAATGACTGTCTGTCTGTTGCATAATAATATTTTATTTTTTATAGTCTTGATAGACTACTAGCCTAAATAAGCCTAGTCTAAATGTTTTAGTCTCTTATATTCACAATGACAAAGGATTGATCAGCATCCAGTGTTATGTACAGGCCTAATATACAGGCCTAATATATAAGAGCAGGTGAGTAAAATTGATCAATGGATATTATAATTTGTGTGCTAGGGACTAACCTGACCGACAAAAATCGATCCAATATATTTCATATTGATTGTACACTAGTTTCGGTAATATAATCAAACTCGTTTTGTCCATAATTCATAGTTTTGAAGTCGTTAATCTTGACAGGTATAAAATATACGGTACCTCTTTGTGCTAAAGCCGACAGAAAGCGAGTCATCGTGTCAAAACCGGGTCGATAGGGGGTGAAGTTATTCAAATATTTAATCCATATCAGACATGAACATACCTACCCCTATGCATGATGTCATGTCCAAATTACAGAAATTTGACGTAAATAATATAGCATGAAATCCTCTCGATGACTAAAGAACAAAAACGAGGCACGGAAATTATTGTAATTTAAAGCTCGCTTTATAGAACACTGGTGTTTTATTTGAAACACATGTTTACATATGAGCACGTCAGGTGTTCTTTCTGACTCGTCAAATGTTTAATTTTTTCTTGAACATTTCGGTTATACACTTAAACACCCTCCTTGAACATTGCCATTATATTTTGAACACTACAGAATACATATAGCGTTCTAGTATACGCGTCATGTGTTGTACCAAACATGTCAAGTGTTCTGTGATTTTTAGAGTGCTGATAATATAATATCACATATCGCATATTGTATAAAATCTGTTGTGATAAATTGCATACATAATATTAGTAAGCCTACAAGTTAGTAAGCTTCATGGACTTGACAAATCTGACTTGACTATTGAATACAAGTGATGCTATTGTATATAATATATATAAAGATGCCATGTTCCACTTCACATTCAACTATATTGAGCTGTTCAGTACACACAAAAATATTATGCAGAATAAAATAATTATCATGCTTATTATACATTAAAGCGACTCAATCAGGCTAAAATCATAAAAAAACAGTGATTTTATTTTGTGCTGCTCATTCACCAGTCATGCATGTCCAAAATGAGAAATACGGGAATTTTGTCTCTATATCTCGCTTAACTGGTAAATGCGCAGCACAAAAAATAAAAAAAACTTCTGCAGTTCGTGTCTATGGACATGTTTACATCATATTGTCATATTAGACTAGGAAGCTAAAATAAAATCATCGATTTTTTATCACAGTTTTGTGCAAAAAAATCATCACCGCGAAATTAAAGTATATTGCAGTATTAAAAAATAATCTTTAATGTGAGCAAAAGTTACTTTTAGTAGCTATTACTTACTTGTGTGTGTTATTGAGGAACTCTAGGATACCAAAAATCGGTGGTTTTCGACATTCATCACGACTCTTTTTTCTGAATTGACCCTGTGATGATGATTGAAGCTCACATTATATTATTAGTTGTATAGCTACTGCTTGTTGACCTAGTTTTTGTGGCCTTGACCTCTTACCTTCACCTCTTTATGTCAACTGTGATGGCTGTGGATCGCCACTCTCATGGCCTGTTGTTGTTTTGTTACTGTGCGTTCTGGCACATATGCGTCAGGAATATACTCATTGGTGTGTTCCCGACATAAACAATAATCAAAATAATATTTAAATTTTATTACCATAATTACTATAGAATATTAGGCCTAGTTAGGCAGTGATGTTGTCGCCTCTTCCCCGAATTTTCGGTCGACACAAGTTTTCAATTGACAATTCGATCCCGCGATTTTCGCATGATTTTCGCTAATTTCTCAGTCTCAACAAATTTTCATGACATAAGTTTTTGCAAACTAGACCCCCTATTTACAGTCTGTCCGACGGTGGGGGATGGTCCAAAATGAAAGTTAGCTTTTCGGTATCCAGTCAGTCAATTCTCAAGCGATTTTCTACTCATTTGGCATCGATCCTGAAAATTTCGTAAAAAAATATTGTATAGTTCAAAAGCTAGACCATTTGACATGTAGTAAATGTCCATTTATGACGCTCCTCTATAACATGCATAAACACATTAACTTCATTCCGGTTTATTCTCAGAATTGTGTTACATGTCAAATGGTCCAGGGATTAATTTGATTCAGAAAAATTGTGTAGCAGTTTGGCATACTGGCATGTGCCAAGCTATCATTCTCCATGCGAAAAACTGCTACACCAAGATATTATTGTGTAGCATTTGCCCCAAATTGTGTAGCAAACTGCACCGCTACACCAGACAAATTATTCCCTGATGGTCTAACTTTTGAAATACTAAATGGAATTTCGTGAAATTTTCAGAATTGTTGCCAAATGACTAGATAATAGGCCTAATGGTTGCAAAATTTCCTGACAATAGCTTGAGAATTGACTTACTGGATACCAAAAAGCTAACTTTAATTTTGGACCATCCTCCACCGTCGGACAGACTTTAGTTGCAGTCAACTTCCACCAGCGTTGGGTGTTTTTCGCTGATTTCTCAGTCAATTTCAAATCAATTTCCATGAAATTTTGCAAGCACTCTTTTCAACTATTCTGGCGCCTACCCCGAAAATTTCGTAAAATTTGAATGAGTATTTCAAAAGTTAGACCATTTGACATGTAGTGGAATTTCGTGAGTAAAGCTGATAGCTCGCAATAGTTTATAGAGGAGCGTCATAATTCGCAAAAACTACATGTCAAATGGTCCAACTTTTAAACGACATAATATCTTTCCCTGGAATTTTCAGGGCAGGTGCCGTAAGACTAGAAACTAGCTCTTGTCAAATTTCATAAAAATCTGATGAAAATTGCTTGAGCAATGAGCGAAAAACATGCAACGCGAAAGTGACAGATTTAAAGTGACTTTTACTATAGACTCTAATTTATCTTCTATCTATAATATTAGTATTACTAACCGTCAACGTTAGGCCTACTCGTTAGGTGAGTAGGCCTAGCCTAGGACTAGGTGACAGGTCTATTTTTCAAGACAAAAGATTCCCAACATTCAACAACAGTCATTGAGTCAACAGGACAACACTACAACATTGTTGAAAACTGTGTCCTCCTGTCAATTTTGTACAGATTTCCTTGAAATTTTGCAAAGGCCATTTTCTATTATTGTCCTAACAGCGGTAAAAAAATCACAAAATTATATTAAATATTTTAAAAGTTAGACCATTTGACATGTAATAAAATTCTAGAATTAGTTTAATAGGGTTAAAGAGGGGTGTCGTAAATTAAATTTACTACGTGTCAAATGGTCTGACGTTTGAAATACCGTAAACCGGGGCTATTTTGCCACCCCCTCGGGAAATTGATAAAATCTTCTGGTTTTCAAAAAATACCATTTATAATTAATAAAAATAACTATTATTATAAGTTATGATACTGTATTGTAGGGAACATGTTTATGTTCATTTACAATTTTTGTGTAATGGTTCAACACAAGAAAAAAAAATTACCGAAGTGTTATTTTTTACGAGTATTTTTCTAAATTTGACAAATTTCAACTCTGAAATCAGGGGTTGGCAAGCGAAATGAGTCCTGTCGCCACAAATGGATACTTTTAGGTACACTGAATGGTCATTTTTAAATATTTACATTACAGATACTTTGCTTTTGTCGTGGCGACCACTTGCCACCTCTGGGAATGGTATTTAATAATTTTATTAATGAATGTAGTGTTCTTTTATGATATTAAAAGGGTCCTTATCACATGTATAAAAAAAAAATTAATTGATAACATTTAAATATTGAGTTGTTTGAGCACTTCAAAGTAAGCGGGTCTATTTTGCCACCACATACCGAGGCTATTTTGCCACAAAAATTGCCGCCAGAGCCTCATTTTCTGTCCGATGTGAAACTGGACTTGACCACTAGACTCACTGACCCCTAAAAACTATATAAATATTTACATACCTGGTTTAACATGTTTAAGGGCCTTCTTATTTTGATAATTAAATAACTTTCCTGCAAACTAATGACTTTTTAACTGAATATATTTTATGTTATGTCTGTATGATGCATTTACCTGAATCTATGTAATATATTATTTAAATGGAATGATAAAAATGTCTACTGACTGTTCAATTGATTTGATTTTCATTCGATTAGCAAGCACTGTTACTTGTCTTGTGACTTGTCACTTAATGTCAGTTTTTACTCTCGGGACTTGTCATTTGACTTTTCTTGAGGAGTTACTTTAGACTTAACCATGTTAACTAGTCTATAGACCCTAGGCACTAATACTAATATGTCCGGCGATCTCTAGACTGTATAAGTTTTGTTAGAAAATTAATTGAACTTGCAAAATACTTTCATTGTTATGTACATAAGCCGATATTCACAAATTCTATGTAATTTCGCCAACCGCTCTAGTGATGGATGACTTGCACCTGTCATCATACATGACAAAAACGGATTAGGGGATGTAAAGTATTTTTTCAGAAAAATTGTCAGAAATAGTTGCTGTATAACTTACAATGTGAAATGGAGTTAAAAGAATAAAATTTAGTCTCCAAATATTTTTTAAATGGCAGAAAAATATTTGGCGTTTGACCTATATGGCTTCCCCTACTAGGCCTAAGTATAGGTCGTACGCCCAATATCGCGAACCACATTTTCTGCCATTTTAAAATTGGTGACCAAATTTGAGGATTTGCAATAATTCATGTGAAATTTTAAACATATTTTGATTAAAAAATTAGGAAGGCCTAAGAAAATATTCCTGTAATTAATTACAACTAAAACCACATTTTTTATTATCAATATCATGTACACTGTAATTGCTGGCTTCAATAAAAATAACAAAAAATTGCACCAGGCTTTTTGTGGTATGTATAGGTGTGCTAATTTCTATATAGACAAAATTTGACACAAATGTTAAAAAAAAAAAAATTCCAATTAAATTGGTTTTAGAAATTTAATAAACTGTTTGCAACAGTTGATTTTTACGACTAATTATATATATCTTTTTTTAGATTTTGGCCTTGTTGAATGCCGCTCTTGTTGTATATGACATACATCTGCTCCACAAGCCTGTTGAATTTAACGCTGATGAGATAGCTCATCTAAATGTGAGTGAACTCAGGTGGCAAGGTGATGTTCCCCGCATCAGTCAGCTTCTCATTAAAGCAGATGTCCTTTATAGTGAGTACATTTATCTAATTACAAATTTACATGGTGCTTTGCGATGGATCATCCATGTAGTCTTCGTCCCCTTGGATATGAAAAGGTGTACATATATTTTCTACTTCACAAAATATCAGGTACACCCTTTCTCACCCAATGGGGCGTCTTCTTTTTAAAACCTTTACACTGAGCTGTCGGCGTCATCATTCTAGCTAATAGCTCAGTGGTCGCTCAGTAATTTCTAAAAAATCATATTTTTTTGACTTTTTAGTTTTTTGGTCAGTTTTTTTTGGTCTGTAAATTATGCTTTCTTTCTATTTGTGTTTTAAAGATAACTATGGTAATGCCAGCAAAAATTGATGGTTCTTCAGTACGAGAGCACTCTGAATTGACTTCAGGCAGGACTTTTAAGACTTTCAATACAGTCCGCAAAATATTTAAAATGTCTCTCAGATGGGCCTATCGTCGTAATTAAAACACACATATATAGGACCATATTTTAACTTGAATTAAGTCTTTATTTTTAAGATGAGCAAAGGAGTGTGAATTAGTTGCAGACTACATGTGACTGCTTTGTCTATTGCATGTGGCTGTAAAAGGTTTCAAACCTGCCACGCCCATAGTCAAGTGGTGGGGACGTGAGAGGGGAGAGAAGGGTCTTACACTACCAGCAAACAACACACTGTCTAATGCTATTTGCCTGACCAGCGTTGATGATAGTGGTCCAACATTGAACCTGCATTGGGATGTTTGTGTGTATTTCTTAGTATACTGGTATATGTTGGAAATTGTATTTTGCTCAGACCCTGTGCGGTACCTGTCTACCGCTATATTATTTGAGATACAGATCACATGTAGATCAAGGATTTCTTACTCACTGTAGTACCGTATATGTACATTCATGATTGTGTGTGTTTACAGTGCTTCACATCTGTTTCTATTCCCTGGTAGGGATCAATATCTTTGTCTTCACAACAGCAATCATCCTACTTTATGGTGTACACAAGGTAATTTTGAAAGCATGCCCCTTTAGGTGGATGGTTACTCATACTAGTACTATTTTTACATCGACTGTTCCGCCACCGAGTGCGCTGCCATCGTGTTTTATTTTTGCCACTGAGTCTTAGCCTCCATGTAGATTGTTTTTAAATTTTTCTAATGTAATGTATATGCCTGGGGAATTATTTTGGTGAAAACATTTTGACCCTACCTGACCAGGTGGCCATTTTTCAAAATTGTCTGGCATCATTGTCCAATGATACCGGACGAAGCGATTGAGAGATTTGTTTTATTTTAAGTGGAAAATGCAGCTGCTGGCCTGTTCTCGTCTTGATTAGTTTTTTTCGTGTATCTCGGATGAGAGGAAGTGTCCAAAATTAATCTTTTGAAATTAAAAAAAAATGTTTTAACAGCTAAAATTTGTCCTCTGATCAATACTGTTCGAACAAATGACAGATTTATTTTATTTTGGGCTCAAATTTACGCTGGGGGCCAGTCCTTTGATTGATTTGTGAGGGTGTGGAGGGTATAATTTAATTCAAAAAAAATGAAAAAAATTGTGCAGTATTAACATGCTTTCTAGCTTTTTGTAACTTTAAAGGGGGCGGGGGGTGTGCCACAGAAATAAAGTTGTCCTTTTAAAGATCTAAAAAAAATTAAAACAGCTAAAATTGAGTTGTCCTTCAATACTGTCAAAAGCAAATGACAGATTTCTGGCAATTTTTGTTGCCAGAATTGTATCAAAATTATATTCTGTCAACACTACCACAGTACGGTTCTACCCTCTAACACTTTTTTAAACTGTTATGGGTTAATTTGGGTTAAATCTTCTAAAGCCATCGCATAATTATGTTTTATCATGAACAATAAAAATGTTTAAGAAATTTTATTACATTATTGCCCATCGCATTTTACCATTATTACCTGCTTAACAAATAGTCTTCCTTTAAGGCTAATGCTAATGCCGGAGAGGGTTCTTTCGTTTCCGCCATTTTGCAGAAACACATAATTTATAGTTTTTTTTTTAATTTGTGACCTTCTACAATTAATTGAGTTATAACTACTGAACATAGAACCACAATATACATGCCCAAATGTTCAGATAAAAAATTAACCATGTTGATCATGTTAATTGTCAATTCAAATTATCCACTTATTTTTCCCAGCTATGTTGTAAAGAGTGTGGTGACATTTGCCTTATTCAGATGGCATTGAGGGATGTTTTAAATGCGATGGAGATTTATTTATTACTAGTAATGCCTGGCCGCTGCTTAACCCTTCCACCACCGAAGCCTGCTTTTGTGTCCTGAATTCTATGGCAGTTTGTATAATAATGAATGGGAGCAGAGACCCTTAATATCCACTACCTGGTACATGGTATGTGCTTTGTAATGTACCATCACTATCAGTATCATCACTATGCAGTGATATTTTCCCTAGTTGAGCTGCCCTACACTGTATAGCACCATCAAAATTGTCCATTAGTGTCTCAGTATCATAAACATTTGGTGATATGGTGAGAGCGAAACACATCATTTTACTGAATGCATCTCATTTTATGTTTCGAAGTAAGAATATTTATAGATGGACTTTTTTTCTTCTTTTTTCAGAACCGGAAGCAGCTGCTTTTACCATGGGTTGTGTGTATGTGCATGAGTGTGTTCATGGACACAGCGATTCTCATCTATCAATGCATCAAACTGGTGATAGTTCAATTTGTGTAATCCTCAAAAATAATTTATCTATATATTTATATATCATCAGTTACGGTAATCCTCAAAAATAATTTATCTATATATTTATATATCATCAGTTACTCGTATTTTTAAAAGCCAACTAATGATATTGATGCTTTTAAGCCAGCAGCCCATCTTAAGCTTGTTTCTGGAAGAAAATGAGTTATAAATGCACAGCGGCCAAATTTTGCCTCAGAATTGTTTAATAGATACCGGTACATGTATTTCAAATTTGTTTATCTTCAAACAACTAAAATTCCTGCTTGTTTTTTCAAACTAAGAGGTCTTAAACAAAAGTGGTTCTAATAATAAAGTTGTAAGTGTTTTATAATAAGAAACTACTATTAATAATGCCCTTATGGCTTCTTACCCAGTAAACAAAAAAGTGTCGGCCCAACATTGGTCAAACATTGTATTAATGTTATACAAATGTTTTGTGTTTACTGGGTAGAGCTGTTGAAAAATGTAGAGGGGAATAAATTCTGCTTTTTAGCGGAAAAGAACATAAATGAGTACCTCCCATTTTGATTCAGAGTTGTGCCCAGCGTGTGATGAGTGGTAATCAGAAATGTTTTTTGTTTACTAGTATTCAAGCCTTTAGATTGATAAATACTCCCTTATTTAGAAAATAGTGGTGTTTGCACAGAGTGGTGGTCACTGGTGGTCGTCCCTGACCGCTGCAGACCATAGTGTGCACAACCTTGAGAACTGATGAGACCTTTTAGACAATAGATTGAAGTCTATTTGTTTTATTAGATTAGATGATTACTAAAAATGTGTCGAACATTAAAAATGTGAAGATTAAATTTTCATTCTGGTTACTTTACGGAATATATCTCTTGTGCACTGTAGGTGGAAAATCTACCTTCTCTCCAATCCTAAAATAAACAAACCCTGAGTATTGACTGCTACTCTGCTCTGCAAAGCCAAAAGGCAGTATCTGCTTACTTGTAAAGTAAGCAGATACTGCCTTTTGGCTTTGCACGGCAGTACTACTGTATGTTACATATATATTAATTTTGTATTGCAATATTGGAAATGCATTCATTTTGTGTTTTAGAATCTTCTCACTTTCAACATTGTACATATGGTGGTCTGGTCAGTCATTACATTACTCAATGTGAGTTGTTAACTATTTTAAAATAAATTAACCCTTCCAGTGCGGGGGCAGACACTAGATGTCAGATTCTGACGTCTAATGTCGATCCTTGCGTTGAAAGAATTAAAATTTACAATGGCTGTAGACCCATAACATAGGTATTCGACTGAGGGGCTAACTAACTCATTTATGATGACTTGAAAAATTGCATGACAAATTGAAAAAAACTGGAAAAAAATGGTTTATACAAAAATGTTTCTAGCCTTGTAAGGGTTAATGTAAATTCATACCTCACACTGAATGAAAAGTGGCAAATCTTATAGAATCCCAGTGTAATACAATACATGAAATAACAGAGAAAAATTCATGATTTTGGTGGATTGTAATAATTATTTTCTATCTATGAATTTATTCAAATTAGCATCATGCATTTATGTCACATGTGTGCTTGAACATTTTAAATTGTTGATTCATATCATATACATACTAGACAAAGATATATCTTGTTTTTTTGTAATGTCATAAATATTTAAATGTTCCGTCCACACAAGCATAGTGTTCTGAAAAGCCCTTCTTAAAATAAGTTAATGTTTTGTATCTTCCACTATCTGAACTTAAGTTTACATGATGCTTGTCTCTTACAAAATTTATATTTTATATAATCTTATATGATTTTATTATTTGTGACATATTTTGCTTCATTTTCTCATTATATATTACCTGTTTACAGATATACTGTATTCTGTGTGTCATGTCACAGTATCAAGAATTAAAGCTTGGACCAAGCACAGGTCAGCAGAACGAGCCACAGGTAGCATTTTTGCAAAATCATATTTCAGTGTTTTTGTTCTGTTTGATGTTTTGAATCAGTAGAGATTTCTCACTTGAAAGTTTATAATTCAAAAAGTTGCCCTTATTGCTCACTTGACAAGTCACGTTTCGTATACATGTAGTAAAATGAATAAAAAGTTGTGGGTCACTCTGAGAAGACAACCTCACTAGTACAAGAGTACATAACTGATTATAATACAGAATGACCATGAACAAACACTGAAAGAGCTTCACAAATTGATGTGTTCTTGTACAGTTGATAACACTATGTAAAACGAGACCTGTGGTGTTCCAATGCATTGGAGCACTGCTGGTCCCAGAGAGGTAGATACATGTTTGATGTCTGTTTCAGCAACAGGTTCGCTATTGTCCCGGGGCTTTACAGCCAGTTCACATCACTCATAGCCCTCCTGTTCTCCCCCAAAATGGCACAGTGGCATCCCAGGCCTGTGTGGCTAGCACTGCTAACGCTGCTGATACATGTTCTGCCAAACCCAGGGTCCCTACATGTAGACCGCGGACAAGCAGACCAGTATCATCAAGGAGACAAAAATCTACAGTACCAAGTGTATCAACAGCTGTGATGTTCTGTGAGGTAGACGGAGGGCCAAAGCGAGAGCCTCGCAGAGCTAGGAGCAAAACCCCCAACCACAGAGCGAAACACCGTGGTATGAATAATACACTGTAAATTCAGATATACAATTTTTTTAACAGTATTTTACCTCATTATGTGCAATACCGAAACTTGTAGAATAGATTAAGCATTTATCTATAGATCTATAAATAAATGCACCTGATAAGGTAATATGAACTGTCAGGTGTATAATAAACATTCTCTGGTCATTGCTAGTGCTAATTACTGATATTTCAGCTTGTTTGTCATTATTGCTTGTCATCGAGTAGAACATTTCCCATGTGTTACTCATGTTACTGGGTATGTTTTGCTCCATTAGCTATTGCACTATTTTCATAATTTTTTTCTGCAATGATTTCAGCATTTTTATAGCATTTATACTGGAACATGTGCATAATGCCCTTAGAGCTAACAACTATGAAAAATGGGCCCTCAATGTCTCCCCGTCTTAACCACACAAGGTGGAGAAGAATAACAGCAATGTGCAGGTTATATCCAGGCATAGATAATATACTTGCAAAAGCCGACCTTGTGCTTTTTCATGATGTCGCAAGGTCATAATACATAGCATTTAGTGAGCAGACTGTATGTAAAAGGTACTGCCTTTCCACAGCTCAATGTACATGACACAGTGATTTATCAGAGAGTCAGACAAATTAACCCTTTCAGCGCGTGGACTGTCTTTATACATCAGAATCTGACATCTGTAGACGTCAGATTCTGACATCTGAAGATGGTCCGTGCACATATATGATGATTTCAAATTGAAAAAAAATTTGGTTTACATGGTTCATACCAAATTTTCAGTGTTTCAAGGGTTAATCAAGGCTTCAGACATAGATACCTCTCACCTGTCAGGTACCACACAGGCCATTCCAAATAAAAACATAGCGCTGTATAGTCTACAGTTGAGGATAAATTTTTTTAAAATATGTTAAGACTGTGTTTCTTTATTGATTAGTCAAAATACATATACCTGGTACATAATAAGACACAATTTTCAAACTGCATTAACATAAAACAATTAAAGTAGAAGTATTAAGAATTTCAGATGTTGTTTATCATGTACTGGAAGCTGATTTAATTACTCATTATTTCGAGATATATTGGCTATAAAGATAATTATTTTATGAATTGTTATATTGATAAGAAGTAAATTTAAGCAATACCAGTTTTCTGCATCATTTATTTAAGAAATACAGTTTTTGTGTGATTTCTGACTTTGTCTTCTCTTTTTTGAGCAGATGTGCCCAGAAGAGTAACAAGAACTAAAAATAGAAGAAAATCACAGTCTCAAGTAACGAAGGAGAGTCCACCACCACCTTACCATCCGTGAACATGCTGCATTTATATTTTCACTAGACCAAAGTCTTCATATTTTCATCACTTTGCTTATGACCCGCAGCACAACAATAAAGTTTCTGTAAGGGATGCAACCCCGAGAATAGACTAGAGAAACTAGGGTCAGAATATTTGACTGCTCGGCATAAATGGTTGTGGCAAACTGCTGTAGCTGGAGAGTGAATCTTCACACCCTAAATATTGTGAAATTGTGATGAATGTTGAGTTATCAATACTAAGGTTTTGCTTGTGTGAACAAAACATACCGTACTATGGATATATAGAGAATATGGTTTTTCATGATATAGAAAGTGTTGACTTTTACTCACTTTGGAACTAAATTCAAAAGGGATTAAAATTTCACCACTTTCCACATAACATACTGTTATGATATTGTTTTTGAATGAATACCTAGCAAACACATTAGCCCAATGTTGTGCTAGTTGTGTGTCAATGTCTTCGAAATTGCTCCAAAATAGAGTAATGATTTTTATTTTCTGGGCATTAATTTACAGTTGCTCAAGTTGTGTTGTGGTATTAGGAATACACAACTTAACCCTTTAATCGCCGCTCCTGATTTTGATCAGTTTTTCAATTTTTTATTAGCATACTGTAAATTACTAGCTTTGAACATGTTAAAAATAAAACGTTTTGTCAAATCGTAAGGATTATCACTCACTTGAAGTTGTGGATCGAGTTATCGAGACACAACTTCCATGTGAATGAAAATTCCAATATTGACAGTTAAAGAGTTTACCCTTGAACTGCCATGTCTGATATTGACCCGTGGCAGCCTTAATGTCATTATGTATCACTCATTTCTGACATTCTGGCTGCTAGAGTTTAATATGGAGTTTCAATTTATATTTATTTTGAATTAGACAGCTATATGCATGAACACAGAATTATCATTACTAATGTATTCATTTAAAATTGGAAATTGTATTATCTGTTCAATATAAAATGAAAAGAATA
The DNA here is from genome assembly GCA_964017125.1 of Flabesymbios commensalis. Taxonomy (NCBI): domain Eukaryota; kingdom Metazoa; phylum Annelida; class Polychaeta; order Terebellida; family Flabelligeridae; genus Flabesymbios; species Flabesymbios commensalis. The sequence continues at coordinate 32,062,303 of OZ024913.1, forward strand.
TTCAACAGTTAAGAGGGTTTAGTACCTTATATTTACACTCCTGGTGCCAACTAGACAGTCCTGCAGTTTAATATTATTTCATGTGATTTGCTATGTGTAACATTCAGTAGTGGCTCTCTTCATGATGGATTCAAGTCTGAAGATTTATAATGGCTCATCAGGTTTCATTTAATTATGTGCCACTCACATCTGATATTATTACCGTACATGTATATCGCATTTCGAAACTAAACGGAATGATTTTTAAATACCTCATATTTGTTAACAATCAAAAAGCAGGCGATGATTTTTTAAATGTTATATGCATTCAACCTTTAGTGCTTTAGAAAGTCATGATGCCGTCATGTAATTATCAAGATGTCATTTTGTAAAATAGAAGATAAAACAATACCACTACCATATTTTACGGTGTAGTACACGCTACTTTTTTACTCCATGGAAGGTGCTCTTCTTTTTAGTAGTTTACGTTTTCTAAACTTTCTTATAATGTTGAGAAATCTTCTTTTATCCAAACCCTGTGTTCTTAAAAATCAATTTTGTGTTTCCTAATGTAATCTAACTAGTATGACTTGCATCCTACTACTACTACTACTACATAATACATGTTGTCAAATTGTCAGGTTTTTGCTGATCTCATCTCACACCACCAAATGAATTACAGTTAGAATAACCGGTATCCAGCTGACAAAACGCCCCCCCCCCCCCCAGCAATGTGTTCAACAACCCAGAACACTCAATATGTCAGCCCTTTTAGCGAGGGGAGCGACTTTAGAATAGACGTTAGATTTTGACATCTAAAGTCGATCCCCTCGCTCAAAGAATTAACAAATTATCATGTTTTTTAACCCATAACATACGTAATGAAATGAATGTGAGAATAAGTGACTACATGTATTGTTAATTATCTTGTGTTCACGAATATCATCCTTTCAGAACAAAAATGTTGTATGTGACAATTGAGTGGCAGATGTAAACGATAGCTTATTTCAATTTTCAAACTCAATTTTACTAAATAATTGCTGACTCCGTTCTTCTGATGCATATAATCATTCACACTGCTTGTTGTGTACCACTTTACGTGTGACGCTACTGCTGGTATAGTTTACTTCTCTGTCTGATGCTTCCATATTATCACCTGCTGCAACTACTCAAAGTATTAATAGTACAAATCTTTCAAACAAGTTGCTCAAATATTTCAACGAAGACTTCCTAAAGAAATCAGTGCCAAAGCTGTGTGTGCATCTGTTTCATTGCATTTTGTTTCTTTTGTGTGTTGTATTTGCTATTTTTAGCTTGTGTTGAGTTGGGATGAGCAATGAGCCTTTAGTGACTTCACCAAATGTTTTTTGAAATACACTATTTAATGTAAAATTACGTCTTATGAAAGATCGCATGATTTGAAAAACCACATTTTCATTGCTAGGAAACATAACTTGATATGCATGTAATAATGTTTATCTTTTTCTCTAAACCCAGCAAACCCAGAACATTTGTATAGCATTTGTACAGCGTCGGCCCAATGTCTTCGATGTTTGGCCAACATTGTACAAATGGTATACAAATGTTTTGTGTTTACTGGGAAGCTATGTACTTTGTATCTGCCACTTTGAAAAGTGGAAGATACAACCATTTAACCCTTATGCTGCTGGTACGTTATATACAGTTTCAAGCAAGTTTCATCCGAATAAATACATGTACCACTGAAATTGATAAAATGTTTTGTGGGAGATGCTGTTATTCTTTTTTTCAATTTGAAAGGTGTCTAATTTCCATAAATAGTAAATTTTTTTCGTCATTTGAAGCTGGAAATTGCGTTAGCAATTCCAGCTTTAAATGAATGAAAAATAGATACAAACAACTCAGCAGCTCAAGGGTAAATGATGATATCTGGCCCTGTGTATCTGGAAGTATATACACCTTTTTCAATAACAACTCTGTTACAATAACAATTTCAATAACAACTGTTACACACTTATCAATGACAGCACGCCACACAGTGAGCAACTAGGAACTATTTTAATCAGACAATTGTTCACTGCGCAAACTCGTGCAAGCAGTCTATTACAGAGTGCTGGATAGTCTAGAATACTTTTTTGACGAAGAAACTAACAAACACAATACTAGCGTGTCTACTATTTTTTGGTGTAGTGAAATTTAGGTTTAAAAATACATTTGATTTAAAGTGTCTTGCTCAGGAGAATACAAACCTTGGTATTTTATTACCAGTATATGATTAGGTTTTACTTCTTGACAATTTATTGTTGGGATTATCATATCAGATTTTCTTTAATTTGCAAGTTGGACCAAGGAATCTCCTAATCTCTCTCTCTCTTCATGCTTGTATTTTATAATACATTTATTCCAATTATATATTTTATTTTGCAGCAAAATTAAACATTTTGTAATAGAAGTGTGTGAAAACAGAAACCGGAATAAAAAGTTTGTTCATTATATAGATAGGTTCTTTTTTAACAAGCCAGATTTTCAAATTATTCATTACATTGGCTGTTATGGAAATGACGCATTAGATTGGTATTTATGTTTGTAAAAATTATTTCTTAATTACTTACTTGGGAAAAGAGTCAAGCTCAGTTCACATCCTCACTAATCAGTCACATTATGCATACCAATGTTGGTTTAATGCTGGCCCGGCATCTATGATGCTGGACCAACATTAAACTAACATTGCTGCCTTTTTTATGACATTTGCTAAATAAAATTTGTTTTCATGAGACAGTAATTTACAAACATGATAAATATTATTTTTCACAATTAACATTTAGCCAATGTAGTTGTTGGATCTGTCCAATATGCAATCACTAGGTGTCTTTTTGTCTGAAGAACTGTAGCCGACTGCTGCGACCATGCATTTACTTGTCCCATGTCTGCTGTCAAATGTGAACTTATTTTTTCTTAATGTTGGGACAACGTGTGATGAAATATGTGCCGTACTTGCCGTAAAACACTGTGGATTGAATCGGCATGTGTTTAAACTTTGTGTGTATATGTTTCAGTTGTTTGTTGGCACAATAATAAGCCAACATTGGCTGATGTCCCATGTTAGGACCTGCATTTGTAACAATCAATCACTTGAATCAACCATTACTTCATTATTGATTGCAGACTCACCCCCCAGTATGGTCTATAACAGTGAACAGTGAAGTGTTGATCATTGTTGAAATAAAGTCTTTATACATGTAATAAAAATTTGACGATATGCTATGGAAGCTGGATGTAAGAGCAATTGTAACACAAAATCGATGATAGTTTTAGAATGAAGCTGTTCATTCTCGCTTATTACACCATTAACCCTTGCAGCGCTGGGGGCCATCTTTGCACATCAGAATCTGACGTCTACAGACTCAGATAAAGTAGGTACCAGAGCTAAAAGAATTCAAATATTTCTAACGTCCGTAGACCCATCAGATAGGTATTCAAATGAAGTGGGAAAAGCCAACGGTTGAATAAACCCTTTGGTCTCCTAGGTTTACACAAAAATATTTCAGCGTTGTAGGGTTAAAAGATCATCAATACCTCACTGTCTCTGCCACCGACCCTACTGGGTGTTTAGTTTTGTTGCCTTTTAATCATTTATATGTTTTTGTAACAACTGGGTGTTTATTTTTGTTGTCTTTTAATTATTTATATGTTTTTGTAACAAAAAGTTTTTTACTTCAATTTATCTCACTCCTGCTAATATTGTTTATATTGCTTGTTGTGATATATACCAACAAACACAACATTAAATCTGGCTTAACCGTCGTCCTGCTAGGCCCGTATATGTTCAGTTTCAAGCATGTTTACAGATAAATAGAAATCACTAATTTTGATAAAATAATTTTTCGTAGATGCTTAGATAATTCAATTATTCAATATTGGAGATGTCTATTTCTCATAAGGATAAATATTTTTTTGTCATTTGAAGCTGGAAATTGTGTTAGCAATTCCAGCTTCAAATTAATAATAGAAACAAACATTGGAGCAGGATACATGTTGATAATTTTGGTTCCAGTATGGTAGGTTGACCTTGAACCTAGGGTTTCATAGTTTGAATCTCGCTTTAAGCCATATTGATTCTTCTGTGCTCACATATTGACCACTAACAGCCAGAGTGTCTTATGTTTCCCTGATTTGAGGAGTACATGTCACATTCTGGTTGCTAGGGGACAAGTTATATGAAATGTCCCTACCTAAATATGTATGGCATAATGAAACACAATTGTGATGTTTGAACTGGTGCCACATAATCTCCACGCTTATATCTCAGGTAATTTATCACCAATCAAACTATTATATCTTAGTCATCCGGATCTGGTGTTTTAAACCATCATCCGACTTTGATCTGGTTTTAGCTACACAGATACAAACACTAGAGCTTAGGCGCTTGTAAAGTTTGCACAGACATAACTTGATCTTAGAGTAGCAGTCCTAGTGGTCAGATGTCAGCATCTAAAAAATCTGTCAATTATACATGTATAAGTTTTGTACAGAACATCCACAAATCTGTCACAAATGTCATCTTACCTTTGGTGCCCTTGGCTTTATTTTCAAGTTCTATAAATCACATTAGATCTTTTTGTTGTGAAACAGCAATTATAATATAAAACTTTAAAGTTTTGAAGTTACGGGTGGCTACATTTTCAGTCTTGTCTGCTATCTAATAAATTGTGTTGACAATCACTGTAATACACCGCAGTGAGGTACCATATTTATTCTAGTAAACGCTCATATTCTAATAAATGGAAAAAATGCATGATCATGGTACACAATGTAGACATAAAAAACTACACTGATAGCCCATGCCCCATCCTGTAGCCTCAGGGTGTATTATAATTATTGCCCAGGGAGTTTATTAGAAGAATTACAGTATTTGTTTTAAATTATTTACGGGTACATAAATGCTATAGATTTTCCTTCTTTTAAAATGTTAAAATTTGCTGAGATATGTCCTACCAAGATATTGTATACTTTCTTGTATACTTTTAGTCTAATTTTTTTTAAATTGTCAATTTGTTTTAATTTTCCTGCTGAACATTTTTTTTCAAATCTTCATCATGTTCATTATAGACTTTGCCATCAGATGTTTGCTTGGAATCTTCTATAATTTTGCAAACCTTTTTTTAGCCCTAATGACCTTTCAAGCTTTGACCTAATGTCAAAGTCACCTGGTCACGGAAAACTATTTGACTTGATAATTTTATAATGCCTTGACTTAGGGCCTTCACTTTTAACCACATGTACACTAATTTTAAAAGGTTATCTTAAGGCCAGGTTCAATACTCAAGTGACCTTGAACTTTCAAGCTCACAGAAACGGACAGAGATTTGTAATTGTTGATGTTCATGGACAAAAGGTATAGCTAAGGAGTCCTGCCAACAATTCTGTAATCAGTACCTGCATGTTTATGTGATTTTTGGTGGTCAATCACAATGTTATGTTGCTGTGACATGTACTGTATCTTGCTTTATAATATGTGTATTTGTTGGGTCAGCTAATATAAACAAATGCCCCCCATAATGTGTTTATAGGTTGGTATACACTCCTGAGGCAATGTGTGGTTGTGGCAAATTAGATTTCCATTTACTAGTGATAATTGAAGCATTTACAAACATGTGAAGAAAGTAATGTAAGACTAATGTGATCATATCGTCGCCTCGGAGCTAAATGATCCTATCTGCCACTCTAACGAGTGTCAGATAGGATCCTTTAGCTCCGAGGCGTCGATATGGATATGACTCATGCTTATTTCACCTCTCAATGAACACTCAGCATACATTTGTGTCAAATGTATATATTTACTGTTATAATATATTTTATTGATTGTTTGCATGATTGTTTGCATGATTGTTTGCATGATTGTTTGCATGATTGTTTGCATGGTAGACTGAAAACTTAAGGTTGTGCTTTGTATGTGGATCAATTGAAGGCATTTAATGTTTTATAAAGCTATTTATTTATTAAAATACATCTACTGCACATATTGTTTTTGGAAGGTTCACATGTATATCCAACATTATTTGTAAGTTTAAACATATTTTTTAGTTTGTTGATACATTGAAACATTTTAAAGTATTTTTATGAAAAAAATGTTCTAATAGGCTCATTATGGCTAGCTATGGATTAGTTAATAAATAATTTAATCTGACAGAAATACAGATTATACAAACCTTTTTTCGGCTATGAAATTTTCTGATGTGTATATTATAGAAATCTTTCATAATTATGAGATGTAAATATATACAGTTAAGATAGCTCTTACCACTTGAAGTATGTATTGCTTTATTATTGTTGTTAAATGACCACATTTTGATGTTTATAGTTTTAGCAGTTATAATTACTTAGATGATGTTTCACTGTTTAACAACTAATTGTGTTAGTGTAGTTTTTTAAGACTATTTAAGTTTAATTTCTTGTCGATCCATACAAAGATATCCATATAAAAAAATGTCAGCATGCCGTATGATATTTCGACTATGAATTCACTATGTTATAGTTGTTATAGTCAAGTTAGCATTAAGTGATAACATATACATTTACAAGACTTTAACCCTTACAGTGCTGGGATCGACTTTAGTCGTCATAATCTGATGTCTGTAGACGTCAGATTCTGACGACCAAGTCGATCCCCGAACTGTAAGAGTAAAAATATTTCTAATGGCCGTAGACCCATAACATACGTATTCAAATGAATGTGAAAAACATGACTAATACATTAAAGATGATTTCCCATTAAAAAAAACCTTTGTTCGCCATGGGTCATATGAAAGTATTTCAGCGCTTTAAGTGTTCTGCAGCCGAAATGCTTATCTACAGGGAAAAAAACTGGATGAAATGACATGTATATGGAGCTCCATTTGATATCCTTATCAGGTGTGAATGAACATGTGAATATTTGTAATTCTTTTGAACAAAACGGACTGTAGCATTAAAATCACCTCGGGAGATAAAGTATCATCTAATTGTTAATGTGTGTACAATTTAGTTGGACTGTGCGATAATCCTCCAAGCCCCAGCTTTTTCTTTTCCGTTTCATTCACCTTTGTATTTCAAAACTATTTATTTTAAATATAGGCTGACTGAGGTAATTTTATTCAAAATATGTTGATAGTTTGAGTGGATTTCTCAGGCTCCATCTGGAATGAGTTAAAGGGTATTTTTGTAGGACTATCATCTGTACAGATACTAAGGTGTCATTGCAGTAACAGGCAGTGAGTCCTCATTTTAGTAACTGCCCTTGTAAATTTATAATTTGCATCCTGCTTGCATGGAGTAAAATTTCAGTGTTTTTTTCCTGTGCGTTCAAATTGAAATGCAAAACCTGATTGCTCTTTTTTTAATTCATTACCCGATTTAAAGCTCTACTGCATTTCCATTCAGGTCAATTAGTCCATTTATTGTGTTACACTTGTGGGAGAAATGGCTCCTAACATTTGTTATGGAAAGTCGCCACAACGTTAGCACTAAGTAACGATTTATTATTTAGGTGATCAAATTAACAATCCTAATGACAATATCGTGCAGCTGTTCTCTGTCCGAGATCTGATCAAGGAGGTCAACGTCCTTGATCTGACCATCCTTCCAAATTATACTATATTGTATTATTGAACTGCTAATGTAGACATGTCACACCAAACTATCTGGCATAATACACAAATTTATAAAAATGCGGCATAACATTATTTGTGGTTGTCAGTGATTCAACCCATTGGCATTTTTTATTCGAATTTTGTGATTATTATACCTTCGTCGGAGTTTTTCAATAGTTTTAGAAGATAAGGGCCTACTCCTTCTTTTGTATCATTTCATCTGGAGGATTTTAATGTTTTGCTTATTATTATAAACTTTAGGATTTATTGGGATTCTATAGAAAAAAGGACCTTTTCAACTGTATGCATGAATTCAACTAAAAAACATATTTTAAAAATCAGACAAGTGCTTGTCAGCTATTTTTCATGATATTAATCAAAACTTTAAATTTCTATTCACCTGTCTTGACTTTACGGTTCATGTGAATACAAGTCAGTTAACAAAATACCTCGTTGTTAAGTTTCCACAGAGCTGTTTTTGTGAAATGGCATCAGACTTAATGTTTAGTGTGATTTATTGTGACAAATAATGTGTTTTTGTCAAGTAATGTCCTTTGAATAATCATGTTGTAGAGTTACTGGTATGTATTTATTTTCGCCAATAAATATGCTATACATACCGTTATATATTACTATGTGGTTGAGACTTATTTTTCAACAATTTGACGACGTGAACGCTCTCCAGTCGCCAATATTCATCCGATCTTCGCAATTTTTTTTCTGAACACCCTCTGATGGATTATCCTGCTTAAGTTCGAAAATCACCCAATTTGCATATCCAAGATGGCAGGCATGGACTAATTTGCATATTCAAGATCGATGTAAAATGTGAACTCTCTCCACTCGCCAATATTTTTCCGATCTTCACAAATTTTTTTCTGAACACCCTCTGATGTATTATCCTGCTCAAGTTTGAAAATCAGCTAATTTGCATATCCAAGATGGCAGCTATGGGCTAATTTGCATATTCAACATCGACATGAATGCTCTACAGTCGCCAATATTCATCCGCTCTTAGCAAATTTTTTTCTAAACACACTCTGATGGATTATCCTGCTTAACTTCGAAAATCAGCTAATTTGCATATTCAAGACGGCAGCCATGGGCTAATTTGCATATTCAAGATCGAAGTCAACGCTCTCGGGTCGTCAATATATATCAGACCTTCGCATTTTTTCTGAACGCCCTCTCATGAATTACCCTGCTTAATTTCGAAAATCAGACAATTTGCATATCCAACATGGCAGCCACGGGCTAATTTGCATATTCAAGATCGACGTGAACGCGCTCCAAACGCCAATATTCATCCGATTTTCGCCGTTTTTTTCTGAACACCCTCTGATGGATTATCCTGCTTAAGTTCGAAAATCAGCTAATTTGCATATCCAAGATGGCAGCCATGGGCTAATTTGCATATTCAAGATCGATATGAACGCTCCCCAGTCGCCAATATTCGTCCGCTCTTCGCAAATTTTTTTCTGAATACCCTCTGATGGATTATCCTGCTTAAGTTCGAAAATCAGCTAATTTGCATATTTAAGATGGCAGCCATGGGCTTATTTCCATATTCAAGATCTAAGTAAACGCTCTCCAGTCGCCAGTATACATCAGACCTTTGCAAAATTTTTTTAACGCTCTCTTATTGATTGTCCTGCTTAATTTCGAAATCAGATAATTTGCATATCCAAGATGGCAGCCATGGGCTAATTTGCATATTCAAGATCGACGAGAACGGTCTCCAGTCGCCAAATATTTATCCGATCTTCACCATTTTTTTGAACACCCTCTGATGAATTATCCAGCTCAAGTTGGAAAATCAGCTAATTTCCATATCCAAGATGGCAGCCATGGTTAATTTGCATATTCAAGATCTACGTAATCGCTCTCCAGTTGCCAATATTCATCCGATCTTCGTGATTTTTTTTTCTGAACACCCTCTGATGGATTATCCTGCTTAAGTTTGAAAATCAGCTAATTTGCATATTCAAAATGGCAGCCATGGGCTAATTTGTATATTAAAGATTGACATGAACGCTCTCCAGTCGCCATTATTCATCTGACCTTCGCGCTTTTTTTCCTTAACACCCTCTGATGGATTACCCTGCTTAAGTTCGAAAAGCAGCTGTAGACTAGTGCTTCCGTACCATGCCGTACAGCATGCAACAAACGGAACAGAATGATCTATACAGACCCTCCCTGGATTGGGGCAAGAAGTACTACTACTAGCAATAATCCCCTTCTTCCAAAAGGCTTTCATTCACCATGAACCTTTTACCCATAGGCCTACCAGTTAATGAAAATTTACTGATATTTACAGGATGTAAATTTGTTTATCTCATTATGTGTAAAATCATTTTTAGCGAGGACGTTGTGTCCAAAGCAATAACCCTCATACCACAAGGGAGTAATCACTCCATCTTCTAAAGTCCAGCCTTGACAATCAGGGCATCTATATATAAAGGGGCCTATCCTTAACTGAAACTCCACATTTTGTTTTATAGTAATGGTCTAGCAATCTGGCATGGTTTTCCGGATAAAGTAGCATATTAAAGTCAATAACTGCCACAAATCAGGACACATTCATTCCTGAAACCGCACATTTTGTTTTATGGTAATGGTCTAGGTATCTGACAGTTTTCCAAATATCAGACATATTAAACTTACGATATTTTATGGTGTATTGCCTGCGCCGGTTGAATTATCCAACAACTGCTGGCAGGGTTGTGAGATGTCAGTCATATTAGAGTTACTAATGACCGATAGTCGGCCATTTTGAATTAGATCAAGTTGAACACCCGAAACCACACATTTTGTTTTACAATTATGGTCTAGCAATCTGGCACGGTAATCCAGATATTACGCATATTACAGTCTGTCAATACTGGCCAAAAGTTGACATTTTCCAGGGTAAATGGCTTCTCGAAACTGCACATACTAATGATCTAGCCATCTGGCACGGTTTGCCAGACATCAGCAATAATAAAATAAGTAAAGCCATTTTGGCAAATATATAGGTCAAAAGTGATAACCCCCGAAAGTAAACGATATATGTGCGCAAAAAAATCCTTTCAATGGGTTTCATAATACATAATGTGGATTGGGGGCTGGCCAGATGGATATCCGAGGCGACGCCATAATCCCTGCATTGGGCAGAGGATAATGACATGCAAGACATTGTATAATGCTATGTACAGACGAATACTCTTGGAAGATAGACAGTGTATACAGTATTATTCTGAGACTGTATTCACGTAATGACAGTTCTCTTCTTAGCTATTGTAAAAATTAAGCTTAAAAAAATAATTGATCGTAATGTTTACCTAGCATCTGGGAAGTGAATGAGCAAAGTGTATATTGTCTATATTGTGTTATGCAGCTTCCTGCACATCATGGCAATATCTCGACAGAAAGAAGTCAGAATTATGCCCTAATCTTATCGAACAACTTAGTTCAAACGCCGGGATTCAAAATCATGAGTTCTGTACGGGATCAATTAGGCTATCCAGCAACTGGGACACAATCCTGATTAATATAGATAACAAACATATAGACTGATATCACATTTATTGTTGGAACATCGAGCAAGGTGAATCACCATGCGGCACAAACCAGGAAGCACGAACATTGAACCTTATTCCTCTATTCAGTCTGATAATATGTGGCAGCAAATTAATAGTGATACAATACATTAACACTGTTGTACACGATTAAATAACATGATCTTGGAAGTTGTTTCACTACGTATTAATTTTTCAAATCTTTTTGTATTCATTTTGAGGTGTGTATTAGAAAATTTGTATGCGGATATTATTTTGTATCACTTCTTCAGTATAGTTAACATTGCGACAGAAAGCATATATCTTGCTTTAAACATATAAGAGCATATTTTTTATGTAAACAAATAAATTGCATACAGAGGTGATCAACAAATGTTAATATATGAATATTAGCTTGAATAATAATATAATGGCAGTAATAATTTTTAATCTTTAAAATATACGAATTACCCAGTTATGCACTTGGTTGCGTAGGCTAAATATTTAACGACAGGAATGATATTTATATTATCAGAAAATCACAGTCGTGTTGAGATTTACATAGCAGTAAGTGGAATATTCATTTGCTAAACACAATAGGCCTACATGTTAAAGTCACCAGCAAAACTAACCTTCCACTCCACTCATTCTGTTAATCTATAAAGTGAAGAGATCAAAATCCACTCGCATATATTTGATAAGAAAATATAATCTATTAACCATAAATATATAATATATATTCAATTAAATTTAACATATAATTACAAACAAAATTAAGCACATGCCGATTGAAAACATAATTATGGGATTTCACATGACAATAATTTATTTACACCGCTGGCTATGCTAAAAAGACACGACGCCAGTGTGATATATTTTTTTGGGGAAAAAACAGGGGCAAACAGATCGAGAGATAAATTCAACAATTCTGTCCAGGCAATATTATCAGCGATAAGATTACTTTGAACTAACAAGCTGAGCTTGGTCTCAATGGTTACTGTAAATTTCTATTGTGTTTAAAGACAGACATTGCTAAGTAGTTAAATCTGGATGTTTAGAATGAATTTTTCTCCTCCGAGATGTTTTGCACATGATGATGTGTGAGACCACATAAGGTCAAGTCTCATCACAATACATCTCAATTAACACAAATATAAAATCTCACTGTTCCACTGTAGACAAAAGCATAAATAAACGTCCAGCAATTGATGAAAATAGTTTCTATGACCGTTGATCATGAAATGAAAAAAGTATGAAAAAATGCATTTTAATAACTATACCTTTTCCACCGAACAGAATTATTATGCTGCGTTTATCTGTGTGGAGCTGATCTAAGAATCACAGAGGCAGAGTGGGTAACAACTTCACACAGAAAAAGTTATTTCAAATATCTGCCCATCACTCTTTGTAAGTGTTAATATAGCACATAGACAATTCTTTGTGTGACTAGGTAGATGTCTATTTAGATACAAAGTATATTTTGTACTTCCAGTTGTAGACAGGCAACTTTTTAAAGAACACTAAACGGGCATTCACATAGGTTTATTTTCAGAATCAAAAGAACCTCCCTTGGGCATCTATTGTCATTATACCAAATAATTATAACTTCTTTATTAATAGGTAAAAACACATGAGCCGGTTCAAAAAAAAAATGTTTTACTTGGACATGATAAATTCAAAGCAACAATTGTGTGTATTGCATCAATAATTATTTCAGACAGATACAAAATAAGCTGAATTACAAACAAAGGAGCCCGTTTTATATTGATTGAGATTATATTAGAATTATCTGATATATTTTCAATTTGTTGTGAAAGACTCCTCATCAGCTGCAACTGTGATAAACAGACTGACACCGAAAGCAAGCACACTGTGCCAAAGACAGCATCCAGTTATATGGTGCTGAAACCATAGGTCAAGCACGACTACGACATTCATGTGGGGCCTTAGCCGAGAAGATTCAAGCCTAGCGGGTGAACCCCGATATGGTCAGGTGAAGTGTTAACAATCCTCATTCTTCGCCAGGGCTACAATGGTAAAATTCAGGTTTTCAGGATCTCTTTCCATAAATTTTTTCACTACAACTGCTGCATCCTGAAAGTAGAAATAGTAAGCACACTATTATGATCTGTGACAATGTTAATGGCGGAGAGATGGTAAGCTACTGGCAACCACTCCTCCAGGAGGGGTGTGTATTACCAATCCCCGTTACATGTATATCTGTATACAAGTCCCTCTAAATTAGGAAATGTTGATAATAACATTTTCTTACAAATCTGACATGGATAAATCTCTTCAAATCGATACCTGAAACATTATTCTGAGAATTACAATGTAAACTTGTGCCTACATACGAAAGCACAAATCATTTGGACTGGGTGATGGTTCTTGAGATAATTTTTACAAAAATTCGAAAAAGGCTCCCATTTCCTTGACAGAAAATCAAACAGAATAATTTCCTTTCGTGACCAGGCAGATAAATCTTTAAAATATACCAAATCACGAGCCATTAGGATTAGCAGTTCTCGAAATATCAAGTTCGCAAATCCCTGTGGATCTAGTGAATACATATATGCATTATGACTGAAACGAATTCCTAGGTACATCTTTTTATATTTATAAAATATTCAGATTCAAAGCAAGTATATCGCAAATATGTCACATAGTCTTGGACAACAATATACACTTTGTAGTTGGTTGATAGACTAGAAGATACTAGTATCACATTAGACAAAGGCTCTGAAAGATCACAAAGTGATTTACATGTAGCAAGTTTATTAATATAGCAGTTGACTGAGAAACACTTTTAAAAACAGCCGTTATATAAACATCCAGTTTTAATTTAAGTGGGAAAGATTTTACCATACATGTACAATCAGCAATCCAAATTTGTTTACAAAAATTAGTTTTTATATAATTACCTCCAGTAAGGTGTCAGGAGATGTAGCTCCGTGGCAAGTTGGTTTATCTTTCCTACCATCTGGAGGGAGTAAAAAAAATAAATTATCACCATGAGTTGGTGCTGAGGCTCATAGCTATACTATGTGGCAATCAATATTTTAAAACATATTTCTCTGAAATATTGTTAAATTGTATCACTAAATAATAGTACCTAGCAGTTCATATGCTCTACAATTTCACTTACCCAGCTCAAATAGCTTATTTTCATGTTGTATGAAAGCTACAAAATGAAGGTCAACCTTGTCATCTCGTGAAGGAGCCTATAACAAAAAAATCATATAATATTTTATTGTAAACCATGTAAATAAGATATTATCTGGTGATTATGTACATGCAAGCTGTTTGGAAACATATTTAATGGAGCCTTGGTCTGAAATGGTGTTATTGCCGGCCATTTTTAAGCTGTCTGCATTTACAGTAAATGCACATGCAAAAAAAATTATCTGAGTTATCAGTCAAATACATGTAGCCAAGCTAGTTATGGCTATAATAAAGGTTGGATAGATTTACAGAAGGTCAAATGCCCTACTTCACAACAATCGGCACTCCACCAAAAAAATGGTTGGGGCCTAAAAAGGCAATGTCATTTTTTTAAAGAGATGGTGACAGAGTAACCGAGTTAATGTTGGCCCTTCGTCTTTCCCGTCGGCTGAACATTAAAATAACAATGCCTTGTGATTGCTGGGCGGTATGGTGTTTGCTTGGTCTGTGTGAGATAATTACCTGAGTCTGTCCCTCCTGAGCACTCTCTTCATGGGCGTCACCAAATGCCTGTAAACATCAAAATTCATGATTGGTTGTAAGAATCAGTGGAGCATAGAAAGGTACATGCATCGTAGTATTATTTATATAATATCATTACACAGCAGACACAAGACATTGAATCAATGCTGGTTTAGCATTGGTCCAACGTTGTAGACGGTGGACCAATGTTAAACCAGCATTGATTCAACATCTTGTGTCTGCTGGGTATGTAGATGATTGCCTGCTAGGAAGCAAACACTGGTCAAGTGCCGAGTCTCATCCCATGTGGAGAGTCTGTCGACTGTATGTCTGTCGAGATATCCCATAGCCATACAGTGTACAGTGATAGCCGATCAACTCGAGGCTCCATGCAGGTTTATATTGGCCAACTTTTTATATTGGCCCACGATCTATGACAATGGTCCGGCCTTAACCCAGCATTGTCATCATCCTATTCATGCTGTAAAGGAGCCGTATAAAGGTGGGAACTGGCGCACAAAGTGCCACCAAAAACACAAGGCATTTAATGCTGGGGGAGCGTTGTGAACATTGGCTCTACTTTAAGCTAATATTTACGTTAAATGATTTTTTTTTACAACTAATTCCAACACGTGTATGCATGAGTTTGAAAGAGAAAATCTCTAAATTGATAATTTCCAAAACAAATTTCACAAGATGATCATGTTTCATCATACATGTACTTTTGTTAAAAGATTGTGACTGTAATGAAAAATTAATAGTGTCATGAATAGGATCCAATTCAATAAGCACGGTGATTGGCTTTCCTGCTTCATAGAGGACTATATCTCAAAACTAGCGATAGATATTTGTGTTGCCAGATTACCCACAGGCTTGCTGGATTGTCAAGTGGTAATTTTTTATTCAGCTTAAGCTGGAATTGATGAAAAAAGACAACTCCAAATAAAACTGCTAGATTAACTGAGCATCTAAGCCGAAACAGATGACAAATTTCAGTGGCATTTTATTGTGTTTAAAACTTGATTAAAACCATATATACAGGTTTAGCAGGGCAAGGTTTAACCCTTTCATCGCGGAGACCATCTTTACATGTCAGAATCTGACGTCTGTGGACGGCAGGTTCTGACATTTAAAGACTGTCACAGCACTGAAAGAATTAAAAAATTTATAATGGTCTTAGACCCATAATATAGTATTCAAATGAACCTGAAAGAGCTAACAGATACATTACTGATGATTTCAAATTGGAAAAACCCTTTAGTCTCTATGGTTTGAACAAAAATAATTAAGTGTTGTAAGGGTTAAACATGTAGGTCTGAAAAGGTCATACTGTGTCAGTTTCCAAATGTTCACCACGACACTCTGGGCTCATCTCCTTTGTCTTCTCCATAAAAGTTTTCAGATGTTTATTACCTACAAACAGAACAATACGTACAACTTCACATGATTATCCAAATTTTGCTCTTGAAGTTATCTCACAATTGCAACAGTAAACTGGCAAAGTGGATACAAATGCTAGAACCATTATCATGATTAAGTCACAAAGTGTGAAGCTTATATTTAATTTTTAAAATATGATATATCCTCGACCGCAGATTGCTTTAATCATGTGGTGACTTAAGGTCACTGGAATGATCACTTCTTCCATTTTTTGTGAATATCAGTAGTTTGTGAACTGTAATAAATGTTTGGCTTCCTGGAAGATTGTTGTTGTACGGGAAATATCAGCTGGAGTAGTAGTCTATACTATAATAGAATAATGTATTTTTATGTTAAGCGATCACCATGGGCAAATCACTATTTCTGACCACGCAATATATACATGTATCTATCCCTCCTTTACTAGCTGGGAGTACAACACATAGTGATAATATGTAAATAATACCAGAAGGATGAATTATTCTTTTATCTCCCTCCCTTTTGTGACGTTAGAAAAATGCCTTGTAAACCCCCCACCCCCATTTTTCTCAAGTAATTTTAATTTGCAGTAACATCCGAAATAAGCTGAATTATGTGACTCCCCTAGATCAGACTAGACCGAATGCTAAAAGTTTATTTTTGAAAACTGTGCTGTTCCAAAAAGGAGCATATTGGCACAAATATGGGAACAAGAAATATTATATACATGTATACCTAGAAAATTAGTTACCAAGGGGAGCGAAGATCTGATGCATATCATAAATGTCAAGGTTGGCCTAACACAAAAATATTTAGCTCTATCATATTTATGGAGTTAATTTTGAAGACATACTGTACGAGTTGGCACGATAAAATGGAGAACTTACCATCAAGTCCCAAACATTGAGTATTGTTACACAGGGCATGGATGAGGCCAACAGTACCACAGGCATTACCAATTGTTTGCTTCATGAAATAGACACCTTCTGCATCGTTTGGGGTTCCAAGTGCATCTGCAGTACTTTCAGACTACAATAAAGATATACATATTTTATTATGTTTATACCTCGATCAATAAAAAAAATAAAGAAGTACCGTACTCAAAGTCTTGCTTCACATCAATTTCTGACTTTCACACAAAAGTGGTTACAGATAGGCCTACTGCACACCCATTACAGGATAATAATAGGATTTCCTTTGAAATCTGTATGAAAATCATGCAATTTAAAGATTGTTTAATAACAAATATATCTTTAACAAGTTAAAAGTCTTTAACAATCACAGCCAAGATGAAGACAACAATATTGATAGTTGTAAGTAAATGTACTGGTTCCCTGGATGCTTAACCAATTCTGCCTTAAACCTGCTTCTGAATTGTTTGTTTCTGATCGCACAGGAAAATGGACAATGCCAATAGACTTGCAGACCCCAAAAACCTATATATGGCAGGTTTCAAGGCATTTAAATGAAAATGAGAATGATTTAATAAAATTAATAAAATCAAAATGGCCACTGTAGCCCCATTTTCAGTCTCACATGAAGACGGACAATGGCAATAGACGTGCAGACCTTGAAAACCTATACATGTACATGTATGTCCCATGTTCTAAAGGAATTAAAAAAAAAATAGTTGAGAAAAAAATGTAGTCGTCAGCTGTCTGCCATTTTAATTATCCTTGGAAAGCTGAAAATCTAATAAGGTCATCTCCAAAATCATGGCTAAATTCACATAAAAAATTGTAGAAATCCAATAATTATTTTTCAAGTTATTGCGTTAACAAGAAACTTTTAAACTAAAAAAATGAAAAGATCCAATAATTGTTTCTCATTTATCACCTTAACAGGGATTTTTGTGCATCTTTGACCTTGACCTTTGACATATGGCCTTGAGTAAACAAAATTTGGCGAAGGGGTTGAATGTTTGCATGAATTAATAGTTCAATCTGTTGCACCATGTTGGTGTAGTAGCCCAAACTGGCGGCTATCGATGTGCGGTGGCGGCGCAGTAAAAGGACCACAATACCACTTCGGGCCCAAAGGGTCGAGGGATAACAAGCCCTTACCTGCTATTAAATGTTCCTTTTTAAATTTGCATCCACTTGAAGGTGTCTCAATACCGAGAACCAAAACTTAAGTGGGTGAAAATTATTCATATAATTTGTTTAATTTGCATATATTGTACTGAAAATACTAGTAAATCTACCTGTAATATAACAGATTAAAAGAGACCATAGTCCTATAGTTGTGATTAACGCTCAACCCTTGAAGCCCTCACGATGCATTAAAGCATCATTAAATTTTGACATGACTGTGAACTGACCTAATTTTCCTACAACTAAGGGTTTTATAATGAAAATTTCCATGAAACTGGTTTACCAATTCATGGCGATTTTCTTAATTTTTCACTCACTTCAAATAATCTTCATCCACTACAAATCCAGGGGTTTCAAGCCTGAATTTACCATTATCTTCTTCATTCACTACAAGCTGTGAATTGCTGTCATGATTCTTGACATGTAGTGGATCAAGATGACTTGGAGTGGGTGGCAATGAAAAAAATATTGTTACTATTAAACCATTCCATGAAAATGTTTGTCCTAAAACAGGTTTCAGGAAATAAACTCATTCTTCGAAGATGCAAAATGATGCTTTGATGCATCTTCTGGGTTTAAATATTTTAAAGGGCTAAGAAGACATTGGGTGATCAGTTTTGCTATGCATGTTGGGGAGGAGTGATGTCACAGCTCAATTACTGATATACACTTGTAGTGTTCAAATCCATGGATTAATACATTACACAAAAAAATTAGGCTTAATTTTTTTTAAAAAGATAATATATCGAATTTGAAGTGAAACTGCCAATAAAATACTTTCAAATATTAATGTACTAAGAATGTTGATATAATTTATAATACATGTATCTTATACCCTGAAAAAATGAGATGTTTACCCAATGTTGTGAAACTAATGTTAAACCTCTGTCTGCAACATCGGCCTATCGTTGTCTACAGATTGGGTTAACACCTCACATGTTAATCATAATCAAAACATCATAGAATACAAGTTATCTGACTGCTATCCCCGCTGCATAGTTTAACTTCATAATTATAATAATACATTATTTACAAGACTGTAGTTGGCAGTGGCTTTAGTTTAAATCAAGATCTTATATCCTAATTCATCGTAGTTACTAGGCCCATATTCCCGTACAAGTTATGCTATATCGTGGGCTTTGGAATCCGAAGCCTACAATTTATCGTAACATGTATAAAAATATGGGTCCTGGAAAATTACTCACCATTTGCTACGGTACATAAAGGTATAGAATTAGAAAATTTTAAAGCATTGGTAAGTGACACTTCTACCTTTTCTGAAATTGGGTAAAGTAGCAGCACAGCTAACACTGGTCGTGGCACCATGGCCAACAGGTCGGGATCTATACTCCATACATCCACAAATTGCCAGGTGGGAGGTACACCTAAAGCTTTAACGTACTGCAAACAATAGGGGCAAAATAAAAATAACCAACAAAAAGCACAAAAGCACACCAACATACAAAATATACATGTACAAATGGAAAAAGCCGGTGAAAAGTTGTGAAAATGACAAACCAATTAATCAAGTAAATTACAGCCTCGCAAAAATGAGACATTAACCCAATGCCGACTTAAAGTTGAACCACCATCTGTGACGCTGGCCCGACATTGAAAAAGCATTGGGCCAACACACAGATTTTGACGAATATACATCACTTCAAAATTATTGAATACTGGTACTCCATAAGCATGATAAATAAATAATGTTACTCTTGTAAAACTGGGTGAGATGAGGGTTTCATTATGCTTTAAAGTGTACCCATTGCATATAGGCGCTATATTCTCCTTATGTCCCAGACAGTTGCAAATGCCTACCGTATTTCAAACTCTATAACCAATTTTAGTTACCCGGTACTATCCAAATAAATCCTAATTCTTATCTAATCACCATGGTTACTAGAGTCAGAAAATGTTTCATAATTGACATTGCTTACTCATGCTCTAAAATAAAAGAATTAAACATAAAAATGGCATATATATAGTGCTTATTGTAGACAACAACAACATACATGCCATGTGGGTTCCAGCCAATAAATGAAATAAAACATAGCCTTTTTCTCTTTTACCTGGCCTACTGGAAGCAGCAAGAGCACAGCTAATACAGGTCGAGGAATGGTCTGCAAACCATCGTTGTCTATGCTGAACACATCCACAAAGTGCCAGCCGCTAGATACTCCCAGTTTGTACATATACTGTATCGCAGCATTTGAGCAATATAGATAAATATTGTAAATTATACATGTGTAGGCTACAATATACCGGCTTTTTCCTAAATAGATTCAACAGACTATCAATATTTAGGGCATGTGTTATAATTTAAAAATTAAAACTGCCACTGTTTCAGTGTTTCATCTAGCCATTTCTAACATGGCGCTGCGCCATGTTACCTTTTGTAAGCGCCATGTTGTCTTTCATGTGTGCAATGTTGCCTTTTATGTAGTGGAAAACACCCAAGTCACTGATGTCGCGTGCTCACACCTATGACACAATACCTGATAACGGCTTGTGTACATAGTGGTAAAAATTGGCGATGTCTACATACTTAACTGATACTGTTTGTACCTTTAATTCGGGAGGGTGGGTGTTGGAAATGCCCAACCGAGTCAACGGGGTGCCCGGCTGGCACGATAAGGTGCCCCTAATCATTGGCGGCGCCATGCCCCTTTGGAATCCTCATCCTAGATGAAACACTGTGTTTGTACTACCGCGTCCAGATGTATGGAAAACCCCCACCTACTGGGCTGACTTATTGTGGATGCAACAGAGCACCCAGCTTGAAAAAAATTCTGGGCCCCACAATTTATAGCATGTCATAATCAGATACTATATAATTTAACACTAGTTAAGTAACATGTCATATTTTTCATCACATGCTCTTTCTGGAAAATTATAGCATGTCAAATTTCAATACATATATCGTACCCTGCATGGTAGCTGCTTTTAAATGAGCAATATATTATATTTCAGGGCTTGAAATTGTACTAAATTTCCACTTGGACAACTGGCTAAAAAATTGACTAGTCGGAGTAGTCCTTCCAAAAAATATCACTTGTCCTTCATAGTAATTGTCAAGCAGGGGCGCTCGTCCGGTAGGACAGGCTCAGTGAAACTGAACTCGACTTTCCCAGATTGCTGGACGTCATGGACGATCGGACGAGGCCAATTTTGGGCCCTGTATATATATAGAGAGTAAGACTCGACTGACTTAAAAATGAATGCAAAGAGGTTAAAAATATTCCACCATCTCACTAAAAATTTTAACTTTGGTATAATATTAAGTTTCTCTTATTTCCTTTAGTAGAGTTAGGATAACTCCTAACTTTTCTAATGGAAAAAGTAGAAAAGTTAGGATAAGATCAAAGTTAGGTTTTTTAGCGAGATGGCACCCAGAATATGACTATCGTTACTCGTAGGCCAGATCGATATCAAACTCTCTTGTTTTCTGCTGAATTTCATGTATGTTCTGATGATCTCACCTTGTTAATGACCTACAAAAAAAAAGATCATTTTTAAAGCCATATATTATATATAATAGTCTCTAGACTACACATTGCTCTCAGACAAATTCATTAAAAAAGTAATTTTGGCTAAAAAATCATTGCGTTGACTACTCGTGTTAAATCATAAAAACAAGCAGCAAATAACCAATTCCAGAATAGGGGCCTAGTCTATATTATAAGTACAGTAGTCGCAGACATTATACTTGCCGTCACATTAAACCAGGATCGCATGATTTTCGCTGATTTCTCTGTCAATTCTGAACCGATTTTCTGGAAATTTTGCAAAGGCCATTTTTTATTTAAATCCTGATGTCGGCAGAAATTTCACAAAATTATATTGAATATTTCAAAAGTTAGACCATTTGACATGTAATAAAATTCTAGAATTAGTTTAATGGGTTTATCAGTTTATAGAGGGACGTCGAAATTTCAATTTAAATACTAGGGGCCTACATGCAGAGGTGGGCAAGTGGTCGCTACATCGCCACATGTGGCGACAGAAGCAAAATTTTTGTAATGTAACGTTAAATATTAAAAAGTGACCATTGAGAGCACCTAAAAGTAGCCATTCTTGGCGACAGGACTCATTTCGCCTGACCACACCTGATATGTCAAATGGTCTAACTATATAATTTTACAAAATTTTCAGAGCTGTTGGGATTCTTTTGATCTTGACCCAGTATCAACACACCTACTGGGACAATGTGAGACACTGATAATACCAACACTCACTGACATAGTCAACAAGTCTCTTACCTGTGGTATGCCATCTAAGATGAAGCAGGCAATAGTAACACCATTATTGAAAAAGTCTACCTTAGACAGTGGTGAATTAAAGGACTATCGACCTGTGTCAAACCTCTCTTTAGTGTCTAAGTTGACTAAGAAAGTAGTGGCTGCTTGCCTGATTGTGCACCTGCAACGCAACAACCTTCAGGTGCCTTCACAATCGGCCTACAAGCAGTACTGCAGCATCGAAACAGCCTTGCTGAAAGGTCAAAACGACATCTTGCACATTCTCGACAAACGCAAAGAAGCAGCACTCCTTCTCCTCGACCTGAGCGCTGCCTTTGACACCATCGACCATGGCATCCTGCTTCACACACTGCAATATGAGATCGGCATTACAGGAGAGTGTCTGAGATATTTAAAGTGCTCCCTCAAGGACAGGAGTCAAGCTGTTCGTATATCAGGAAAACAGACAAAAGACACTCGGCTGACATGTGGGTTCCTTCAAGGCTCCGTTCTGGTACCTCTCCTGTTTTCCAAATATACACTATCCCACTGGCCCGTATCATCACATTCAGAAGTCACGGCCTGTCGTATCATCTATATGTATACACAACTCTGTTTTGACAAAATCACTTGGCATACAGCGGATATTAACAGAATGGAGCGGTGTGTGGCTAATATCAGGGAGTGGATGAAGAATAATATGCTGTTGTTAAATGAAAACAAGGAAGCAGCAGCATACCGGTACCACCATCTAAGACTGCAAAGAACTTGGGTGTGATATTTGATACCACCATGTCACTCAACAAGCATATTGCTGGCATGTCATGAGCAGCTTACTACCATATTCGTGCCATAGGTGGCATCAAAAAATACCTTGATCGCCAGAACACTAAACAGCTTGTACATGCCCTTGTGATATCATGTCTCGGTGCCTGCAACAGTCTTCTGTACGGTCTGCTAGATACTCTACTAAAACAGCTGCAGCGTGTACAGAATGCATGTGCTAGGATGGTCATGAAGTGCTCCAAACACGACCACATTACACCATTACTGAAGGAGCTCCACTGGCTACCTGTACATGCTCGCATTGAGTATTTAAGGTCATCCTTCTGACATTTAAATGCCTAAACAACCTGGCTCCTACTTATCTGGCAGACTTATTAACACATTATCGTCGAGAATGAGTTTTCCCTCAGCTGACAAAAGACTGCTCGCTGTACCTCCTTCTGGTAGGAAACACTGCAAGAACAGGTCCTTCGAATATGCGGCCCCTCTATAGTGAAACAAGCTTCCAGAGACTGATAGATAGTAGCCTACCATACTCCACATTTTAAAACAGCTTTAAAAACATTATATTTCACCAGGGATTTTTTTTTTAATTTATTTTATCTTTACTTGTATATTGAACTTTTACATGACATTTTCAACTTTTACAACTATACCAGTGTATACCTAACTAATATTTTTACTTTTTAATTAGTATTATCCACCCTGATTATGACTTAAAATATGTTTTACTTAACTTTTACTTAACTTTGTTAATTTATATTTTCCTTTTTAGTATGTAAAGCGACAACCTTTGTATGTACCGCTATATAAATGTTTTAAATGATAATAATAATAAATTAATGAAAATCTGTTGAGAATTGACGGAGAAATCCGCGAAAAAAACATGCGATCCTGGACCTGGTTGATCACTTTTAATCTGACATGGAGTTTGGGTATAAACCACCGTCGGGTTAAAGTTTTAGGTTTATTGGATTGTATCGTCCTGCCACACAAATGTGCTTCCAGGGCAAACAGATTGATTGAAAAATAAATCACTGGCACCACACAGTCATTCAGTTCTTGTTGAGATGAGAAGCGACGCGAGAGGGCGCCGGCGGCGATCACACAATCATCAGTTTTGACTAAACTATACCAATTTGAGCATCAAAATTATTCTCAAATGAAGAATTTCTTATGAGACATATTTTGTCGTGTTTGCCTGCATTTGAGAAGTGTACTTACTTCGGGATTTGATTCCAATGGGAGCCACTTAATTTTTGTGTCGGCCATGATGATATTCTGTGACTAAACATAATAATTATTGGCGAAACACTAAGCCGGTGAGAAGGCCGCAACGACTCAAAATGAAGTAGCAGGTGCGCCGATGGTGGCTTCGGGAAACGTCGACACACTGCGGGTCTCAGACCGCAAATAGGTCCATAGAAATATACTTAGGGCCTAACGTTTGTTCTGTGAGTAGGTCTAGGCCTAACATCTATTGATGACGTCATCGAGACCTATTTGTGTTCTCACACCACTGACGCCACCAATGACGGCGTTGTATACAGATCATTGGACACCACTATGTAGGCCTATGATCAATAATATTGTTCTTGTTTTAATACATTTATCAGAAACATAGACCTAGCCTACACGTTATTCCCACTGACATATGAGGCATGATATTATGCTCAGACAGTTAATAAGAAAACAAAGAATAGATTACTTATCATATAATTTATTATCTGACGTTTGCTTGGTTGACTGTTAACCCTTTAAGTGCTTCATTACTACTTAACATTTTCCTTTCATTTGAAGTTGGCATTGCTCACGCAATTGCCAACTTCAAATGAAAGGAAAATACCTCCTCACTTAAAAATTAAACCTGCTAAATTTCACAATGGGGGCTTTACTCAAGATTTATACATGCATATTTGTTCAATTTCTGTCAAATTTTAGTTGTGGAAAAACAGTATGAATACGCTTAAAAGCGTCGCCCGCACTCAAAGGGTTAAGTAAGTAGCCTATAGATGAATCTGTGTGTAAAAAACAAGATGTAAATCAAAACGACCAGTTTAAAGGTTCCCACATTGAAGTATATTCTGGTATGGAGTTTTCAAAACATGACTTTCAGTTTAATCATGATACAAATTGCAGCATATATATGTGGTCATACTGCATCATTCGGGACTCTCATATAATATATGTTTTAATGATAGTATCTCCTAATGATATTCAAACTGTTGCTATTTGAATTTGTGTAAACACGCCATATGCTAATTTTAGTCACGTGAACGTGGCGTACAAAAGCCGAGCGAGCAGGACACAACAGTTCAGTTGTAAACACACCATCCACATGTCATTAATAAAGAGGGAGATCTCTGCTGCTATTATAAAATGTGTGGTGTGTTGAAATCCGTCAATCGGCATCTAGCCCAAGGCCTATTCAACAATATCAATTATATTCGCCCACAATACCCTATGTAACTCCACATAGATCCCTTCTCCTGATTGAACAACATAAGACGCAGACACAACAAATCAACCCACGTGACCAAGCCTACTACTGAGAACCAACACATTTCAAAAGACCAGGCTATTATTATTGCACTACGGTGTTTTCTTAATTTCCAATGCACACAGTGTATTTTTTAAGGTAGGGTCTAAACTGATAAGTGTAGGCCTACATAAATGATATAGGCCTACAACTCGTGTAGGCCTAATGTAGTGGCCAGTAATCTACTACACAGTAAAACACCACAGTAACTGATATGCCTACCACATATGGTGATGACAGAGGTAGCTGGCGAGGTCGCAGGTCACAGCCCGTCACATGCTGCATGTAGTGCTGTCTCTGCGGAGCGATAGTGAATGATTTATCTGATCAATCGTTTTTTTATCTAATTTATAATATAAGACTAGGCCTACTATAACACCCACTTAAAATGCCACCAGACAACAACTCATCGTCATCTCTGATACTCTGTGTCTGTGGGAACACAAGCCTGAGAGTTTTGACAGCTCAGGGCGGTCAGCCACACACCACACATATATGCCTCGTATATACATCATATCAGGTGGTGTTTGGTGGCGGCGCGGGCTTTACATAACCTGCCAACGCAGATGTAGCTGCAGCTGACCACACATTGGCGTCAAGTTCGTCGAAGTCAGCATCGGGCTTCTATCTACATGATCTATGTAGGTTCCTATCTTAGTTCAAGTAAGACATATCATCTAACAGTAATAATGGACTCTAGACTGCTCGACTTTGAAAAACGCTAGGCTTACTTGAAAAATCATAAGCCTGGGCCTATGATCATGGCTCTGTCATTGCTTGTCATGCTTGTTTGTTTACTGAACTGTCAGAAATAGACAGGCCTACATCACATGATCAGCACATGACATGCATGATCTATGATACCACGCTAAGTGTGGGCCACAGTAGAGAATTGTTGAATGACAATACTGCGTTTTAAAATCGTTTTGGCGGCGATAATAATCAAAATAAATGTCAATAATAGAAAAACCAGACCTTATAGCCAATTTTATAGTCTGGTTACTTTGAAGTATGTACCTTTAAATAGCCGACAGTGGTCGAAATGATGGACGGTGTATGTAATGTTTAATAAGTTTGGCTTTCAGTTTTTTAAATTTTTAATCTGGATTCCTTAACTTTAGGTCTGTCTCATGTAGTTAGCAATAGCTGGACGATGGGCATGCCATCCACATTGTGTGATTGTGGAGTTTGTTCAAACTAGTGTCATGCAAAGATTCAACATAGCCTAACGTTCTCGTAGCTCACGTGCTCACCTAATCATTTTTTTCTGAATAGGCCCAACACGCTCATCTAGTCTATAGAACATACATGTAGGCTATATAAAAAAACGTTCGAGTGTGCTTTTTTCAGCTTAGCCTGGTCTGATTTGGCTTTAGGGTGGATAATCCTATATTGTATAAGACGGTAAGGAATCTGTCAAAACTATTTGCAATTGGAAATTTGTGTGCATTTTAATGCAAGATGGCGACTAAAAGTATCCTATTATTATTTTGAGGATAAAGTATTTTTTCAGACTTCTGTAAACATGTTAAAATCTCATTAATTTGCGCCTGAGGGTGATCTCAAGGGTTGTTGACTTAGTATTTCGGTATTTCGTGACAATTCTAAAAAAAGTCAGCTGATTGGAGGGGTTGTTTTGTCGCCAACATCAACCCGAACTTGGTTCAACGTCTCGTTTGAAATAACTTTAACATGTTCATTGATCTCTAAGATGTAGGACTAGCCTTGCATGGAGATCATCTTTTCAAGTTGCTTGAAAGGCTAGCTATTTTAAATATGTTTTTTCGTAAGACTTAAATTCGCTATTTTTAATGGGGGGGCATTTTGAAAATCGATCCTATCTGCAATTTGTGTTTATGGTGCCACAGTTTATCATGACTGAACAATTATTTAGTCCTTTTTACGAAACTAGTATTTATTTATTAGTTGCTATATCTCTATGCCTTGACATTTTATGACTTTCAACCCACAGTTTTACGCATTGAAATCGTTTGAAAAAATTGTATAGGCCCTTATATTGAGAACAGGATTGATAGGGTTAAGTATAGAGACACTGCAATCAAACCAGAATACATCTAGGCCTATTCTGGCTCTAGTGTCAGGTAGACATCGACCCATATCAGCATATAATAAAAAAATGTCACAATATTGGTGTTGTGAGAATGTAATGTTTCAATAAACAAGAGGCCTGATCATCACCCGACATAAATTAGGTTAGAGTTTTTGCGGTCACAAATATTAAAGAAGTCGAATTGCGGTGGCCATTTTAAATTTCAGTAAAATAATCATATGCACATTTCCATCTGGTGGGTAATGTGATTGCAAAATGTGGTTTATTTCTGACTTTAATTTTTCAAGTTTTTGCGCCCACAAAAATTATGAAGTTCATCCATGGCGGATATTTTGAATTTCACTAAAGAATCACCTGCACATCTCCATATATCGTGGGGAATGTGATTGTAAAGTTATAATAATTTCTGACCTTAAGTTTTAGGGTTTTTGCGCCCACAAAAAAAATTAGAGTTGACCTCTGGCGGCCATTTTGAATTTTGATAGCATCCTTTAAAAATTACTTGCACATCCCCATGTTGCTTGGAATGTGATGTATTTATTTTTAAATTGACCAGTAGTTTTTGAGTTTTTGTGCCCTGAAGAAAACGTGACGCCTGACGGCCATCACGTCGTATCCTGGCGAGACTGAAATCACAAGGATAATAACTTTTTTCTGTTCTCGTATATATTCTTGCTGGCCATTATCACTGATTATAATATATAATGGGCCTCTACTAGTAAATAAAATCGTGCTAATTTGACGTGCATTTGGTGAAAAAAATGCAAAAATAAACTATTTTACATCTGTCGGTACATTGTATAAATTGAAGACAACATTGCATGCCAAAAATACTACACCAGGTAGGCCTACTCTGTCTGTGTTGCCGTATCTGGATGTGAAGAAGACGCAATAGGCCCATTTGTTCACTGGAGATCTACTCAGCAAATAGGAGACGTGGACCCAACGTTAGTTTACTGTTGTCCCGTCTACGACGTTGGCCCAAGAGTCAACCAACGGTAGGCCAACGTCTCATGTTTTCTGGGTAGTTATAGGCCCTATGAGATAAAATGTCTTCCTTCCACAGAGTCGCAAGAAATAATTATGGCCAGCGGAAGCTCATTAGCAGCGTGGATCATGTGAAAAGTAAATGGGCTCATAGTTACAAAGTATCTTTATAGATAAAAATATCCATCTTATCCTAGTTACCATGACAGCTAAGTCTAGTTACATTCCACTTTGGCGTGTTTTTTTTCTTCCTGGAAGCATACAAAATCAATTATTCCTGCTTCACCAGTTGAAATAGATGGCGGCCTAAAATGCTGACGGTTAGCACTAATAAAGACAACAACAAGTTATCCCACACATTGGGGAAGTAACGTATTTAAAGCATTATCTCCGAAATCAGGTCTAAAATCAGGTTTTTAATACGTGATTTATACTTGATGGTTTCCCTACATAAGTAACCTTAATTCGGCACAATTATTGTCTGGGTTACCACCCGGGGGTTGCCATGACATGAAAATTATACAATTATTCGGTGAGTAGAATAATTTAGTTGAATATATTGAATATTGAATATATTATTTTTTGGCAAGAATGTGATCCCTTATTACATTTCTGTGTGCGTACACCAGTTAAATAAGACTGAAAACAAAATAGCTTGTCATCTGAGATTATAATCATTTCAACGTTTTTTTGTGCAGTTCACTAGGTGGCTCTGAATTTAAAACGAGTGGCCACACGGACATACAAAGCGTGACGCTGGAGTGGCATCAAACAAGGACAGGCTCAATCCGAGACCCCATAGCCCCGGCCCACAGCCCAGAAAACAAGATTATACATATGACCCAATGTATTTTTATTGTTGCGTCAGCTTTGCAGACGGTGGCCCAACATTGAAACGACATCGGGTGAATGTCTCATGTTCACTGTGAGCAAACGAAACCTCTCAGCGACCACGGACATTCGGCCTGCGTTGGTTTGAGGTTAGGCCACCGTATGCGGCACTGCACCAACAATATTTAAATATAGGCCTTAGCTGGGGTTCAGGCCAATGTCTAGTGCAGCGAATGCGTACTCCACCTCTAGATTTAGGACACGTGTCCGCCTATTCATCGCCTGACCTGTTAACCACCCTTCAAGTGTTTATATGGTATTAAAAGGCTACTGTACAGGAGTGGTCTACATTCAATAGGAAAATGTAACATTATGCTACCAGCGGTTGAGGGCTAATTTATGATTTCTTGATGATAATAATATTATGAGTGTAGGGGGGCTATAATTGCATTGCGATTTGACTCAGACCGCCAGGGCTCGAATTTCGAATCCTGTCTCTGGAGGACAGTGTCATCTCAATCATCTCACCATCCTCAGGAGGTTCTCCTGGCCCAGTTTAGCCTATATGTGCACAAAGGTGGCCTAAAGCCCGATTCATTTCATTTTTGCTTTCTGGGAATAGACACCGCTGCTGAACAAACACGAAATGTTGATCTAATGTTGATGTATTGTTGGTCCACCGTCTACCATGCTGCCTCAACATTAACACTTTGACTGCCGGTGCCGAATATATTCGGGTTTTCATTTTTTATTAGCACATTAAGTAACGTTACCACATTTGAACATGTTGAAGATAAAATGTGACATCAATCAGCAAGATTTGAAAAGAGTTGACCTCCATTTTGTCAAATCTGAATAACTTTCACTCACTTGAAGTTGTGGATCGCGTCAGCGAGACACAGCTGTAAGTGGGTGAAAATTCAAATCGAATAATTTGGCGTTGAAAGGGTTATATTGACTTTCTCGAAGCACATTTGCAAATGTTATGGTACGGTACGCACTTGCGTAGCCTACCTTGCGTAGGCCTATTAGGGCCTATGCCTGCAAGCGCGCCGAGCTGTTTCAGGAAACACGACACGCTTGCCCACCCACTGCTGGTTTAATGCTGGGCCATACTATATTTTCTGTTGATTTTGAAATGTTTCAGTCAATAGGTTTGATTATTATTATGTATGAATGGAGCTGTATATGGCATATAACATATTTCAGTATGTGTTATCCGAGATTATACAGCCTACCATATATATTTAATGCTATTTTTTGTTTATTTTAGACATTACAGTTTAAAAATTTGATAACTAATTATATGAATGAAGATGGATATGATGAGTCTCATATTTTAATTATATAAATCCCACTCTCTACTCGTTGTTGTTAGATAAGCTGAGATATTGATGCTATATACGTTTTTTTCTACATGACTAATCTGTATTAAAAAGTTTGAACACAATGTGTTAATAATAATTTAATAGGAATGATAGTTAAATAAATTACATTAAACTGTTTGAATTAAAAAAACACAACTCATAATTACTGTTATTATTTATGCAGTAGCGTATTTGTTATGACATATAGCTAACAGTAACAGAATTTGTAAACTTTATCATATGAATACATTTTGGAATAAACCTGAAGATCTACATTTATACGTGTTGTATGATATATATTTTTTTATGTTAACTTGACATCGAGGGTATAACCGATCATGAATATGTTAAATGTTTTAGGACAACTTATTTCAATGTAAAAATTGAATATGGAACCCCACTGTGGTCGTTTCATTTATCGGATGATAACATTTGACCACTTGAATGCCATATATCACCGAAATTTAGGTTTTGATATTGCAATAATTCCAATACACTCTATGATGTTGGAAATGCTGCAATTGATTATCTAATTCTTTCAAAACCGCGTTGTTTATATCGATGCTCGTATTTATCATCCTGTATAATAATTTTTTTTAGTTGGATTACCACTGGCCCATTTAATTGCATAAATTACTATAATAGTAATAAACTGGATTGCATGTTACTGAAGCAGCATGAAATGAGTTTGGACAGCTGGAATAGAGAGCCTGGCTGGGTGGGCGATAATAGTGATTTTAACTGACTTTCCCGGATTTTAGCCCCAAAAAATTACAGATCGGCCATTTTTATTTCTTATCGACCACTTTGGATTGTATCTACCATTTTGGATACTGATTGGAAAGTGGCCTATACACAGGAATTCAACCCTTCGGGTCCAAATTTCACCCCTTTTTTGCCTCAGAAATTTTAGTTTCAAATTTTAGAATGCAATATCTTTTTCGTGAAATTTCCCCAATGTCTCGGCAAGCGGTTGAAATATTTAGGGGCTTTTATACCCCGCGGTACTCGCGCCCTATTGGTTTAGGAAAACCATAGCATACTGCCCGAGTACCCTAGGATTATTGAGGTCAAATTTCTAGCCGATCACGGAGAAATGACTTACCGATTTTTTACCCAAAACTGAAAATTACAAAAACAATAGTTTGGAAGAAGTCTATTCGGCCAAACTAATTACCAAGTAGGCCTAATATAGTAAAATATTACTATCGATACAAAAATTATGGAAAATGCCGTAATTTTAAGTAACTTTAAAGTTTTTTTTTAACCCATGAAATTAATCCGGTGGTATCTGTCCTGCTAAAAATAAATCAATCAATATAAGGTTTGACCTTCAAGCGACCTTGATTTGACCTTAAAGTACTTGTCCTTAACACCTCAAGCCTAACCATCAGTAGAATCATTAGCGCTAAAGCTAGAATCGCCGCTGCATGGTTTATTGTAAACCTATAATGTAGCACAATAGTCGAAAATGAATTTACCATTGTCATCTCCATCCACTACAAGCAGCAAATTCCTGTCGCATTTATCGACTTGTAGGGGATGCAGATGACTTGAAGTTCCAAGAAAAAATCGCTTTGAAACCCCTGGGTGCATGAAATTAAGTCATTCTTCAGAGATGCCATTAAACCTTTGGTGCATCGTGAATAGTTAAAGGGTTATAACAACTCCAATTTAAAGTTTTACACTAATTATTGCGTGTGATAGCAATTCTCGAGAATCAGAGGTGGATTTTTCACATTTGCATTATTTTTTTACCCGTGCAGTTAAAACATTATCTTTCATAGTTGTATTATTAAATTTACATCTACATGTATTAATATCTTGACATCTTATCATGTTCACCGGGTTCGTACAGTAAACTATAAAAGGTACTGTACAGAGTCAGTTAGCTAGTTACTGTATCTACCACTCATCACTTGCTCATACAGGTGTCATAGGCCAGCTTGCTAAATGTAAAAAAAAAAAATCCATTAACTTTATTAATCATTGCATTGGAATAATGATGTATTTAGATGTGATGCATGATTGCAATTCAATTCCTGTATCTTAAAATGTTCTAAAAAAGATGCAAAATAGGCTTACAACCAACAATAATATTGTTCAGTAAAATATTACTACAGGCCATTCATATGACCTATTTCGATTAAAAAATCAATTTTAACTCGTGTACAATAGACGCGATACGCTTATTAGTCAAAATTTGCATGTCAAATAAAGAACTCGCTCAACCAGAATCCTATACACATGTTTTCGTCAAACAAATCCATACAGGAGTTCACGAAGCGGGCCGGGCGACTCAATGCAGATCATTGCTCATTGTTGTCTCTGTACAATGTACTAAAGGCGATCAATATCTTATCCGAAAAGCATAGTTACATGTTGTAAATTGTCTTTCAATTATCCAATCACTGTGTTTAAAGCGACACAATCAAACCAAAAATCAACCAAAACCTAAACTTTTATTTTCGCTTCTTGACATGTCCATAATTTATGAACAAATCCATAAACTAGAATCGTGGAAGTCTTATAAATTGTAGGTTGCTGTAACAAAGTATCAAGTGTACCTAAAAAACAGTTTGTCAGTTATTCCCGATTTTTTATTTTGGATAGTATGTGCGAAATTAAATCTCGTCCTTATTTCTTGCTTGACTTAAACGCACAGCACGAAATTTTAAAAAGTTACGTAATTTTTGTTTATGGACATGCTGACATATAATCTACATATCAAGAAGCCTAAATGAAAATGATTATTTTGGCCTGATTGAGTCGCTTTAATTAAATTCGAGCACAGCATATAAGGTTTCTTTCAAAATCATCAAACATAGATGTTATTTTATTTGCCGGTGAATGTATTTATTGCCAATGTTTGTGTTACTACAAAACTAATACACTTACAAGTTCTTGCAAATTAATGACATTTGAATTTGTTGTCTGTTTATTTTTTTCAGTGTTCGAAGGGCCCGCCATATTATTGATAGCAAAATGATACATTGTGTAGGCCTATATTCAAATAATCATGATTCTCAACTAAATATTGTATCGGTAAATAATTAAAATCTTAATTCAAGTTTTAAACGAAAAAAAACACTGCTATTCAAAACGGTCACAATAGGTACCATTTTCTAGAAAACTAGCACTTTACATGTACACTTGATATTATTTCTGAGGGCGGTAATTGGCAGTTGAAACTGAATGATACTAATTATCATTATGTCAAGGGTTAAATATGAACATGACATGAGAAAGTGGCCCTTGAGGGATGTGTGTATCGCATACTTCTAAATCGATGTTATTTTAATCCTACCATTGGTACAAGTCTGGTTTACAAGAACGTTTAGGGACCGTTAAATAAATTCGCAAATATGTATAGCATTTCGTATAGGTGGGTGATGTTTTGAACCTCACTACGCCCTTTAAGCCATCACGATGCCGCAAAGCATCATTTTGCATCTCTGAAGAATGAATTAATTTCCTAAAACCTAGGGATTTTAGAACGAAAATTTCCATGAAACTGTGTAATAATTACAAAATATTTTTTTTCATTTGCCACCTACTTCAAGTCATCTTCATCCACAACAAAACAAGAATTGCGACATGCGACAGCAATTCGCGGCTTGTAGTGGATATAGGTGAAGGGGTTAATAAAATACATCAGCCAACCTACTTGGCAATGTGAGCCAGGGGCGAATCCAGAAAATAATCTGACAGGGTTCCAACTTACTCATATATATATAGTATCACTTTTAAAACGTTTTATTACTTATGTGGGTCCTAGGACACAAGGGGTGGTGTGAATGTTATGTAATAGTCAAGGCGCCACCGTCGGCGTGATCCATTGTTTACACATCAATGAGGCGTGACAACTGATTGTAGGCCTATCTGCTACATGCCCATGTAGCCGACCCTTCCACACCTTCTAGCACTAACGATTAAGCTTATCAATCATTCTAAATTACTTATTTCCTTTAATTAATATTAACGGAATAAACATAGGCCTATCACTTTCGTTTTGGAACCCGGTCATTTTGTTTTTAAAACGTTGACAGGGTTCCAAACCTCAAAAATACAGTTTTTTCAGTTCTGAAACCCTGCAATCCGATCGATTTGAAAATGCTGACAGGGTTTTGGAACCCTGTCAACCCGGACTAAATCCACCCCTGTGAGCTGATTTTGTATTTGCCTATGTTTTGCAATATACTTATATTTTGTGTTTTTATAAGTCCCAAACTGAGATTAGTATTATCGCTACGTCTTGCATGGAGAGTGGGTTTTCTGAACAAAACAAAAAACACTACAAAACCCTCTGCATTTCTTTTTGAAGTGTGATTACTTTTTAGACGCCGCTAATTAGCAGAACAATGTCAATTATATGTGGGTATAGGATTCTAATCCCGGGAACCTCTTAATAACACTGGGTATTAATCACAAATAAATGTTTTTTCATCCCCCCCCCCCCCCCTAAGCTTAATCTATTTTATCAGCAGATTGGTCTCAAATAAACGAATATATGACTCATTTTGACACACTTGAAGTTGTGGGTCGCGGTAGCGAGACACAACTTCAAGTGTGGTGTGAAAATTTAAATTATTTAATTTAGCACAGACGAATGTTATCATCATTCTCAGGCACATTGATAATAACTCGTCCCCTTGGATATGAAAGGGTGTATCTGTTACTTTACAAAGTGGCATATTCACCCTTTCATATCTACGAGTTCCACGAAATTACATATTTTAAAATCGTTCGCACTGAAGTTGGATCGATTTTCAAAAGCAAACGCAAACCAGTCTATGGATGCTTACATTTTTGTAATAATATAATCTTAGAGATAAGAAAAAGTATGTGTGCATGTGCTCGTGATCCAGTTAACTTGATAATAATTATATCAATGCATTAGACTCAGTATCTCAGATGTAAAAAAAACTTCAGTTCTTATGATGACTATTTCCGCCACCAAGGACTTTTCATCAGATCATGGCCTGAATGGTATTCTAGATTGTTTGAATAATATTAAGAATAAAGTACAAAGCTGTCATGTTAGAGTAAACCTGCTTGCCGTCAAACCTCAAGAAACTGGCGTTTTTTAAACGTCTAATATTATTGTGACATTCATTTTAAAACTAGTTTTTACTGAGCTATAATTATTGTATCACAGTACTATAATCTCTAATAATAATTTTAGAAAATTTAATAGAAAATAATTGTGCAAGTTATTGTTTATCTGAATAACTGGATCATAGAATCATTTTTATGCCGAGTTATAGAGACGAGATTCCCGATTTCTTATCTCGGACATGCATGACCAAAATAAGAAATACGGGAATTTCGTCACCATATCTCGCTTAACTGTGAAATTCGCTGCGCAAAAATTAAACAACTTTTGCAGTTTCAGTCTATGGACATGCTTACATCATATGGCTATATTAAGAAGCCAAAATAAAATTACCGATTTTGCTGATTTTAGCCTGATTGTGTCGCTTTTAGTCTGGCCCGTACTTCACGGCATTGGCGGGACTCTACTGTGTATATAAATCAACTAATAATAAAACATTGAACAGTAAGATATAGTACTGCATCGTTTTTTATTACTTTTGGTGATACCATGGTATGGCGGGGTCAGTATACTGGACATATTCTGTAATGTGACCTATGATAGTGGCAAATCACTCCTCTGACAAAGTCCGCCTCTATCTTCAATAAATGACCCAGAAATCACGGAAATTAGCCTTATAAGAAGCTGACTTAATATTGGACTAATGTAGCAGACGATGTTCCACCATTAAGCCTACATTTGGTGAACTTTTCGCGCATGCCGGGGAGTGACTGAGTATGAAAACTTCCCCAGCCGGGACTGCCTACTAGAGCAGTCGTCTTGGATTGTGGCCAGATTTTGCAATGATAGAGCATCGACTGTTGTCGAGCAAAACTGACCATGCATTTGCTCGTAGTAGCCGGATGTTGTCTTCTGGCGTTAGGACCGCATCCAGACTGATTAGCATGTATTATCGCCACCATACCCATGATGATCTCATCCGAGTCAATAAAACAACATATTATGTAAATAGTTCACATGAGTCGCATGTAGACAATGTGCTGACCCCTTTCACCAATCAGTCTGGCTTCTATCTGGAGCACACCACTAGTAGTGCAGCAGCCGAGGCACTCTGTAGGTTTTACAGCTCCTGGATCTGGGCCACTATCCATAAATCATCTTCACCATTTACATGTACCACCTGAGAATCCTTATCACACTTATCTGCAGTCTCACTGATTATCCTAGAAGTATCCTGTCCCACTATCAGTGTATTGGCTAGTGGAAGCACATTTTGATAACATTGTTTGAAAATGTGTAATTCACGTCATTTTTTTCTGACATCACCGGTTGGGGTTATGACGCGAGGGTTACTGCGAGTTAAAAATGCCAGACAACAATGAAGTTGACATTTATAATTAGCATGGTATGATTGACCTTTTGTAATAGTACTCTTATAGGGTCGACTCCCATTTGAGAGTAAAATAATATTCTTTGAAGTGGCTTTCGTCGAATTGTACAACATCGCGACAGAAGGGAGCCGGTACTATGTTCTCTTTTTACACTAAAGGACCCTTACACACTCTAGACTCTTGAACAGTTTGGAACATAGTAACGACAATTCCCCATATATAGCTGGTTCAAATTGGTTGTCGGACAATATAATTAACATTATGATGAGCATTGGGCAGCGGGGAAGAGTCGATGTACATTTCTTTAAATATTTACAAATAATAATACGACAGGAATAATATTGAAAAAAGTTGATCTTACGATATCAAGGGGGGTGGGCAAAACTGTACACTTCATTACTTTTGTGAAAATGTATATCCAGTGTGCCCACTTAGAATGCGTGGACGAAATGCTTTGTAAATGACGTGTAGAAAATGGAGATATTTTTACCTAGTGGGAGCTAGGAGGTCATGAATTTTTAAGAGACTTATATTTAAAATGGCCCTCAAAATGTAATATTAGGTAAAAAGTTCCACTGCTTTACAACATCTGTTTTTTATGGTGTCTGTGTAATTTTGGGTCGATAAAATAATTTCTTGTGTTTTTTTCAGATAAATTTAATCTTCATTCTAGAAACCATAAATCAGATTTTTATTTCATAAGCAATACGTTTTTTAAACCTGAACACAACGTTTAACTGCTATCCAATTCAGATTGGCTGGAAGTTGATAAATGAACAACTGAGCATGTACATTTGCGCAAACTAGGCCTACATATAAAGTTGAAAAATACACATTGTGTTGAAAAGATTAGAAACATATTACTTTGTTTAAAATATTAGAGTACAGTATTTGTAATTAAACACATATCAATCAAAAAAGTGTACATTGCAGATCAAACACGATTTTTAAACTGACCGTGAAGTAAAACTACTGCAATGAAAAAGAATTTTGATTAACTTTTGACACAATAGCCCCATATTCTTATGTAATATCTCATTTTGGACTAATTTAAATACACTGATCCCAATGGAATTGTTATTTGTACGTTTCAATGGCATATAGAGGTACAAAATAAGATGGCTGCCTTGAAAATGATTTTGTCTAACTTTTGCTACACTAATTTGAATACACTGATTTCATTGATTTTTTGATGATTTTAGCCTGGGCACGCTTTTTAATGTATCAAAATATGTATTTATTGTTGGGTTATTGGTGATTGGTGAAAATGGTTACCATGACAACCATCTAGATGGGTCATTGAATCCTTGAACCCTACTTATATTCTATCCAACCTTAGGGGTATTTATGAGCCTTTACTATCTTTACTATTCTCTATAACAAATGACTTAAGTCTACTTTAATGTAGGGCCTACCCATTTGAGAGAAGGAAGATGAGCGTATGTGCTAGTTCATGCACGACTATTGCGAATACTAGTCTAAACATGTGACCTTTGACCTGTTATACCCACCCCGGGTGAAATGTGGTCTAATAGTTTGATATATTATGAACAAGTGAGCTTATTTTAGTTGAAAATATCACATATTGTTAAATTGCTTAGCAGTTATCTTTCCATAACTGATTAAAACCTTGAATTACCTTTAAATGTGGAGCTGGGGTGAATATCGTTGCCATGGCAACCGCCCCACGAGGTTAAATATGATGTTTTATAATCTACTCTAAATTATTATCTACTCTACAATAATATATATACTTTGTAGTCAATATGCATAGGGAATGTCTCATCATGAATGAAACGAGGGCTGTTTTGAGGTGATCATATGTCCTAGTTTATATGCGAAACCTTTGACCTTTTATACCCACCCCGAATTAGATGTGGTGTAATGTTTTGATATATTATTGACAAATGAACTTATTCTAGTCGAAAAAATGTTACACATTGTTAAATTGCTTAGCAGTTATCCTTCCATAACTGTTTAAAGCCTATAATTAACTGTAAATCTGGAGATGGGGTAGATATCGTTGCCATGGAAACCGCCTACGAGGTAAAATGTGATGTTTTAGAATACTTATATATCCACCCTACAATAATATATATACTTTATAGTCAATATGCATGGGGAATGTCTCATCATGGATGAAAAGAGGGATGTTTTGAGGTGATCATATGTCCTGGTTTATATGCAAAACTACAGGAAATACTAGTCTAAGAACCGTTGACTTTTTTTATCCACCCTCGGGTTAGATGTGATGTAATATTTTGCTATATTATTGACAAAAGTACTTTTTGTATTTGAAAATATCACATATTGTTAAATTGCTTAGCAGTTATTCTTCCATAACTGTTGAAAACCTATAATTACCGGTAAATTTGGGAGTTGGGATAGATATCGTTACCATGGCAACCGCCTACGAGGTAAAATGTGATGTTTTAGAATACTCTGATATCTACACTACAATAATATATATATACTTTGTAGTTAATATGCATGGGGAATGTCTCATATTGGATGAAGTTAGGGCTGTTTTGTGGTGATCATATGTCCTGGTTTATATGCAAAACTACAGAAAATACTAGTCTAAGAACCGTTGACTTTTTTTATCCATCCTCGGGTTAGATGTGATGTAATATTTTGCTATATTATTGACAAAAGAACTTTTTGTATTTGAAAATATCACATATTGTTAAATTGCTTAGCAGTTATTCTTCCATAACTGTTGAAAACCTATAATTACCGGTAAATTTGGGAGTTGGGATAGATATCGTTACCATGGCAACCGCCTACGAGGTAAAATGTGATGTTTTAGAATACACTGATATCTACACTACAATAATATATATATACTTTGTAGTTAATATGCATGGGGAATGTCTCATATTGGATGAAGTTAGGGCTGTTTTGTGGTGATCATATGTCCTAGTTTAACTATAGTATAAAGTTATATTGTCACGGTGGCCATTTTGAAATTATGCAAATAAGCTATACCTTCCCGGGGTTTTATTTTTGGAAAACAATTTTCTGGGGATGTATATTGATGAATGGTAAAACGAATGCGGATGAGATAGGAGTCATTTAGTTCTGCCAGTGATAAGGGTGATGCTGTGATAACAGGCATCAAGCGCGTCTAGAAGTATTTTTTGACTGTCCAGTTAGTATAAAAGTACGACAGCAACACGTCGTAGATGCCATATGGGTTTTCAAGCTGTGCTGAGAAACTAAAATCCACAACTTCTACTAAACCTATAACATTCGCATGATATGGTCTGATTTATTATCATATCTGAACAAATCTTTGATCTGAAGCTACATAATCACGTTGAGGGTTAAAACAAAACTAAAATTAAAACAATTCTACACCAATATATCAGCCAAAATTACTCTGGTAGTTATTCCTACCAGTACATCTGACTGATTCCCATGAATGATTGATCTATATTTTGTGTTTTTATATATACTCCAGAGCAACATCAGCCACCATGAAGTTTTGGGTGTTGAGTGTTTTGTGTGTTTTAGCATAGTAGTGCAGAAAGCATCAGTTACCATCGTAGATGAATCTCACGTGTGAATTCATAAAATCACCCCCGAAATATCATCCACTATTTTCAATTCAGCCATCTAGAAAAAAACGGTCACATTTAAGTGTAATGTCACATGAGAATTACTTTATTCATGTTATTAATTATTTGCATGAAATGTATATATACTTTAGCAACAATTTTCAACCTTTTTTATTGAACACCCATGTATTTTGGAGAATTATGATATATCAAGTTGAAATAGTAATAAAAAATAAACCTAAATATAAAATGACACGTGAACATCCACCTTTAACACTGGGAAATGACAATACATGTAGTATAAGCCAGCGAGTTGTGATGGGAACCACATACCAAGGCGTCTACAAACGCCGAACTTTCGTTGCCTCAGAGATAAATGAATGCGCTCTGTCTCCGTGTTTTTTTATAAATATATTTAAATATATTTATGTCATTGAGTTGCCCATTGATGATTGCTAATGAGACCACCAGGTCGCTACATGTATCAGAAAGCTCCTGTAGAGTAAAAGCTGAGAACCACTTGTAAGAGTCTATGTTCGTTTGGGAGCCAGGGAGCCATCCCACGAACAATATTAACTTTGATCCTATCCTAACTTTCTCTCATTTCCATTAGAAAAGTTAAGATTTATCTTAACTTTTCCAATGGAAACGAGAGAAACTTAAGATCCATCTGACTTTACTAATAGAAATAAGAAAAAGTTAAGATAAGATCAAAGTTAGGATCTTTAGTGAGTTTTAATAACGCATTCTACTCGTTCGTTGATTGCCAAAATCTCGTTAGCTATACGACAAATTTCAACGGTTGTATGAGTGAGTCGGAGCGTTCGTTGGATACCTGTACATGTTAAAGCAGTAGTCAACTGTGCAGCACAATTGGGTACCCAGAAAGCGCTGCGTAGGGGGTATACGTAACGAGGAATATGAACTGGCTTGTTCTATTCTGATAGAGCATAGCGAGCTTTTTCCAAACAACAAAGAAAAAACGTTGCTAAATCAGAACCGAGGTAGACACACGCTCTGAAGGATACGTCGTTCCAATTCTTTCGTTCATTCGAATACTTTTAAGAGCAGTCTTTTAAACCGTATATTTCATCTTCTTCACAGCCTGCTTGGTGAATCACATCAATAATATTTGACCACGAGTATTATTAATGGCCAGATACATCGATATTAATTTTATCGCCATGCATGGGTGTACCCAGTACACGATGTGTAACCTGTGGGTACCAGGTTCGAATCCCGGTCGGGACGGATATTTGTAATCGTGGTTGTGCATATACAGTGCTCCAAACTGTTCAAAGGTATGGAGTGTGCAGTGCTGCCTATGGTACTGTGCACTATAAGGAACCCTTCAAGTCATTCGAAATAAGAGTAGAGCATAGTCCCGGCTTCGGGCTTCCTTCTATCGCGATATTGCCATGATTGTGCAGAAAGCGACGTAAAGCAATATTCATATATACACGATGCGTATACTTAGATATTAGATGTATACAAATATCACGACATCAACACTATCAGTATTATTTACAGTAAAGGTGTCGAAAATGTTTTGTTTTTTGTTTTAATGACCATCTTTCGGATGATTTATGTGTAGGGCTACTCAATTCAGCATTGATATGACCTACGTGATAATCTAATCAACAGGCAGGACGCCATTGTTAAATCAGTCTCAGGCGCCATCTGGCCACAAAGCGCCGCAACATAGGCTACAAACAGTTGTACGTCATCTCCTTTTGGAAACATTGTTGGGCCAACTTCAAATAAATATATTGACCCGACATTGAGACAACTGAGGCTGATGTATCTGTCAGCTGGGAAACATTTCAAACACGTGTCAGCATCGTCTCCCCCCCTCTACACTGTACACAGCATGTCTGACCCAATTCCACACCTTTAGATCCAGAATAAAACACTGGCAGTCTCTAAAAAATGACTTCTTTTCTGAATAAGATACTGATGCTAGAACCTAATGTAACTGAGTTTTACTGGACCTATTAGATGTCTAATGCAATAGTACAATTGTCACCAGGAGATGTCGCCTACATGAATTTCACAATTTGTAGGAAAACACACTAGGGAGAAAATTCAAACCGGTGATCTATTTCGGTTTGTAATCCGAGTCTTGAGATAAGATGTCCGCAGGGTAATTACCAGGAAGCGCTCCTGGAAGACACTTTTTTTCCGACTCTGGATATGTGACATTTTTTTTAGATTTGTGTATTACCCCCCACAAGCAAATACGATACATTGCCCCAAAATCGGTTCAATGTTGGCTCACCGTCTGCGAAATTGAACCAACATTGTGTCAATGTACCGTGTTTGCTGGGGGCCACTGTGAACAGTGGATCAAGCACTGGCTCAGGGTTGGTCGACAATGATTGATCCATCGCTCTCGGCAGCGGTTGATCAAATAGTAGGTCTATTGTATTTTGGTCTATTGTATTTGGTGTGTTCATGATTAAACCGTAGACATGAGTGTGGCCCGTTGGGAATAGGCTCAGGTTCATTTGACGATTAAGTCAATCGCGACATAATTGTCTACCCTGAAAAACAGGCGATTAATAGCATTGGCAATCTCTCTCGCCTTACCACGGCCACCCGCGGGGATGCTCATATCTTAACCCTTTGACTTCCAGGCCGGAGTGCATGCCAGGATCCAGATATACTGGTGTAGGAGTTCTATTTTTCGTCATTTGAAGCTGGAATTGCTAACGCAGTTTCCAGCTTCAAATGACGAAAAATACATAAATGTAGTATATATTTGACGAAAATTTGTGTCATTTTATGGTTACGTTCATTGACGAGTGTCGACGGAAATTTCCGTCATGTATGGTAGTGAAAAGGTTAATAAATCCCTCCACTGTCTCTGATGTATTGACAACAAATAGTCACCTTCCTCTCTTCTCAGGTCTGGTAAAAAACATCGCCGTGAAACAAGATGAAAAGGGAGGTCGATATCGGGATTGTTATCTCGTAGAACAAATCTATAGTGTTCTCCATACACCCCAAGTCTCCAGCATTGGCCCAGCATCAACTCAATGACGAATAACGTTGAGATCGTTTGTCGAATCAAACGCTCGTCCGCCGTCTCGCACATTCTGCGGATACTATCTGGGTCAAGTTATTCCTAAACCCGGGTCCAGAAGCTGTTATATCACAACAAAGGAATATTTTTTCCGACCCGGAGATTTTCCACCACAATTCGTTTACAAACATCCAAGTTATCAGTTCAGCCTCAGCGGCGCAGCGTTCACGTTCGCTGGCTGCGGTCAGACTATCACTGTTCAGGTTGTCCTCATAAATTCGCCCATTGACTGGGGGTCCTGATCTCTTGTGATCTACAGTAGATGTGGAAAATCGTACGGTGTCCTTTATTAGTAGAATATGCCGCTATAATAGATCAATTGGGGAGAAATAGTACAAATGAAATGAATGAATGAATGAATAAATTGATGAATGAATGAATGAATGAATGAATGAATGAATGAATGAATGAATGAATGAACGAATGAATGAATGAATGAATGGATGAATGGATGGATGGATGGATGGATGGATGGATGGATGGATGGATGGATGAATGGATGGATGGATGGATGGATGGATGGATGGATGGATGGATGGATGGATGGATGAATGAATGAATGAATGAATAAATAAATTAGGAAATGAATAAATGAATAAATAGATCAATCAGCAATTAACCTATCAATCGATCAATCAACCAATTAATCAAGCAAACACGCAAACAAATTATCAGTCAGGTTGATAAAATTGTGTGATTCACCTCATGAATAAAGGGAACTAGATGTATATCACCCAGCTGTTTAGTGAACG
The DNA here is from genome assembly GCA_964017125.1 of Flabesymbios commensalis. Lineage (NCBI taxonomy): Eukaryota > Metazoa > Annelida > Polychaeta > Terebellida > Flabelligeridae > Flabesymbios > Flabesymbios commensalis. The sequence continues at coordinate 32,107,263 of OZ024913.1, forward strand.
TCTAGAAAATAGTAATCCCGATTTTGCAATTTCGGATTTATCCGAAATCCTAAAACCGGGACTACTATTTTCTATTACATAATATAATTTACAGCATTTTTAGGTTTGGACACGTAATTTGGAGAGCCCGTGACTCTTTTATTGATTCAGAGTTTTGGGTAGTGGCTGTTGTGGATTTTGTTTATGCATATATAGGGATGCTACATCCCATGAAACACAATTGGTGAGCCAATGCTCTGCTAATATTAGGCCAGCGTCGCAAACGCTGGCCCAAATGAAACTAGGGAAGAGGGGGGCTAGTTGTCACGGGGGCATGTTGTCACAGTGCACTTTACTCAGGTCTCAATAGAGGAATGGGCGGGGGCCCTAGGGTAGTGGTTAGCACCGCTGCCTTTCACGCCAGAGTCCGGGGTTCGGTTCCCGGTCTCGGCGGTTTGAAAGAAACAAAATTGTTTCTTCCCCATCCACGTGTGAAAGTTAGTATTGTGGGGAGCCTCCGTGACCGAGAGGTAGCGTGCTCGGCCTCAGACCGCCTGGGCTCGAATTTCGAATCCTGTGTCTGGAGGACAGTGTCATCTCAATCATCTCACCATCCTCAGGAGGTTCTCCTGGCCCAGTTTAGCCTATATGTGCACAAAGGTGGCCTAAAGCCCGATTCATTTCATTTCAATAGAGGAATCCCCCTCCGACGTCATCAGTTGATGAGGTCATGTTAATCCCAGATCGGGAAATACCCATTGTTCAACTTCTGGGAAGAAACAGCTGTTGCAGGCAACAAGTGAGTTTTGCTATTCATTTAAGTCAATTGGACGAGTTAACAAAACTAGTCAAATTCCCAAGATATTTGGGATGCTTCTGCATCTTTCTGACAGAACCTAGAGTTGAAACTAGTTATGTTTAATATGTAAAATACCATTTTAATAACAAGCACATGGTGTTTGAGAAATCTGCATTCGAGTGGGGATACCATGCTAGGGGAAAGTTGTCACAAGCTGTGACATCTTGCCCCGGCACTGTGACATCTTGCCCCGGCACCGTGACATCTTGCCCCGGCACTGTGACATCTTGCCCCAGCACTGTGACATCTTGCCCCAGAATTGTCTACTTGAATTTAAATTGATTGCAGTTATGTTAAAAAGTGTATATAAAGTTATTATTCCTTCTCCGTTCTGGTTGAAATGCCATATTTAGCAAGTTTTTGTAATGTGACAACTTGCCCCAACTATGTGACAACTTGCCCCATAGAGATTCCAGTAGTGACAACTTGCCCCAACTATCTGACAACATACCCCATAGCAATTTCCGTTGTGACAACTTGCCCCAGCTAAGTGACAACTTGTCCCAATGCGGGGCAAGTTGTCATACTAAATTTATTTCCAACTAATGGCTGTATGGCGAAAATAAGCAGGCATATAAGCACAATTTTTAGGAGATAATGTTTGGAAAATTTTCAACCTCATACCCCCCCATCAGACCCATGCTATCTTTAAATCGTATGGAGAACTTTAAGAAACGCTTTAATTGTGACAACTAGCCCCCCTCTCCCCTACTATGGATTGAATATAGCACTGTTATTTTGCTGCGATTGGTATTGGGAAGTGAGTGTGCCGTATATGCTGATTACGGCATGATACGGAAGTTCCCGATAAATACGGTATAGACAAACATAATCTATGAGGAGCATGTTATTATATGCAAATTAGCTTTATCTTAATATAATATATTTCTTCACTTATACGTGTATGAAATATATATATTGGATCTATTCCAATTTAACCATACGTGTCTAATATAAAATAATTAAAGCAGCCCCTTGGGATGACATCAATTTTCGTTTTTTTGTTCCGTACTGAAGTAGTGTATCCCACAGATCATGTTTTTATTTTTTTCAGAATTTTTATATTTTTACAAATATTTTTAATCAACATTTCTATGAAACCAGAAGAAACCCAAACAAACTATTTGTATACCTGAAGGACGATTGAATGTTTTCACAGCATTGGGCCACATGCTGATGGCATCGGCCCAGCGTTGGGTAGACAATCAGTGCTGCAGGTGTGTCCTCCCGTGTCCTGACTATGAGACACCAATTAGCGGGGACTGGTTTGATCTTACCGTCTGATGCGTGGGAATATGTGATCTAAAGTGCTGAATATTGCTGACTTGTTTTGTTTACATGGCAATATACAACCTGGAAATACAACTATTTAACTCTATTTCAGTGCTTTAAAATTGTTTCTGGACTTTTTCGTATTTTCAGTTAAGATCAGTAGGCTATATAGCCTCATATAAATTAAATTTTCAAAATTGACAACATTGAAAATGTTTCATCCCAAGGGGTCACTTTAATTGCCGCAAACAGCAAAATTTAGTATTCAACACGTTGAAGTTACATTTTCCAGAAACAGGAAACATAAGGGTTTACGGTATTTAGCTGAGTATTTGACTGTCTGGCTTTTTCAGGATGAGCCACATGTACTGGTCTGCCACTAAATCGCCTCCGTCCGTGACACTGGAACAAACGCATTATTGGTTTTCATACATCGGTGGTTTTATACGAGGAGAACGACTCCATTGTTACTAAATAATATAGGCTCTGTGGCTACACACTAAACTTGGTGGACCAAGATGGCTATTAGCAGATTAAAGACTTCATATCAAGGAATTTTAAAGTTTTACTGTAGATGATAATTATTTAAATGAGGATCTTCGTTCCTCACACACATCAGTGTATACCTTGTGAATTTTTACCGCGAGCCACAACTTTAAAGGTGAAAACTACTCATATTAGTTTAATTTGGGTCAAAACATTTGCAAATCTGGATTCCTAAAGACCCATTTCAATTATACTAAGCGAACAAACGAACAATTATGATTATGTGCAAATGAAATAAAACTTTTTTGCGGTGAACTTCAGACAAACTTTCTTTTATGTTTCGTTGGAGAACGGAAAAATCAGATTTTGTATATCTCTTTATTTTGTACGTTTCCATTTACTGGTTTATTCTGGTCAGCGTACTTTTCATCAATTCCGTCAACAAACTTTTTTCTGCCCATATTTTCAACAAGTTTTTTTGCGATATATCTTTTTTTCATTTATCTTCCAACTCTCCCTCCTAATTAGCTAATGATGTGTCCCTAACATAAGCATAGTTTCACTATAACCTCAATATCACCTTCTCCACTGCTTCAGAAAGACCGACGAAGGTCGATCATTTCAAGTTTTCCAGCGTTGCAGGCCTACATGAGATCTGTGTTATTGTGCCTGAGCCAGAAAAAATAGGAGATTTATTGAATATGACTGTGGTACTGGCGGGTTGAAAACTTGACCTGGCTGGATCGCTAAAACAATAGCAATACCATAGTCAACCGTTGAAGGAATGCGTAGCACTTGTAGGGGCTACACTCACAAAACATCCCTCAAACTTAATACGCATACTTTTGTTAAAAATAAGTACGTATATCTTCAGCTGCTGTGATGTTCCTGTATGCTTTACTTTCCATGAAGATAGAATAATGTTGTAAGTGGGAGAAAGTTGTTGAGGCAATTATTTATCATGCCTACGTGTAAACTCCTTCCAGCTGCGAACATATTCATACAAGTGCGTGCCGTAATAAATCTCAATTGACATGGAATGCCAAAAGTTGAACTAAAAACATGCTCCTAGCGAAATCAAGAATATTAACTGTGGCTGATTGTTGAGTGAATGTCAGCGATACTGGCAGGACATCCAGACAGTTATAGCATATCAGAATAAGCACCACCGGGTGAATAACTATTTACAGAAACATACCTATCGCTATACTTTCTGGGTATGCCCGTAACCTGATGCTGGTACACAGTGGACCACCACTTTAATAGCAGTAAGATGATGCCATCGAGACAGTATGGTATATGCTGGTGTGGCTAGTCTGTATAAATAAATATATAAATACATTAATAGAGAAAGAAACAAAGAAACAAAATAAATAAATAAATAAATAAATAAATAAATAAATAAATAAATAAATAAATAAATAAATAAATAAATAAATAAATAAATAAATAAATAAATAAATAAATAAATAAATAAATAAATAAATAAATAAATAAATAAATAAATAAATAAATAAATAAATAAATAAATAAATAAATAAATAAATAAATAAATATAGAAACAAACATATAGATCATTAATAAATGTAAATATTACGTTCCCGTGCAGTAATGCACTATTTTCACTCTCCTCATACAGCCAATGAAATTATATATTATTATAATGTCATTGATATAGCGATTCCTTCAGAAGAAGTAAAATGCCGTACAAAATTATGCCCTCTTTACAAGTAATTAAAGAGATACTGCATTTGACGGGTCAATACACATGTGCTGCTCTAAATCAGATTTGAACGCAATGTATTAGTTGTGCTTCACAGTTGTGATTGCCTGCCATATCGCCATCTTCGGGTAAAAAAGCGATGTGAACTGTCAGACAGTACAGTAGGCAATATATCAAGAAAAAAAACGACCAATGTAGAGTACCGTTAGGTCTTTAAGTACACTTTAATAAAAATGGTCAGGGGCGTTATACGGGGTGATCATTTTTTTTGTCCAGAGCTGTATCATTATTATTCCACAAAGGTATTGCGTATTAGTGGGTGGTGAGTTGCCCTATTAGGCCTACGTATTGTATTACGGATTATTGGTTGGTGGGTCGCCCTAATACGTATTACTGTTTACATTATTAGTATTTAGTGTTGCCCTAATACGTATTACATTAAGTAATAACGTTGGTGGGTGGCGAGTTGCCCTAATACGCATTACATTACGTATTAGTGGGTGGTGGGTTGTCTATACAGGGCACGTATTCTATTACGTATTAATGGGTGGTGGGTTGCCTGTCACTAAGGCTTAGTATGGCAAACCTTGCAGGGATAAAATAATCAACAGACTAGAACTTTAAAATATGCATTATTATCGACCAAGGCAATGTGAAGTACCGGTTGCTTTCATTGATTTCAAATGATCATCATTATCTTAGGAGGGAGCAAGTCTCCGTTCTCCCTTCCCTTTGATGTTTCTCTGGAACCGCGCCCGAGGAAAATTTATATGTTAAGCTTGCAGGTGAACGCGTACCCCTTCTAACATCAAACTGTTCCTGTTTTTTAGAGGGCCAAAGTTGAGTCAGTTGTATATAATTATATACAGCGACACACACCACACACCTGTCTGCTCTTCTCAAAATAATGTCTTGAAGTTTGTAGCCACATGTAAAACTAGGATAAATCAGCAATGTATTGAAAGAATGCTGGTCGCGTTGGCAACTAGAAATGGATTGCAATTTCCATCTGAAAATGGATTGCAAATAAAAGGGATTGCCGCAAGACCTAGCTTAACATTATAAAATGATACTCAAGTTTTGCTTCGACTGATCTCGACTTCGAGGCATTCTTCATTAAAACTGTGCGATCTCAGCAAAAACGGTTAACCAACGCTGGCTTGATGTTGGCACACCGTCTGCAACGCTGGCACGGTCGACATCAAACCAGCATTTGGTCAATATCCCGTATTTGTTATAATTTTTAAAATCATACAGTGGATGTCAAAGTGTTAATACTATGTGTGTCAAGTGACCCAGTACTATTTTTTTGGCAAGTACATATAGATAGGTGTACTAGTATATGTGCGATAACTTGAACAACCATATCACCTTTATATATCAGCGACTTTATCACCTGGTATTGAAGAATCGTATCTGCCACTTTGTAAAGTGGCAGATACGACATTTTCATACCAAGGTGACGATGTATTGGTAATACACCACACGGAACTAAATTCCAGAAAACACGAGACGTTCACCCAGTGCTGATCTCCAGCAGGCCCAACGTCCACAACGCTGGGCCAACACTGACCCAACACTGGCTGAACGTGTCGTCTATGCGAGGAAAATGGGCCACGTACAGATGAAGAACCTTTTATTTTGTTTACCTATCCACCCCGTAGCTGCCAACCGTTCACGGGGTTATCATTACCATGATTACAGGAAATTACAGTTCGAAATGGCTAAATGATGACGATTTATGTTTACATACACTGCACTTTAGCTATATTCGTATAGGCCTAATGTCATTCACGGTATTTAACCCTTTACCCGCCGGTGCCGCATATAATCGTGTTTTCATTTTTTTATCAGCACATTAGGTACCACATTTTAAATGTTAAAAATAAAATGTAACATCAACCAGCAAGATTTGAAAAGAGTCGACCTCCATTTTGTCAAATTTGAATAATTTCCACTCACTTGAAGTTGTGGATCGCGTCAGCAAGACACAACTTCAAGTGAGTGAAAATTCAAAGTGAATAATTTGGCGGTTAAAGGGGTAATCAGGTTCCTTAGTGAAATTATATTTACAAGGCGGACTAAAGCACCAAATTTGGCACAGTGCTCCAGAAGGACATTATAAAAAGATCCATCCGTTAAGCCAATGTGGATTAGCCACTACTTTTGCACAATCCCGCAAAATATTTTTTTCGTCATCAAGGAATGCAATAAAACAAACGATACATTTATTCAACATAATAATCAGGCAAAATTCAAAATGGCCGCCATGAAATCACTTAATTTATCATGCCTTCGTCAATAATTGAGATAGAGACGAGATATTTCACCGAACCATATGTTTTGGGTATAAAGGGATGCAATAGACACACGATACCTCTACACGACATCATTGCATGATTGTATCATACAAAACTCGGAAAGTCCGTAATAACATCACCACTAAAGTTATCATCTCGTCCTCAATATTTGAGACATAGGCTTGATTTTTCGTTACCAGGGAATACAATGGCACTGTTTCTAGCTTTTATTGCTTTAGAAATCAGGATCGTGACTGATATACTACATCAAATAAAAAACGATTATGCAGAAGGATATTTTCTATCCCTAAGAAAGCACACAGAAGCATGAAGCGATGGTCCTGGTGTAGTGGTGAATGCTGCTTAAAGCGGCAACTTGGGATGACATACATTTTTGTTTTTAATTTTGTAAAAACATTTTTTATCAACATTTCTATGAATCCGCTGAAAACTCAAACAATTTTTGTTATACCTAAACACCTGCTAAAGGACATTTAACTGTTCCTAGAGCATTGGGCCACATGTTGATGCTGTCGGCCCAGCGTTGAGCAGACAATCGGTGCTGTAGAGGACCCCCCCCCCCCACCCAGATCATCGCCTTCCCAGAACAATTAAGGGCGGCGGCAGCTATTGATGTAATTATGTGGTTACTTTGATCATGCCGTCTGAGATGGTCAGTATTTGTGGTCTGATGTGCTGTATGGTGTAAACAAACTTTTGGAAATGACATAGACATCTTGGAAATAGAGCTAGTTTCGTCTTTTTCGGCACTTTAACATTGTTTTTTTTTACATTTTTGTATTTTATTCAAGATCAGTAGGCTATATAGCTTCATTTAAACTGAATTTTCAAAATTGAAAAAATTGAAAATTCTCATCCCAAGGAGTTCCTTTATTGTCACATAAAAATATGTAATAGGTTTGTCCCCCGCTCTCTATCTTAGTTATTGAAACAGATGTGAAAAATTTATTAACCCTTACAACGCTGGAATATCTTTATATAAGCCATGGAGACCAAAGGGGTTTTTCAATTTGAAATCATCATAAACATCTTATTAAGCTCTTTCTGCTTCATTTGAATACCTATGTTATGGGTCTGCGGACATTATAATTGTTTTTAATTTTTTCGGTGTGGGGACCAACTTTAGATTCTGACGGCCAAATACCCTCCCCGCGCTGAAAGGGTTAAGTTCGTGGCAGTCATTTTGAATGATTTTTGTATTACACTATACCGAAATAATATCGTCTCTATCTCTATTAATAATGAATATATGATAAGTTTAGTGATTTAATGATTGGCCATTTTAAACTTTGCATGATAATCATGTAAAATACAAGTATCTTCTGTTCTATTGGATTCCTTGATAACGAAAACATATGGTTTGGTGAAATAATCTCGTCTCTATCCTATTATCATTACCGCAGATATGATAACCTTAGTTATTGCATGGCGCCCTTTTTGAATTTCGCATTTTAAAAAAGTATTTCAAGGATGACAGATCAATACTAGATATGCATAATCAAACGACTTTTTTATCAGCCCAAACAAGGTTACACAAATCTAGGATTGGCTGCCGGACTATATTCATTGTTGTACCAATTTGATCAGAGCCGTTCACATAATAGCGATAGTACATTAATACAATGAGTGCCACTTACCACTCATTTTGTCATAAAGGAAGGAACACAATCATGTTGTGCGTTGCACTGAAAAAATTCATATCAGACATGTTCACTTTTGGTAAACAGTTTTGGAGGCCATTTTCAAAAAGTGAAATTTTAACACCCTGCTCCATAATTGGGTATTCCACCAAACAATTTTTGATTTTGGAAAGTTTCACGAATATTTAAAAATAGGTGGCACCTTTCAACTACTGAATTATCACGGGATTTCATATGCTCCTGCACTGTATGCTCTCAAAGGACAATGCTGGTTGTGACAGTCAGCGTATTTACCGTATAGGATAAAGCCCGAGGAACTCTCCATTCTTAGCTGTGAAAAATGTCTTTTTCACAGCTACGAATGTAGTGTTGCGAGGGTTTTAACTGACTTAAAGCACATCCGACCATAATGAGGATCCCTTATTATCAACAACTAGGTCACACCTGAGTAACTACAACACCATATGCCTATACCATGATAATTGGTCTGTACTAGGTCAACAATAACTCTCCATTTCACAGCTTAGAATGTAGTGGTTGGACAAAGAAAATAATGTAGTGGTGTGTTTTAATACATAAGACTGAAGCTATAACGAGATAAGTTATACGTCTTGGTAAAAGCGTCATGCACCAGTGATAGAGGGTATTTTGTATTGGACAAAATTTCAAAATCAGAGTCATAATATCATCTCAGACATCCTGGTATTGGCAGGAGATGTTTCCAGAGTATGTGGAGCAATTTCCCAGCAAAGACAGATCGTTTACCCAATGGTGTTTTAATGATGGGCTACCGTCTTCGACGCTGGCCCAACATTAAAACACCATTGGTTAAACGATCTGTATTTGCTGGGTTGCGGCCTATCCTGGGATGTCACACAGCACGCTACCTGTCTAATGCTACCATAATTACATCGTCCCGCGTCGCTTGTCTGTGTAAATTCTGACAGCAGCGAATAATCGGCAGCGCTATCAGAAGGGGCAATATATTTGCTTCCGCCATTAACGATAGCTCCTCAGTACCTACATAATTGTTATCTAGACTAATTAGAAGCCCACGATTTAGGTCAATGTAAGCATAATATTGGCCCTTGTCAGTCCACTCTACTGCAGCCATGTCAGTGGCGGATCCAGAATGTGCAAGAGGAGGGGGCGTAAGCCACATTTTGGCTGAAAAAGGGGTGTCAGCTTCACTTTATTCCACAAAATGCATGTAAATGCAATATTTTCACCAAGAAAGGGGGGGGGGCGTACGCCGGGTACGCCCTATGCTGGATCCGCCACTGCATGCTCGATAACTAACAATGGCTTATAAATAATGCTAGATGTGGGCCTACAGCTGTCGTGCTATAACCAAGTAATAGACAAATGAAAATGTTCCTTGTCTCAAACTGTAACCTGCTAAAATCCTGTGTCACCATTTTAGCATCGATTTGTATAAACGCGCCTGGCAAAACAGCTCATTAATATTGCCAAATGAAATGAATGGGGTTTTAGACCACTGCACATATAGGCCAAACTGGGCCAGGACAACCTCCTGAGGATATTGAGATGAATTAGATGACACTGCCCTCCAGACACGCCTAGGATTCGAAATTCGAACCCTGGCGGTCTGAGGCCGAGATCGCTACTTCTCGTCGGCCACGGAGGGTCCCTACAATATTTAATCTTTACGAGTGAGCAGGGAAAAACATGTTATTTCTTCGAAACTTGAATGCCAGAGCTGGGTTCGAACCCTCGATCTCCGACTTTCCAAGCAGGCAGCTTTAACCTCTGCACCAGGACTCCAGCAAACACAAAACATTTGTATAATATTTATACAACGTCAGCCCAACGTCTTCGACGTTAGTGCAACATTGTATAAATGTTATACAAATGGTTTGTGTTTACTGGGAGGGCCCCGCCCTATTAATATTGCCAATGACAACGTAAGACTCTGTGAAAGGCAGGGCGATGGCCTAGGTTGATCCAGGTGAGCAGAACGAGTGGCGAGCTACTGGGTCAAACCCATGAAAAAGGGCATGTACTGTAATACCTCACACAGCAGGGACCACAACAGAAACAATAGGGTATTCTGACTAAATCATGCATTTATTCATGCTTTCGGTTAGCGCTGTAGTCCTTTTGTTTTGAAGAAGAATATGACTCAGGCCTAATTGCACTTATTTGCTTCTCTGGTACAGTTTTTTCTTGTAAAACGCCACGGGGATTGATGATTCCCTTACTAGGTGGAACGAAACAATATACATGTATGTAAATATGTAATATTAGTCTTTCTTGGCCTATTAGTCCAGGCTGTTAGGGGTTTCTCTGTGCACTTTTGGAAGAAATTTCCATTTTTGCCCAGATGATTAGTAGCAAGTATTCTTTCGATCCTGATATAGCGCAGTAAATTCTGACACGATTATCATATATTTTCCATGTAATTAGTATCCATAATTAGCAAAATCTGGGGGAAAATCCGGAGAAAATAATATCTCAAGAATCGGTGGGTTGATTTTAATGATTTTAAGTTCTGTTATCTGTTTGATAGAAAATTGACAAAACAAAAATATTTTTGGGATCATTCATTGTCAAGGTCACGTGATGTTTCGTGGTCAAAGTCAAAATTGAGGGGAAATTGACAATTTCGAACATTAAAAAGCGCATTAAGAATGTTTCGAATTATCAAAAAATAATTTATATTTTATTAAAAAAAGCATCATCTATAACCTTTTATTTGAGGGTTTAATGGCGTATTTGTCTAATAACCGGGGTCATGTCAGGTTAGGTACAATTGGTACACCTATGAGTTGTCTTTTCCGCACATGTCTCGTAATGTTGATAAACGTTTTGATTGTAAATATTTTCTTTTAATATATTGTGAGGTATGCCTGTCCGCTTTCTGGCGTGTCTGCCTGCTTAGTAGCTAAACCGGCCAGAACTACAACTATAGTAACCTGTAGGCCGAGAGTATTATGTTTGGTACCTGAACACTTTCATAACAACCTGAAATTTATAGGACAGGTTAAAAAAACTATCCCCTACAACGTACTTAAAGTCCCCAATAATCCACCCTGAGCCTTTTGATACATTCAAGATGGCGTCCAAGATGGCCTAAGATTTCACATTTTATCATATCTTGGGTTAAAATCATCGTACAAATGGCATTATTGAGCCTAAATATATGTTTTTTGGGGTGAGGATCATATCTTGGGTTAAAATCATCATACAAATGGCATTAATGAGCCTAAATATATGTTTTCGGGGGTGAGGATCATATCTTGGGTTAAAAGCATCATACAAATGGCATCATTGAGCCTAAATATATGTTTTTGGGGGTGAGGAATTTAATTTCAAAAATATTTAAACACAGAATTTTTTTTTAAATATTTCTTTCATTATGAAAACCGTGAACTGAAGTGAGGGATTTTATAATTTCAAACATCATCTCTGTTCGTACCAAATTTATTATTGAATATTTTGATTTAATTTAATTACATAAATGCAATAAATTACCATTATTTTACAATATAGAAATATTAAAACATAAATGTGTTTTTTGAAACAAATATTATGTAAATTTAGCCAATTTCAGCCAAAAAGCCTTGTCCCACATTCTAAATCCCGCATAAACAGGTGATTTATTCTAGACTTTCTGTGTTATATATGTGACGTGCCATATCAAAACCAGTTCTATGTTGCAAAATATAGAAAATGAGTTATTAAGTGGCGTTTGAAGAGCTCAGGTTTTAAATGCACCAAAAATTAAAAATAAATCGCAATTATTTAGGAAATCATCGATAAAACAAGATTTGGAAACTTAAGCCCTAAATATCGCAAAATGTTGAGAAAATGACCTACGAAGTTTAAATTTAATTGACAAATAGTTTAAATAGTTCAAATTAAATCATTTTTTTATATAAGAAATAAAACTAGGGTATCTTCAATATTTTGTACTTATATTGCTTTGAAGTTGTATTTTCGATCAGCGTTAAAAAAGAAAATTAGCAAAAAAATACTTTTTTAACAAAACATGGCCATAACTCAAAATCTAAAGCTCCGACATAGGTCGGCTGCCGATGTGGCACGTCACATATTATATTTGTTTCTGATATATTGTCAGTTTAAAACATTATCTATGAGATTATATACAAGTTTTTTTAAATAGTTTTTTTATTTTACCACTGTTTATGCATTTTATGTCTGTCCCACGTTGCAGCGACTCTCCGACACTTATAGTTTTCAGGTAATTTCTCTATTTTTTCTGACCTAAATATCACTTGTCTGGTGGGAAACAGTTGCGTGAGACCTTCATGGGGTGAATCGTGTGTTTGTTTAGAAATAATGTAAGGTTTATGCAAGTGTGTGGGTGAGTATTTTTATTCAATGTCTCTCCATAACGCGTTTTTCTTCCACATAAATACTACAATTAAACTTTTAAGCACCCTACAACCTTCAAGCCTACTACAATCTCATTTGAAAAAAACAAAAATAATCATACAATAGCATAATACATAGATGCTCTGCACGATTTAGTAAAAAAACGTCTCTCCATTACGCGTATTTTCTGTCACTCCATAACAAAAATAAAAACGTTATGGGGTGAAAAAGTAGTCACAAATTACCCTTTTACTCATATAAAAATAGCTATTAACCTTTTTGAATTTGATATTTTAAAGAACAAGTGACACTTGTTGAAATAGTAGCTTTTCTTTTTGTATTTTAGATAGTGTTAGCATCGATATTTAGTATTTGTTTACTGTCACTCCATAACAGAAATAATTGTCATGATAGAGAGACAATGTTTGTTATTATTACTCTCCATAACGACAATAATCGTAACGGAGAGTAATTATTATTTCATTACTTAAGGGTTATTGTCATAAAGTGATTCCTTCTAAATTAAGTGATTATAATAGCCACGTTCAACTACTTGTTAAATATGGTATACTTTTGTAGAAGGGTCACTGAGAAATTTAGGTTTGAAGATTACTCCGTAACATCAATTGGTCTCCCCATAACGGTAAATTAGTCTCTCCATAACGGTAAGAAAAATTCAAATTGATAAAAATAAGAGTTTAAAATTAAAATTAAGCTCTGCTGACAACGCTATGTCAATAAACAAAGCTAAGTTGATATGTGTTTACATTTTTGACAATATTCAGACAATCTCATAAATCAAGGGAAATATCATCACTGGTGCCTAAAATTATAGAATCCCTCATTTACCCCATAACGTTTTTTGTTACGGAGTGACAGAAAATACGCGTTATGGAGAGACGTTTTTAAATCGGACATAGCAGATCTATGCCCTATACAGTACATGCTATTCAGCGTTACGGTCAGTCACTGCAGCGTGGGACAGACATAAACTGTTTATGTGGGATTTAGAATTTGTAACAGGGCTGTTCGGCTAAAATTGCCTAAATTTACATAATATTTCTTAAAGAAACACATTTATTTATTTATTAGTTTAAATATGCTATATTTCAAAATAAAGGTCATTCGTTGCATTTAGGTAATATGCCTACAATTAAATAAAAATATTCAATAATAAATATTACAAGGTGCGGACAGTGCTAGTGCTTGAAATTAAAGAATCCCTCATACCGACACCCTTCAGTTTATTGTAATAACAAAATGTCAATATTGTTACCCATCATAGGTAACCTACCATCTATAACTGCATTTTTACGTTATTTTGCAAGCTTTCGCCGTTTTTCATTCCCCCTCCATCCATCCATTTTTTTCTCACTCACTCACCCACTCACTTTTTTCACTTATCATCGTAAATTGAAATAATAATGCTATTATTTCAACAGTTTGCATCATAAACCATGTTATCATGCGTGATCAACATGCAGCTTTGTATAACATAATTGTTGCGGTATACATATTTATTGTCCATACATACAATTGAAGATAATAATAATTAGGAGCACCAGCTGCTCTCTGACCAAATCGGATTTAATCTTTCATTTGTGGGAAAAAATAATCAATTTTTAAAATAAAATGGCAATTTAGTCATGGGCATAATTATTGTATAATAATTATTTTAAACAATTCATTTAATCACAGCTAGACACATCATGCATGTATATATCAATATACCAAGTTTAATGTTTATTGTACATGGCACATGGGGTGAAATCTTCAACATTTTCACAATGGAACAAAGTAAAATAATACAGAAAAATATATTGTCAGTTTATAGCACTTTGTCTGGCTATTGCGAATCAGGAAGCGCGGCTATTATTGTCGTTTTTAATTTGTTTTATTAGTCGATCAAATCAGAGGTATTGGGAATGAAATGAGTCTTTAAACATCAATAATTGCAAACGTTCGGTTTCAAATTAGACAAATATTCGGTAGCGTTCGGGACACAACATCAAATAGGTGAATTTTTTTTCAATTCAACACAGCAAGGGTTACACCAGTGATGGGTAAACGTCTTACGACTGTTCAGTAGGGCATATTGTTATTAGGCCTACTCCTGGGATTGGTGTAATTTTAAAACCTTAAAGCCCTGTCGCACTACAACGTTCTTGTCTACGTTCGTGAAAAAAAATTCTGAACAGAACGTTGAAGAACGTTTCAAATAGCTGCGAAATTCTCCCCATCATCCCATTTGCTAACCTGATTGCGTCCACGCACAGTCCTTCTACCGCCCTTCTACCGTTCATGTACCGCCAAGTCAACCTTCTTACTGCGTCCCACAATGTTTTTCTGCAATTCTTCTACAATTCTTGATGACTTTCATCCTCCCCTTCTCAGTCTATGTACAGTCCTCCTAGGAAAACGGTGAGCGGACGTGAATGAACGCTGGCAGAGCACAGCAAGAACGGAACATGAATTGTATGAGGACGCTCGGGGACTGTTCGGAGGAGCTCGCTTGGTTTCCACCGTTCATCGTGCGACCATCTGCGTTCTCATCTCGACCCCCACCGACCTCTTATGACCATCTACCGTCTAGAATGCTCACAGAACGGCCATTGGGCATTCCCTCAAGAGGTTTCAGGACATAGTAAAGGTCCTCTCTCACTACAACGTTCTTGTCCAAAGTCCCACCTGCGTTTGTGAAAAGAAATATTTACTTAGCAGAACGTTCATGGAGAACGTTTCAAAAAATTGCAAAAATCTTCCCATCCGCTGACCTGATTGCGTCCATGTACAGTCCTTCTACCGTTCATGTACCGCACAGACCAAACTGAGGGCGACACACTATCCAGGGCCGGGTCCAGCAGATTGGACGACGTCGCCTCCTTCGATCCTTCATGTACAGGTACATGGCAAGATAATTCTTGTCAACTTCATTCTGAAGAACAACCAACATGCACCCGGGGTCCACTTCTACAGACTCTTCAGCTTGTTCCATGTCGGTTGAGCTCGTGTAAGAAAGTGAGGGGTAGTTCAGAGGATTCTCCTTTTTATACCCCTTCACAGGACTGTACAAGATCTGTACTCCGTCGGTAATGGAACGCTTCGGTCGGCAGAAGGGTGGCAAAGACTAAGGAAAACGGTGGTTAAACACTATTAACGCTGGCAGAGCGCAGCAAGAACGGTTCATGAACTGTACAAGAACGGTACATGGGGGGGTTTTCATCCCAACTCTCCACCGACCTCTAACGACCGTCCACCATCCAGAACGCTCACAGAATGTTCATCGGGCGTTCCATCAAGAACGTAGAAGAACGTTGCAAATTTTTGACATGTCAAAAACACTCCGCGACCCTCTGTGTTCTCCGACAACCCCCTACAGCCACCAACGACCTACAACGGTCATCCAGCGCCCCTCCTACAACCTCCAATGTTTGTCTGCATTCTGCCCCCTTCTCACAAACGTTGGACGAACTTTGTCCAGAACGTTGTAGTGAGAGGGGGCCTCAAGATTTTGCAGATATTTAACAAGTCAAAAACTCCCTGGGACCCTCTGCATTCTCCGACGACCCCGACGCCCACCAACGAACTGCAACGGTCATACGGCGCCCCTCCTCAGACCTCCAATGTTCGTCTGCATTCTGCCCCCTTTTCACGAACGTTAGACGAACTTTGTCCAGAACGTTGTAGTGAGAGAGGGCCCTAATTGCAAATGTTTGACATGCCAAAAACTCTCTGTGACCCTCTGCGTTCGCCCCCCGACGACCACCAACGACCTACAGCGGTCATCTATAGCGCCTATCCTATGACCTTCAACGTTCTTCTGCGTTCTTCCACTTCGCTATGAGCGTTAGACGAACTTTATCCAGAACGTTGTAGTGTGACAGGGCCTTTACTTACCAGTCACCTAGTTAACAGCCTTTAGTCAGTTCGATTCTGGTCCAGCGTCGCAATGCAACGGTTCAAACACGATGCAAAGGACGTAATGATGGACACGTAGGCCATATGCCCCTTATTACCTCAATAGAAGCACTTTGAAACATTCTATATGGGCCTATCTATGCTGTACATGATAATAATACCACGAAATTAAAAACTACTATGCATAGGCTGCAGTTTTGTTCTTCCTGATAACTAGAATTTACTAGTATAACTAAATGAAATAACTAGATTAAACTAGAATCATAGTACAATCTGGAAATCAAACATAATTAATATGCATTTGATTACTTTTGATCTCAAATAATGAGAACCAAAACATTATTTATCACAACACTCGTCGATTATTATTTTTAAACGTGACTGGACAGTTTATTATATATATAATCGTGGTATTTCTAAAACTAATATCACTACTATTCTTACGATAAAATTAATTATAATTGTTTTTTTTTCTGACAGGGTATATAGATCCCACTAATTGAATTAGAACTTAGTTATAATGTGTTGGTCGGTGTCTACTTTTTGGTTTTCAATTTCATGGGTATTAATTTTAACGCAACCCGAATTTTGAACAATTTTTATTCTCTTTAATTCTGACAAAACATTTTGGGCGCTTATTATTATAATTATTATAGTTAGGTCTTCACTTGGCCTTCACTTTTATTGCCACCCTACTTCCCTATATCAGTGTGACATGAGTAACTACATATCCTACAGCTCCGAAAATCCAAAAGGCCGTAACTGCTCACTTGTGACGTATAACTTAGTAGGGCTATACCCTGGTGCACAACCTTGCAAATCGACTACTCAAAATTGGCAGGAAGCCAATAACGGCGGCCATTACCAAAAAAACGGAATTTGTCAATATCTCGGTCAATATTTGCGATATTTTGTTTTTAAAGTTATTTAGACCCATGTTTTGAGGGTCAAAGATCACAATAAAACCACGCTTGATGCAATATAATGACTCCTTGAGATAATAGCTCGTTGAGTAGTGCTGTGTTTTGCTAGCATAGAATATAACAATGTAAGCGCGTCGTCATTCCATTTTTATAAACTTACAATTTTCAGTCACTTTAAGTTGTGTCTCGCTGACGCGATCCACAACTTCAAGTGGCCGAAAATTACTGCTATTTGTTTAATTTGACACCAAACATTTGCAAACCTTTATGTTTAAACAAAGAGTTCATCCCAATCACTGTTATTTAACCTGCAAATTAAACGGATTAAAAACGATAACAGTCGTGATGAGCAGGCAAAGGGTTAACCTCCTACCTTAACCCTTGACCCAAGGTTGGATCAATGTTGGACCAGCGTCGTAGACGGTGGACCAACATTGATCCAACATTGGCTGCTGGAACCGCATATACTAGTATATGGTTTTAAGCATGTTTCATACCAAATAGTCTAAAGCTTTAATGAAATCCACAAAAAAATAGTTTATTATAAATGATCAGTTAATCCAAAAATAAATTTTTGCGGATGTCTATTTTTTATAAATAGGCATATGTTTTATCATTTGAAGCTGGAATTCGCGTTGAAATAGGCCTACACCTTATATTTTGCCACAATTGGTAGGCCTACTTCGGCACATTCAGCTATCAAGTTGTCTGCCCTGTGGTCTGACTGTCTGACCTGATGCGGCAAGATTGTGCTTTGGTTAGGCCTACTTCGATGTAGTCGACTGCACAACAATGGCACTACTATTATACCGATGCCACAGTATTTCACACTATTAGATGGCAGCATACTATAACTGTTGCTCGCCTAGAATGATTTAACCCTTTAACCGCCAAATTATTCAATTTTAATTTTCACCCACTTGAAGTTGTGTCTCGCTGACGCGATCCACAACTTCAAGTGAGTGAAAATTATTCAGATTTGGCAAAATGGAGGTCAACTCTTTTCAAATCGTGCTGATCGATGTCACATATACTGGCTTTAACATGCTTAAAAGGCGGTACTGAATGTGGTAATAATTGAGTGAAAAACCCAACATATGCGACACCGGCGGGAAAAAGGCACTTATCCGTGTCAATGTAATTTTAAACTCGACTTCATGCATTGCAAGAGACATGTTAGTGCTGCAACGATATGCAACCTTGTTCGAATAATCAGAAGTAACAAAGTTTGTCACTACATGTAAGCCTATCACTGCGTCCTCAGGTGGTCGTAATTTAAGGGGTCTAAGCTGGAATGTCTTCTTTTCCCAAGATATCCGTCTGGACGACGCGTCCAGTTTCTAGTCTAAGTGCTACGTATTTTTATGATTCTACTGTCCGACCAAAACGCGGAAATGGGAGTGCGCGTGGCACGGAATAGGATCTGATCATGTCTAGTCAATTAGTTATAGCTGGTTTATTATCTGACTTAAATGATGCAGTCCTGACATTTTTCCATTCAAATAAAACTGGCAAATTCAAAATGAAACATATTCATAGTAAAAAAACACCTGAATTAAAAAACTAGACATATTAGCCTATAATTTTCAGATTTAGATATACCCAGCAAACACAAAACATTCGAGTAACATTTATACAATGTTGGGCCAAGGTTGGGCCGGAGTTGTTCAAATGTTAGGCCTATGCAAATGTTTTGTTGGGTATAGTCATGGTTTTGAGAAATGCGCTAACATAGCTTAAAAGTAGCGTGGTTGAGTCTGAGCCTGGGATACGGGGTTTGAATCCCGCTGTGACCGATGCTCGTTCTTCGATGTACATTATAGCCTACACTGTTACAATACCGGTGTAACCGCCCAGATTAACCCCCCACTGAACTATACCCGGGTATATTCTGGACTATACCCGGGTATGATCTGGAATATACCCTGGGGTATAGTCTGGGAGCTCCCAGACTATACCCCAGGGTATACTCTGGGAGCTTCCAGAGTATACCCCACATGCTCAGATTATACCCCATCTGATTCAGGGTGGGGTATAGTCTGGGAGATGGGGGTATATTCTGGGAGATATTATATATGATTACAATCAATTATAAATTTAATATTGAAAAGCAATCTCCCATGTTTAACCCTTTGGAGGCTAGAGTATATTATGTTTCATCGTGTGCTAACTCTCTAGGGGCTAGAGTACCACATGTCTCCTATGTTAACCTTCTGATGGCTAGATCATTATATGTCTCTTTTATTAATCATCTGGGGGGTAGCGAATCAATTGTCTCACGTAATAACTATCATTATATTACCTTCTGGTGGTTAGAGTATCGCATGTCTCAAGTATTAACCCTGTGGGTGCTAGACTACCATATGTCTAGAGTATCACATATCTCGTCTATTAATCGTCTGGGGGGCTAGACTGTCAAATGTATCTAATTTTAACCTTCTGATGGCTAGAATATCACATATCCCATGCATTAACCTTCCGGGGGCTAGACTATAATTATAATATGTCTCATATAATTATAAACCGTCTGATGGTTGTCACATCACTTGTTGTATGTATTAACCCTCTGGAGGCTAGAGTATCACGTGTCTTGTGCATTAACCCTCTGAGTGCTCGACTATCACATGCCTTCTATGTTAATCTTATGGCTAGAGTGTCACTTGTCTTATGTATTAACCTTCTGGTGGCTAGAGCATCACATGTTCCATGCATTAATCTTGTGGGGCTAGACTTGGAATCTTAAAATTATGGCTCCCATCTTAACCTTCTGATGGCTAAGGTATCACTTGTCTCGTGCATTAACAACTTATTTGCTGGGAAACAATTAAATACTTTCAGTGTACAATTTGGTGCGCACCAAATAATTAATTGGTGCGCACCAATTAATCATTTCAATTATTTGGTGCGCGCAAAATCATTTGGCGCACACCAAATAATTAGCTAGAGTAGCTAGACATGTAAGACGTGTGATACTGCAGCCTCCAGGGGGGTAATAAATAAGACCTCTACATTGTGTAGCTATCGAAATGTTATTATAGGAAGCATTTGGAAGTCTAGCCATCAGGAGGTTAATCAATGAGGCATGTGATGCTCTAGCCACCAGAAAGTTAATACATAATGAGACATATACACGAGACATACTCTAGCCACGAGAAAGTTAACATAGGGACATAAGATGGTATACTCCTCAGAGGGTTGTTCAGATATTAGATACAGTCCTCAGATATTATATCGATAATTGATTGTAAGTCATATATGATATCTCCCAGAGTATACCCTTATCGCCCAGACTATACCCCACCCTGAATCTAGTGGGGTATAGTCTGGGCTTGTGTGGTATACTCTGGGAGCTCCCAGAGAATACCCTGGGGTATAGTCCAGACTATACCCGGGTATAGTCCAGTCAGGGGGGGTAATCTGGGCGGTTACACCAGTACAAAGGATAATGAACACCGCAACAAATAAACAATTAACGTCATATAGACCCATTTTCATCTATCATGCTATCGGGTTTCGCTATGCAATTTAATGCTGAAACTCTGTGGTATTTCGCGCAGCTCTGCTATCCTCGGGTCGGATAGTCCCCAGAGTAACAATAGGAAGGGTAACTCCATCCATCCCCCGTGAGAGACCTAATGCCAACACACGCTATTGCCGGTTATTTAGGGCTGCCACGGCCTACACCAGCGCATGCACTGATGCGGTTGCTGCATTGGCTCCTCTGTTGAGCGGTGGAACCAGGGTACACCGCTGGCAATCCGCCCGAAGAAATGGCCAGATCTGAGGAGGCTGCAGCTGACTGCACTCAGTAAACCGGTGACGTCATAATGAATATTCATGTTGGTCACACCCATCCTATTTGTACAACTTTAACTCACACCTGTTGTCAAGGTCAGACCAGTGGTCTGACTGTGAGACCTGAAGCGGCAAGATGTATATATACAAGTTAACAACAAAGGACACATGTTTTCAGTTTATGTGTAATCCCAATAATTATATTGTCTCGAACGAGACATCCCAGTCTAGCAAACTTAGTTCAAGATGTTTGATATGCATTTTGAAGCCACAGCATATCCGGGTTATGTTGCCCAAATTATTTTTTTTTTTATTTTAAATTAAACAATTTGCGACAAGATTTGCAACTCTCCCACCATGTTCACAATAATTTTTATTCGTCCAGTCGGGTTGCGGGTAGGTAGATAGGTAGGTAGGCATATATATATATGTAGCTAAGTAGGTAGGCATAGGGGCTTATATGTGTAGGTGGGTAGTTGAGCATAAATGTGTAGGTAGGTAGGTATATGCAGTATGTGTAGACACGTAGGTGGGTATATTTGTGTAGGTTGGTTGGTAGGTATATATGTGTAGGTAGGTAGGTATATGCAGCATTTGTAGACAGGTAGGTAGGCATATATGTGTAGGTTAGCATATGTGTAGAGTGGTGGGTATATACAGTATGTGTAGACAGGTAGGTAGATATATATGTGTAGGTTGGTAGGTAGGCTTATATGTGTAGGATGGTGGGTATATGCAGTATGTGTAGACAGGTAGGTAGGTACATAGCCTATGTGCAGATGGGTAGATAGGCATATGTGTAGGTAGGTAGGTAGGTATAACAGGAGCGGACGGGGGGGGGGTCAATCTATTTTACAAGAATATCATTATAATACAGGTGAAGTTGTATGCAGTAGTCTCGTATACAATAAATAAAGATTGGTTTACAAATGACACATTTTCGGGACGGGGGGTTCAATCTATTTTACAAAAATATCATTATAATACAGGTGAAGAAGTTGTGTGCGGTAGTTTCGTATATAATAAATAAAGATTGGTTTACAAATTACACATTTTTATTTAATACGCCCCGCCCCTCATAAGCACTTTTCTTCCTCTTCGATAAGCATTTGATGGTAATAACAGTATCATATGTTTAGGTTTTATATGTATGGGAATAATCGCATTTGAGAATAGCACCAATCAGGCCTTATGTTGAATTATAAACTATTTTGTATATGTAGATTATTGAAATTAAATAGGTCTAATTCTGTTAAATTGTTGATTTAATTCGAAGGGGTGAACTGTGCTAATAATATTGTGACAGTTTTTACATTTTTGGCATGCGGGCAAAATAGGTAGGGCATGCCGCCGGACCCCCTAGAAACGGCATGGAACGGGTTACCGTGCAACCCCAAACGACAGTCTGAGATCAAGTCTTTCTTGTTCCTTGGACCTCCCCCGATATCAAAAGTAGATGCCATAAAAAAAGTCGGGATGGACTACCTGTTTTGGGCTTTTTTCAAAATGGCCGCCATCAAAATCTGGAAATCACATTCTGTGCCATAACTTGAGTTCTAAAGCAGTTAGAGTCACACACATGATGTCTATACATATGTTTTTGGGGGCGAGAATTTCAATTATGCCAATGAAAAATGTTTCTGTCTTGTGGAAAATTTATAAACAGCTATTTAAACGTATTTTTCGGTCATTTTTTTGTGCTAGTCCATGGGCCAGAGAGGGTTACTGTGCACCCTCCACCCGTGAAAGTCGGAAACCAAGTTTGTATTTGCTCATTAGACCTCCCCAAATATCAACAGTCGATGCTATCAAATAAAAGTCGGATGTACTACTTCTTTTAGCATTTTAATGCATTGCACACTCATTTCATCAGTTTATCTAACACACATTTAAAAACATAGTTTCTAACATAATAGTTGCCATGTCATCAAATTCTTATAGTTGTGACAGCAGAAATGAAATAAAAATAGCGGTGGTAAAGTCCTTGTTCCAACAGAATATGCAACGTGTTTGCACTACTATAGAACATAAAATAAACTTATCAACAGCTACTGATCAGCTAAACCTAATCCTCATCACTCTCTCTTTCAACTACTCCACTGTCATCAGACATCACTTCCTCCTCTCATGAACTTGCTACATCGTCATCACTTTCTAATGTATCATCTTCCTCTGCTATGTCTATTGAGATAATTGGACCTTGACACCAGACGGGCACAAGTTTCCCATTGTGTTCAGTCTATACGTGACCATTAATTGCCAGAGGAATATTTGGCTTAGGAATATGGACTAATTTCCTAATTCCAGTCTGCTAATTTACTCGTCTAATGTGCTGAGAAAATGTCTTTCGACATGATAAAAATTGGCTGAGGTCAATATTGCGCTGATCATCTACACTCTTATAACGACATTTTCTATAGATGGCACATGATTGTGAACTCTTCTAGGTCGATCACGAAGTCATCAGAAATAAGCCAAACATCACTTAATTTACATAGTATATCTTGAAATCTCACAGTCTTCTGAATCAGTTTTAGTGGTTTAATTTTCCCTACGCGTGAATGCGCGAAGAGATAGAAGACACAGAAAGGCAGTGCAGAGCGAATAACCATAATTGTTGGCTATGTGAATTACAATCAGAAGCCTTCTTGTCAGAACTGCGAATGCGAGCTGTATCATAGCCTTGCTCCTGTGCATAGAGACAGTATCAGTTTCTTTTTGATTAGAGAACAATGATGTAATCACTGGTACCACGCATCTGTCTCTCCATTTCCTCAATCGAGCCTTCTTTATACATGTCTGTGCTAAAGATAGCGTCGCCACTCCTTGGTATGCTGTCAAATATTCTATGTGCAATGAGATGAAAGTTGCTGGTGATGTTTGACATAACATGGATGATAGCATTGTCATCTTGTATGACCAGAGTGCTGCTTAAATCACTTAGGACTGGTGCATCACTCACATCCTGGAGAAGATACAACCAGCGCATTCAAAGGCGTAGGGAAAATGAAAACATAATACTGATTCAGAAGAATATGCGATTTCAAGATGCACTCTGTAAATTAGAGGATGTTTGGCATATCTCCAATGACTTGGTGACCGACCTAGAAGAGTTTACATGTGCCATGTATGTATCGCTACACTATTTTGAAGCAGAAGTGAGCAATATTGACATTCTGTGCCATAACTTGAGTTCTAAAGCAGTTAGAGTCACACACATGGTGTCTATACATATGTTTTTGGGGGCGAGAATTTCAATTATGCCAATGAAAAATGTTTCTGTCTTGTGGAAAATTTATAAACAGCTATTTAAACGTATTTTTCGTGCATTTTCGGTTATTTTTTTGTGCTAGTCCATGGGCCAGAGAGGGTTACTGTGCACCCTCCACCCGTGAAAGTCGGAAACCAAGTTTGTATTTGCTCATTAGACCTCCCCAAATATCAACAGTCGATGCTATCAAATAAAAGTCGGATGTACTACTTCTTTTAGCATTTTAATGCATTGCACACTCATTTCATCAGTTTATCTAACACACATTTAAAAACATAGTTTTTAACATAATAGTTGCCATGTCATCAAATTCTTATAGTGGTGACAGCAGAAATGAAATAAAAATAGCGCTGGTAAAGTCCTTGTTCCAACAGAATATGAAACGTGTTTGCACTACTATAGAACATAAAATAAACTTATCAACAGCTACTGATCAGCTAAACCTAATCCTCATCACTCTCTCTTTCAACTACTCCACTGTCATCAGACATCACTTCCTCCTCTGATGAACTTGCTACATCGTCATCACTTTCTAATGTATCATCTTCCTCTGCTATGTCTATTGAGATAATTGGACCTTGACACCAGACGGGCACAAGTTTCCCATTGTGTTCAGTCTATACGTGACCATTAATTGCCAGAGGAATATTTGGCTTAGGAATATGGACTAATTTCCTAATTCCAGTCTGCTAATTTACTCGTCTAATGTGCTGAGAAAATGTCTTTCGACATGATAAAAATTGGCTGAGGTCAATATTGCGCTGATCATCTACACTCTTATAACGACATTTTCTATAGATGGCACATGATTGTGAACTCTTCTAGGTCGATCACGAAGTCATCAGAAATAAGCCAAACATCACTTAATTTACATAGTATATCTTGAAATCTCACAGTCTTCTGAATCAGTTTTAGTGGTTTAATTTTCCCTACGCGTGAATGCGCGAAGAGATAGAAGACACAGAAAGGCAGTGCAGAGCGAATAACCATAATTGTTGGCGATGTGAATTACAATCAGAAGCCTTCTTGTCAGAACTGCGAATGCGAGCTGTATCATAGCCTTGCTCCTGTGCATAGAGACAGTATCAGTTTCTTTTTGATTTGAGAACAATGATGTAATCACTGGTACCACGCATCTGTCTCTCCATTTCCTTAATCGAGCCTTCTTTATACATGTCTGTGCTAAAGATAGCGTCGCCACTCCTTGGTATGCTGTCAAATATTCTATGTGCAATGAGATGAAAGTTGCTGGTGATGTTTGACATAACATGGATGATAGCATTGTCATCTTGTATGACCAGAGTGCTGCTTAAATCACTTAGGACTGGTGCATCACTCACATCCTGGAGAAGATACAACCAGCGCATTCAAAGGCGTAGGGAAAATGAAAACATAATACTGATTCAATAGAATATGCGATTTCAAGATGCACTCTGTAAATTAGAGGATGTTTGGCATATCTCCGATGACTTGGTGACCGACCTAGAAGAGTTTACATGTGCCATGTATGTATCGCTACACTATTTTGAAGCAGAAGTGAGCAATATTGACCTCAACCAATTTCCACAATGTAGTGGTATATTAGACGAGTAAATTATCAGACTGGAATTTGGAAATTATCCCATATTACTCAGCCATTTATTCCTCTAGCAATTAATGGTCACGGATGGACTGAAAACAATGAGAAATTTGTGCCCGTCTGGTGTCAAGGTCCAATTATCCCAGTAGACATAGCAGAGGAAAATGATACTATGGAAAGTATTGACGATGTAGCAAGTTTATCAGAGAAAGAAGTGTTGTATGATGATAGTGCAGTGGCTGAAAGTGACAGTGATGAGGATTAGGCTTAGTTAATCAGTAGCTGATGATATGTTTATTTTATTTCCTATGGTAGTGCCAACGCGTTTCATATTCCGGTGGAACAACGACTTTACCACTGCTAATTTTATTCCATTTCTAATGTCACCACTATAAGAATGTGTTGAAATGGCAAATATTATGTTAGAAACTAATGTGTGTTGGATAAACTGGTGAAATGAGTGTGCAATACATAAGAATGATTGTCAATAACCAAACCGAGTTATTGACACTTGCTAATATGTTAGTGAGTAATAGTCTGATGCAACAAGGCTTTAAACCACCATTTTATTTCAATTCAAATGTCACCATAATTACAAGTTGTTGTGGTGCCAAATATTTTGTTTAAAACTATGTTTTTATTTGTGCGGTATTGCAAAGTTATATTTAAGTGGTTTTTAATCTGATAGTCATAAGAAACGTTTAATTTGTATTTACAACTTTCAACACTGTAATGCTCATTATTCACGGAAAAAAATAACACTACAATTTTTCTTTAAAGTTCAGTTTTTTCTGTGTTCGCACTAAAATACACAAAAGTGACCAAAAATACCCGAAAAATACGTTTATTTAACAGTTTTTAAATTATCTATAAGACAGAAACATTTTTTATTGGGATAATTTTACTCCTCATCCCCACAAACATATGTATGGATACCAAGTTTGTGACTCTATAACTGCTTTAGAACTCAAGTTATGGCACAAAGCGTGATTCCCAAATTTAAATGGCGGCCATTTTGAAATGGCCTAAAACAGGTAGTCCATCCGACTTTTATTTGATGGCATCGACTTTTGATATTGGGGAAGGTCTAATGAGTAAAAAAACTTGTTCTCAGATTTTCTTAGGTGGAGGGTGCACAGTGACCCTCTCTGACCCATGGACTAGCCCCAAAAATGAACGAAAAATACGTTTGAATAGCTGCTTATAAATTTTCCACAAGACAGAAACATTTTTTATTGGCATAATTGAATTCCTAGCCCCCCCCCCCCCAAAAAAAAAAAAACATATATAGACACCAATTTTGTGACTCTAACTACCGTATGGCACAAAACGTGATTTCCAAATTTCAATGGTGGCTATTTTGAAATGACCTAAAGAAGGTAGTCCATCCGATTTTTTTTTATGGCATTGACTTTTGATATTGGAGGAGGTCTAGTGAGCAAAAAACTTGGTCTCAGACTTTCATGGGTGGAGGGTGCACATTAACCCTCTGTGGCCGATGGACTAACACAAAAAATTACCGAAAATGCACGAGAAATACGTTTGAATAGCTGTTTATGCATTTTCTACAAGACAGAAACATTTTTTATTGGTATAAATTGAATTCCTCGCCCCTAAAAACATATGTATAGACACCAATGTTGTGACTCTAACTGCCTTAGAACTCACGTTATGGCACAAAATGTGATTTCCAGATTTTGATGGCGGCCATTTTAAAAATAGCCCAAAACAGGTAGTCCATCCCAACTTTTTTTTATGACATCGACTTTTGATATCGGGGGAGGTGCACGGTAACCCTATCTGACCCATGGACTAAAGCCTGTGCAACAGTCCTCTCATGCTGGCTAAATTTACGATGAAGACGGAAGGCAGGTAGCCTATATGCAGTATGTGTCGGCAGATAGCTAGGCATATAATGTAGATGGGTAGGTAGGTAGGCCCATATGCATGATATGGGTAGGTTGGTAGGTACCGAAGGTATATGTGTAGGTTGGTAGGTAGGTATATATGTGTAGGTAGGTAGGCAAGTATATATGTGTAGGTTAGTGGGTAGGTATATGTGTAGGTAGGTATGCGGTATGTGTCTGCAGATAGCTAGGCATATATATCAGTATATGTAGGTGGGTATGTAGGTATATATCATTATAATGTGTAGGCAGGTAGTTATATATGTGTAGGTGGGTAGGTAGACATATCATGTAGGTACGTAGGTATCTGCAGCACGTTTTTGTAGGCAGGATGGTAGGTATGTGTAGCTGGGTGTGTATGTGAATAAAGTGCGCGTGAATGATATCAGATTGCTGTACCCTGAGGAAGTACGCTAGAATTTAATTGAGCTGGTTTGATAATACTGTTGTTGCACGAGAGTAATATGCCGCTAACGAATAAGTATTAAATATCAAATATGCCAGAAGAAGTCGTATCTGTCAGATTGGTCTAGTTACTGTGCCTGATCCGAGAATGCAGTACTACTTTTTAATTGAAATAATTGGTAGCGAAATCGCCATTTGTTACTACTTCAAAGCTCTTCAGATGATCTGCTTCGCTTTGATCATCAAGTGTTAGTTACAAATGGTTTTCTTCGAGCTCTATATAATCGAAACCGCTTACATAGGCATCAGTGCCTGTTTGTCAGAAGATGGCTTATATAGCGTCATCTTTTTCATGCTTTATACCATATTTGAAGAGTACATTCAGCAAATAAACAGTGCTGAGATTAACCCTTTACCCGCCGGTGTCGCATATATTCGGGTTTTCATTTTTTATTAGCACATCACGTACCACCTTTTAAACATGCTAAAGATAAAATGTGATACCAATCAGCAATATTTGAAAACAGTTGACCTCCATTTTGTCAAATCTGAATAATAATTTTCACTCACTTGAAGCTGTGGATCGCGTCAGCGAGACACAACTTTAAGTGGGTGAAAATTAAGAGGTTTAAGGGTTAAAGGATTACAACTATTTGTTGATGATTACAGACACATTATAATACAATTTTATGTGGGAACTGAGTGAAGAAAATATGTGAATAAATATGAACTTATTGCATTATTATGAGGCCTCCCAATGATGATTTTACGAACCCCGCATATCTGTCACTTTATAAAGCTGCAGATACCAACGTGACGATATACTCCATTATATAAAATCAACAATTATAAACTAAAGATTTGGAAAAAATATACATATTCGCTATGATTCGTTTAACAGTATTATACTCTTCAATTACTGTTGGATTGACACATAAATGGTATCGCAAATGGAGAATGAATATAAATTGTCTAAAATCTATTTTTGTAAGACGAGATCTTCTAAGAGTAAATACTCTTTTAAATATTAGGAGATGTGTGCCTAAATACTGTTGATAGATATAAATATTTTGGATATATTTTTGATGAGTACCTGACCTTTGATTTAGGGGTGAATGATCTCTGTTTAAAGGGTGGTAGATCTCTCGGCGCATGCATATCTAGATTTAAAGCTTTTGATGTTGATGTTGGATTTATAACTTTTACTAAGCTATATCTCTTCCTTTACCAATTTCGCATTTATGCGAAAACTACCTTCTTTTACCAATTTCGCATTTATGCGAATTCCATGTGTGTACATGCATTAATTGAAATGGAGATATTTCATTACATGCATTATTGAAAATCGACAACGAGAATGGTCGGTGACACGGACGCAATCTTATCTTACCTTTTTAATTTGTGCGATGTGCGCATGCACATAGCTATAACCGGTATTGTGCCCATGGTCTACTTCAGGGGTCCTCCTTAAAAAAGGCGTCGGTTTCTGGGGGCAGTTTTATCAGGGGGATGTCGGTAAAGGAAGAGATATACTGCATGGTTAACCCTGTATGTGACTACTTCTATGCACTCTGGGGGCACACCTCATTTCAAGAATCAGAAAAATTACAAAATCGTGCCATCAGGTATTTTCTCGGGCTTGGGCCACGGACTCCCATTTTGGCAATGCAGGGGCAGATATGATGGTTGAGTCTTACTACTAGACACTCATTATCGATTATACGGCTAATAATGGAACAAGCTAGTCCAGCTAGATCGCGCAGGATTGCCATATATTGTATTCAGTTGGATGTCCACGACAAACGGTGGCTGGTTTCGCCGTACAACTGATTTATTTAAAACATAATGATTTGCACTGTTACATTGTAAATAAGGAAGTGATACCTCTAAGTATAGCTATAAACAAAATTACTTTATTTAAAATTAATAAGTGGAACACTAGCATGCAGTTGAAACCTATAAAACTATAAAACTATTTATGCAACGGAAATGTATGTAAAATCATTGTTTTCTAAAGCTAAAAGATCAAGTTTGTGTCAATTAAGATGTGGTTTACTACCATTAGCTATATAAACTGGCAGGTATACAAACACGCCGGTAGATCAACGATTATGCCGCCTCTGTAATTCAAACCAAATAGAAGACGAGTTCCACTTTGTATGTCAATGCACCTTATATAAAACAATGAGAACGAAATTATACTTGCACATATCATCCAAACAACTTAATTTTATTAACCCCTATGGAACAGCTCAAAGTACTTATGCCAGAACATATTATTATTTTTATTATTAATATTTTTTTTTGATTATTATTATACTGCTATTATTTATGTTATACAGTACAATTCAAAGTGACTAATAAGCCCTTGAGGGCTGAGTACCAATTTATTA
The DNA here is from genome assembly GCA_964017125.1 of Flabesymbios commensalis. Lineage (NCBI taxonomy): Eukaryota > Metazoa > Annelida > Polychaeta > Terebellida > Flabelligeridae > Flabesymbios > Flabesymbios commensalis. The sequence continues at coordinate 32,138,093 of OZ024913.1, forward strand.
TAGTTTATTTTCTGTTTGTATTATCTGTTTGTACTATGTCACTATATTAAACAAATACAACAGCAACATATACCGAGAGGTGATTTTATATTGGTTGAAAAAGTAAGCTTAAAGCACCTCCATTCTGATGGAAAAGTACATAACTTCTCATTTATCCAAGTTTCTTTTATCTTAATCTGTCATAGAGTGCAAAAATGTCTCAACCATTCTTTTTGTGGTAAGATAAAATGAAATAAATGGAGTTTTAGGCACGTATAGGCTAAACTGGGCCAATAAAACCTCCTGAGAATGGTGAGTCGAATAAGATGACACTGCCCTCCAGACACAGGATTTGAAATTCGAACCCCGGCGGTCTGAGACCGAGCTCGCTACTTCTCGGTCACGGAGTTCCCCCGCAATATTGAATATTTACGAGTGAGCAGGGAAGAAGCATTTTGTTTCTTTGAAACTTGAATGCTAAAGCGATGTTCGAACCCGCGATCTCCAACTTTCCAACCAGGCAGCTTTAACCACCGCATCAGGGCCCCGCCCTCTTATGACTTATGTCTTACCACAAGAGGGCGACCTAATATAATATGCGGATTTTTTTTTAATATGGAGCCTACACCTGTGTTGTTGGTCTATTCTCTATTATGTTCTTGTTTAATTCTGGATGGTGAACACCGATATACACATTTACTAATTTTATATTTTTTTCAGCTGGAATGCAATTTAATTCGTAGTTCCAGATACAATGAAGTGTATTTCCCAAATGTAATGGTGTGGTTATTGTTTATATTTAATTTGTGCCTTTCAAGTGTCAAACTGACCATGAAAAAGCATGATTAAAGCTGGAAGCAGTATATTTGTATTTATTACCTCCGAGAACATACAAAAGTATAGTAAATACAATATGATATTTGTAAATATTAAAAGGCACGTAGTAAAAATATTCTGTTTTGAGGATTATTATTTTCTAAAAGTTGCCGTACACTGTCAGCCGGATCATCTTGTACGGCATATTTTTTCGTAAAATTATTCTTAACAACTCGTGAATAAGAGACATCAAATATATATTTTTAAAAGGATAATATGTCGTACTTTTCACATGTCAGCTTGATCCTAGAAATCAAGTCTTTGTGGCTGAATATTTCACCCGTTTTTGTATTAAACGAAAATAAAATATCCTAGCTCTTGAACAGCTAAAGAGCATCGATCGGATCAGCTCTATACTAATGAATTTATATCTACAATGGACTATATTTGCTACAAATAGTGCGCGCGATATTTAAATTATTTTTGTTTACAGCTGTCAAGTAGTAGTAGTAGTAGTAGTAGTAGTAGTAGTAGTAGTAGTAGTAGTAGTAGTAGTAGTAGTAGTAGTAGTAGTAGTAGTAGTAGTAGCGGTAGTGGTAGTAGTAGTAGTAGTAGTAGTAGTAGTAGTAGTAGTAGTAGTAGTAGTAGTAGTAGTAGTAGTAGTAGTAGTAGTAGTAGTGATAGTAGTATTTTTGTCACACCCTATATACATAAAACAATATATTAATATTTCAGATAAAGCATTGGCCACTCAAATTGTGTTATGAGAGACATGTTACAAACATTCCTCATTTTTTCTAAAATTGTAAAATGTCACATCATTCCATACAAATATTTAAAATGTTGTTTTTTTTAAATAATTTTAACAAATAAATTATTTAAAACTTATTAAGGTATACACTACACCGTTAACTTTAACTGAACATCTCACGTTACTATAACTAGGCTTAATACTTTCATGAAAAATACCCTTTAGATCTAAACCAGACACTTTGCTGAACAACATATTTCTATTGATTATGTCGTAGGCTCTCGAAAAGTCAATAAAAGCTGCATAGGTACATTTTTGCATTAATTTACGAGTTTATATGATAGATTTTAAATACGAAATATCGTCAACAGAACCACAAGCTCTCCTAAAACCATTTTGTTCATCCACAAGCAGAGTATTGACATCCACCCAGCTTTATAGTCTCTGTAAGATGCACCGAACAGTTCAGTTTATACACTACTGAGGTTATCTGGTTATGGTAATACCTCTATAAGTTCCTGGTACACGCGGGTCTTTACCTTGTCCCTTTGCGATGGGGTTTATGATACACACTGACAAGAATCTGCCACTGGACCATGCGACAAAAGTTATTAAATAACGCGTGCAGTGCATCAACACAATTTCCATCACTATATAATTTCAAGAATAGATTAACAATCATTAACAAATACATGCAAAAAATCAAAATATTACCATGCTAAGAGTTGTACATTCTATGTTAATCTATTCTTGATAATTTCTATTACGATTTTATCACTTCTATACCACTAGATTTACCGCTACCGCCACCCACAACTTCAAGTAGTGGGTAAAACTTATATAAATTGAATAAAAATATGTTCTAATCTAGGAGTTGCAAGGTGGCAATCTGTTGCTGCTGCTTGAAGGACAAATAAAGAGGCTGAAAACGGCTATAGACGTGATTAACTCTTTAAACCTTAACCCCTTGAGTCACAACCGCGCTTGAAAGCGCGCTCAATACATAAATAGTGAAGCATACTTATATATTAGGCCTAAATAGTGACGTCACACGAGATGTATAAAATCGCACACTTGTGACGTCATATATTTTATGGTCGCACCTGCTCATTTTGTGTCGCCATTATGCTCTCACCTGCTCATTTAGACACGTGCCTGTTTCACAAGCTAGCATAATGACTCTCGGATTCAGCACAGTCATGTATAGTCATCATGAATACGTCTACCTTCTATGGAAATAGACAGAATGCATTCAGACGGCATGCGGTATTTTACAAGCCAGAGTGTTCCCGGCGATGAAAATGATGGCGACATAATATATACACATAGTTACCAACCGTGAATTAGTGTGCAGGGGACAGTGAAATTATGCGAAATAAGCGTATTTGTCATGTTTTCCAGGAATTCGTTACCATGGTAACCAGAACAAGCATTGCCATGGATACCGAATATTTCGGTTAATCAAGTATCTGTATATTCTTAATATGACTAAATATTGTCACTTTATCCACCCCAGTGACAGTGTAACACTTCGAAGAGTATGCTAACTTTATATTTTGCCAAAATAATGATGTGACTCAAAGGGTTAAAGCGCCGAATTATTCTGTATAAATCATGGAGACCAAAGTGTTTTTTTCAATTTTAAATCATCATAAATGTCTTTGTTAGCTCTTTCCGACTCATTTGAATACCTATGTTATGGGTCTATGGTCATTATAAATATGTTTACGCTTATAGTGCGGTGATCTACTCTAGTCGTCAGAATCTGACGTCTACAGACGTCAGATTCTGACGACTGGAGTAGATCCCCGAGCTGTGTTTTTTTCACTGTTTTAGATGAGCGCGCGCATTAGATTTAGGCCGCGCATTACCAAAAAACATGTGTTTTTTTCTGCCCAGCGCCCGCATTAGATTTTTGCCGATTTCCGAAAAAAAGTCAATTTTGGAAGATAAAAAAAACATTCCGAAAAAAAACAAGTACATTTTGAAAGATAAAAATTATTTTTCCAGCTCTGTTTTTTTTTTGCTTCTTTTTTCCGTCGCCTTCAATAACTTTTTTTTAATAGGGTAAAAGTTTTGTTTATTTTGTCGCCCTCATTACCTTTTCCAGAAAAATGTCCAATGTTTTTTTAGCATTACCTTTTCCAAAAATATGTTTAACGTTTATTTTTTTCTTAAATGTTTTTTTCCGCCCCCCCCCCCCCTCATTAGATTTTGCATTTTTACTGATCTAAAACAGAGAAATTAAACATAGTGGCCTAAGGTTAGGAATCAATCATCATAACTCGTTATTGGGAACATGCCACAGCCCCAGTAAACATAAAATATCTGTATAATATTTATACAATGTTGTATAAATGCTACGCAAATGATTGAGTTTACTGGGCCCAGTGTTACATACGGTACACTATAAAAATGCATGCAGTGTTTGCATAGTCAACAGGGCTACAAATAAGCGTACACATATTTTTTAGCAATCTTGGTCACATGCCAGATGACGAGAATATATTGATTTGGTTAGCCTGTTTACTATTTTGAACACGCAAAGCTATAATAAAACGTAAGATGAATATTGAATTCCCTGCTTACATATTATTTGCCAATATGAATCAGCTTACTCGAGATGTGACCATTTGCTAAAACATCTACCTGGCTTAAGTTATATAGCAATATTTTAGTACAATAATATATCTTATCTGGACAATGCAGACTTAAGGCGACACAATCAGGTTAAAATCATTAAAAAATCGGTATTTTTATTTTGGCCTCTTAATATGACCATATTATAATGTAAACATGTCCAACGTTGATTCACAGTTGGGCCAACGTCGTAGACAGAGGGCCAACAGTAAAACAACGTTTGGCCAACCTCTCATGTTTGCTGAGCAAATACCGGATGGGGATGGATGGATGCATGAATGCACTATATTGTATGGGTGTTTTACCGGTAAATGTACCGTATGGTATTATATGCATTTGAAAGCGTCACCCTTTCAGCGTGAGCGATGATTTTTAAATCGTTTTATAACAACTACTAGATCAACGGAGGTTCCCCATAATTTTCATTTTGAAACCTGAATACCGAGCACGATGGGACACGAACTCAACGACAGATGGGCAGGTGATAGTGCTGACTACTAAGGGGGGCTAGTGTGCCAGCGAATATTGTTTTATATAGCTATTTAATTGTGGTAATATCGCGACAAAAAAGAAGCCCGGAGTCGAAATAATGTCATACTCCTAGCGAATGATTTACAGCAGCACAACATAACAACAGTTTGCAGACTTGTGAATCCACAACCATTCGGAATTAAATACTAGATTTAACAAACAAATCACATAATTGTTGCATAATAGTGACCTTGTTATTAAAGGGTCAGCCCTTTATTAAAAAGGCGTTGATATGGTGGCTTTCCGCTGAGGTCAGACTGCAAATACCATGGAATATTTGGGTTCTCGTTTGCAATATTCAATGTGGTTATAAAACTGATCCATCGTCTACGACGCTGGACCAGCTTTGAAACAACATTGAATCAATGACCTGCGTTTACTGAGAACACACGCTACTTTGCTGCAGATTTATAATCCGCACGCATATATATTATCCAAGCTTTCAGATAATCACAGAGTATGCCAATGGAAACATAAATAGGGATAACGTGCATGGGTATCATAGCAGAGGAAAAACAAAACCATGAAAACAGTCTCACCGTCAGCTCAAAAAAACACAATTAAGTGAATATAGCAACAATAAAACAGTACGGTGTGATTCAGTAAAACAGTAGCCTACAGTTTGTTTCAGGAAAACAGTACGGTTTGTTTCAGTACAACAGTAGTTTTTTACAGTAAAAAAGTACAGTTTGTTACAGTAAAACAGTCTAGATTGTTTCAGCAAAACAGTACAGTTTGTTTCAGTAAAACAATACAGTTTGTTTCAGACAAATAGTACAGTTTGTTTTAGTACAACAGCAATTGGTTACAGTAAAACAGTACAGTTTGTTACTGTAAAACAGTACAGTTTGTTTCAGCAAAACAGTACAGTTTGTATCAGTAAAACAATACAGTTTGTTTCAGAAAAACAATACAGTTTGTTTCAGTACAGCAGTAGTTTCTTACAGTAAAACAGTACAGTTTGTTACAGTAAAATAGTATAGTATGTTTCAGCAAAACAGTACAGTTTGTTTCAGTAGAACAGTACAGTTTGTTACAGTGAAACAGTAGAGTGGATAACAGTGGATTTGCCTGTGGCATGCATGGTTTATCGTGCCTACCAATTACAGCTGAGGGCTAATATCGTGATGAATGTTGATTAAGCTGGACACACAGCCCCTCCACTCGTGGCTAAGGTTTTGTTCAAATTTGCACACAAAACTCTTTTGACAACTTGTTTCTCCTAAACCATTACGACAATATTTATGATTGAATGTGTGTGTGTCGTAATCATGCGAACGATTTCACGAACAAAATGTAGCCCATGTTACATGGATTGATTACAAAACATGAGCTCTGTCGTACAAAGCTAAAAGGCAGTATCTGTTCACTTTACAAGTGAGCAGATACTGCCTTTTGGCTTTGCAAAGCAGACTGAGAGAGGCTGCTACTCTGGTTAGTTTTTCTCTGGTTGTTTTTTTGAAACTCTTTTGTTTGTAAATAGACGGTAGACTCATTACATTACAATAATACATATCCAAGATTGGTCCTATTTCAGTGTGCCATTTCATCTACGACCCTGTACGTAAGTTTATCCCCGCTTATATCATGTTTTTTTATATCAAACTCTTGCCACACATAGCCATTGGCGCAATGTTGGACGCAATGTGATATGCTGGACCAGCATTGAGCCAAGGAAAGATTCCAGAGGACCTCGATGCCCAGCATCATATCTATCCTCACAGCCCGAACAACGATCAAAGATCCCATCAAGTTTAATTTGAATCAAAGCCTCAGTTACTAACCAGTGGTTACTAACGTTACTACAAGAGAGCTAGAAAAATTGTCACATTATATCCCCTTCTCTAAAATATATTAATATCCCGGGCTGAAAGCCGTACATGAACCAACATTAAACCGATATTGGCTCAACGTATTCTGTTTACTGGGTAACACAGGAGGTTTAATTGGATAATGGTATTACCTTATTTTAAGCCTAATATGTTGACAATGCTGACGGGAGATGGAGCTGTGGCAACAAACATCGTAGCTGGAATATTAGCAACATAAAGATTAAAGGGACACAACATTAGCCACTGGAAACAAAAACAAAGCGAGCGTCTGTCGATCGCTACCAATAATTGGATTATCAGTCCGATAATATGTGCAAGTGGTGGTTGAAATCCTGTTTTACCTAAAGTTGTTTGGTACTACAAGCGTAAAACTTGTCAAAAAAGAGATTTACATAACTAGATTGTTGAGTGGATAGAGTATAATTAAATTTATCCCAAAGCCGCCAACAGCATGCAGCTATTTATGACAGCAGCATTAGCTATTTATGACAACAGCATTGTCAGTTTTTGTTTCTCCGAATCATCGATATAAATAGGCGTACCGAGGCGTTTTGTCTGTATCTGTGTCATGGGCTGTGGAGTGTTTTCAATATAATAAGATAAGAATATTGTATTGCTGTATTCCAAGAATCATGTGTTGATGTCTGGTTTGGTTTCCGTATATTATTATGATACATCCATTCTATACCAGATTTTTTAATATGCTAATAATATTGTCATAATCAGCTCAAAATTAATGAATAAAGATAATGAATAGGGCCAATAGGCTAAGCGCCACCACAAAGGTATTAATTAATTAACTAAATTAAAATAATTAATTAATTGTATTTATTTATTTATTTATTTATTAATTAATTAATTAATTATTAATTAATTTATTTGTTTATTTATTTATTTATTTATTATTAATTAATTAATTAATTAATTAATTAATTAATTAATTAATTAATTAATTAATTAATTAATTAAATAAATAATTCATTCATTCATTCATTCATTTATTCATTCATTCAATCATTTATTTATTTATTTATTTATTTATTTGTTTATTTATTTATTTATTTATTTATTTATTTATTTATTTATTTATTTATTTATTTATTTATTTATTTATTTATTTATTTATTTATTTATTTATTTATATACTTACTTACTTACTTATTTTATTTATTTATTTATTTATTTATTTATTTATTTATTTATTTATTTATTTATTTATTTATTTATTTATTTATTTATTTATTTATTTATTTATTTATTTATTTATTTATTTATTTATTTATTTATTTATTTATTTATTTATTTATTTATTTATTTATTTATTTATTTATTTATTTATTTATTTATTTATTTATTTATTTATTTATTTATTTATTTATTTATTTATTTATTTATTTATTTATTTATTTATTTATTTATTTATTTATTTATTTATTTATTTATTTATTTATTTATTTATTTATTTATTTATTTATTTATTTATTTATTTATTTATTTATTTATTTATTTATTTATTTATTTATTTATTTATTTATTTATTTATTTATTTATTTATTTACAGGAATTACATGTAGACTTATACATGAACATACGCCATTACAATCCACATACATGTAGCAATACATTAGTTGTACATAATTTGTGGGGCCTGAAAATAAAGACCCGATGGCGAGAAATTATCGGTAACAGATAGAGATGTCAAGATAAGCACATCTACTCCCGACAATGGCATGCTTACGGGTAACAAAACATGTTTAATCATATAACTGTCTCATGCAGTAGTAGTCTGGCGCAACAAATGAACAAAAAGTAATATGACAAAGTCCAATTTTTGATTGTATAAGCCCTAACGTTATGAGTAGCTCGTCTACTGTTGGTGATATGTATAGCCTCGCTCCGGCGTTTTTTTTACTATTATCTGATTATATTATGTCAATTTTGTGGCGTAAGCCTAACAGATTACAGACACTCCTTGGGTAAAATAACAATTAGGCCTAAATAGCGCAAAATATTTTTTTTCAATAAAAAAGATAATGTTAAAGAAAGGAGCTCTGGTGCAATTTTTATTCATATTTTCCACAGAGCCTATAATATGAGCTACATCAGCCTCGCTCACAGGCCACTACCACAGTGTCGTCTGCCTTGGTATAGTGCATTGAGAATATTAATTGCTCCGTTTTGATAAGGCATTTGAAAGAACATTCTGGCGTACCACACATAAACCTGAAAACTATGCCAAGTTCGAGGTTTTTGTGTGCCAATATTTAAAGACTAGTTTATTATTACATAATAGTGGTTGTCATTTTAGGCTTAACTCTTTCAGTCCAGTATCCATATTCTCGTACAAGTTATGATATAACTGGTGAATGCGCAGCACAAAAATTAAAAAACTTTTGCAGTTCTAGTCTATGGGGGGGGGGGGGGGCATGTTCACATCATATGGTCATATTAAGAAGCCAAAATAAAATCACCGATTTTTTTATGATCATAGACCTGGGCATGTCCCTTTAATTTTCGGCTGTGCATTCTCTGAAAATTCTCTGAAAATTCTAGACCAAAACGTTACTTTAATGAGAACACTGATGATTTATTCGGGGCCCATTATAAATTATAATGAGGTTTGAAACCCACTATTGCTGGATGTATGTTGTCACAGTCTAATTTCGGAGGTACATGTCTCTTCTTATGCAAAAAGAAAATACCCGCAAGAGGCAATGTGTGGTTTATTAAAATACAGAATGAAAACTAGGCTTACTATTTCGGCTAAAATCTGTATGCGCAGTAATTGAGAAGCGAGTGCTTTACAAATTATATACCACAGAATAACGATGGTGGGATGTGTTTTTATTGAAGTGTTTCCTTTACTCACTTGTAGATTCTGCAGGGGCGGTTCCAAATGAATACTGAAACTAATTAGACAGTCACACTTTGTGTGTGCATGACTGGTAAGCCTGATATTTTTCCTCGTTTTCATCTTCCTTTTTTTTATTTTAAAACGTTCGTACACATGCGTTTTAATTCACTCTTTTTGGCAATGTCGCTAAGTCACAGGGAAACACCATAGGGCCTATACCCGATGGTAGATCCGTGAAGATTTTTCAAAAGTTTCGTAAATGTCTATATGTCACAATTTTTTTGTCACTTGAAGCTGGAATTTGCGTTAGCAATCAATTCCAGCTTCAAATGGATGGAAAATAGTAGAAAACACTTCAGTATGACAACCTCGACGTTGGGCCGACCTTGTACAAATGTTATACAAATGTTTCGTGTTTGCTGGGAAGTGTCATTGCAGAAGGCAGTCACGCATCAATACTGTATCCGCTGCTGTTTCTGTGCAGACAAGCTGAGAGGCTGCTCTGCTATCCTCAGGTGGAAAGTAGTCAATAAATAGGAGGATAATTAACTCTTCTAATGCAGAAGTTTCTGATTGCCGGCCCAGATATGACCATTATGTAATTATACAAACCCGGTAAAGCCCAGTAGTTGACCCAATGTCGGTATAGAAAACACTATTTATAGGCCTACACCCCAAATGCTCAACAGACTGACAAAATTGACCAGCATGCAATCGGATAATTTTAAAGCATCAATTATTTGTGCTCCACTTGCAAAAGATTGACACATACTTGTAAAGGTATTAAACGAACACGGGATAAACAATTGGTATTTCCTGAGAAACGGACAAGACATACATACACAACATAGAAACGAAATAGTTCTGTCTATAGTAAAAATCAAAATGCTTTGTATTTATTTTCAAATCCAGGTTGTTCACAATATTTGGAGCTCGGAAAGGGGACCGTAGAATACCTACAACATAAGAATTTTGTGAAAAGACCACATTCGTAGATCTATGCTTCAGTTTGGAGCAACTTCCGGTCACGCCGTCCTTCTCAGCAAAAAATAGATTGCTGCAGAAAAACCTGACACCAGAGAGTGTGTGGCTTGTCCCTCTATCTAGAGATAACGAGCTCCTCAATTTACAGGAAGATCAATACTGCTCTAAATATCCTTCCCACTTTGGCGGTAATTCAGTGTGTGCCCACTCGCCAGGAACATTTAGACGACACATACATTAAAAACAAACGTTCTCCTTCTTTCACGGCGTAACATAGGACGTCTACACACACATACTCGGTATAGATATATTATGTATATATCATTAGCACTTCCGTAACCATATTTTTAAAGTAGATTATGCCCTATGAGCTTGTGACACTGACATAAACAGTGACTTAAATTTTGTAAATCCAAGCAATTTTCAATAACTGTAATTTGTCAATCGCGGCAGCGAGACACAACTTCAAGTGGCTGAAAATTGTCATTTAATAGTTCAAAGCTCTCAGATAATATGTTATGCTACATGTGAAAGTTGCATAGTTTTGAAGACCGACACAATATTGTAAAACTTAATAGTTTACAAACGCGGATCATCAAACTTTTCTGCTCAAAATTTTAGTTTATTTTTGGTCAAGGTAATAACGGTGGATATTATTCACATGATAACAATTGAATCATTTCTGTACGTGTAGTGATTTCAGTGCGATCAACACAAATATAAGACATACATTAGGTGTCATGCCATGCTGAGTGCACGTAGGGACCTTCCAATTAGGCTATAAATTGATGAAATACATTTATAGGCCTACTAGATTAGTCACCATGCTGATAAACGTAATGGTTACAGGTATCTGGTTGTGGTTTGGGTGCAGAACGTCTAACTCCTAAAGTGCTAATCACTTCTATAGCCGCTTTTAGCCTTTTTTAATTTGTCCTTCAAATATATTTTCTTAAGAGATATGCGCATTACATTTGCAATATTAGCATATATTCTGATTCAACTGTTACAGATAATAGGCCTAATAAGTAATTTGTACTCATGCTGCTGAACCTTTTCAGTTGACGGCTTCAGTGTGGCGTGTACACAAAATGTTGTGTAGACTGTTGTGACATCGGTGCTGCCGCATCTGCAGCTAAATGATTAAGATCAATATGCAGAGATCAGGACTAGTAACAATGGTCTTTAAAGAAAACCCTTTCGACGTCAGACGTCAGATTCTGACGTTTAAAGTCGATCCCCGCATTGAGAGAGTAAGATATGTATTAATAATGGCCGTAGAACCAGACCACAAGTAGGTCTATTAAAATGAAGCATAAAGACCTACCTAAGACATTTTTGCTGTCTTCAAATTGAAAACAACCTTTTGGTCTCTATGGTTTATACGAAAACAATTTAGCGTTGTAAGGGTTAAACACAAAAAAAACATGTCAGGAAGCCACATGGAACAATGTTTCAGGGGTTCAAGTAGTACAGCGGCATAGAAAAACAATTGTGCATTTTGTGAAGAAAGCACCAAATTTGGCAGACTTATAAAATATTTCGTCAAGAACATTTTAATTTGGAGCCACGCAAAATTTCTGAAAATCTACTAGATGATATTTTATTTTCGCTCCAATGATATGCTTGATTATAATGTCTATATGTACAAATAATTAAATTTGAGGTCATTCGTTTTACTTAGACATTTTCTTAACAAAATCTGATATATGTAAGTAGTATATTAGGTGTATATCTATACGTACATGTACATTTAGAGAGAGAAGTAGTCAGCGAGATATATAATGTTATGTCAACCTACACTGTTATGTTATTGGTCACCATCACAGGCAAAAAATAACGTTACTGCTCATTTGGGATTAGCATATATCATTACGACCTTTTTACACCCACAAGAGATAATTTTATATCAGGACTTGGTAGCTCCAGTTGTCCACCATTCTCCAAACACCACCAGTGACATGGTGGTGGAATAATGCAGTGTGGAGCAACATATTGTCACCGACAATGTACTCTCTCGTAAGTAGCTCAATCCAATTACTGTTCCAGGGCTTAAAGTATTCCTTAGAGGGATCCGGCATTTTTGCCAGATTTATCTGAGTATGAGCAGGTGTGGTACAGGAGTACCACAAATCTCTCGAGGGTTGTGAAAGAGTCATCAGCGGTGCAAATGCCAGGTTCAGGAATGCATCAGTCACTTTTAAAGAACTGTTCCACACTGCTTCCCCCCCCCCCCCCCCTCGTCTCGCTAAGGTTGATGCCGTGTCCTGTGATTGCATGAACAATTAACAGTGCTTCTGAGCTCATTTACTACCACATACATTTCCTGGGTGAGACTGACAGCGAGAACCACCACATCGGTGTTCACGGTGCGGAGAAGTATTATGCGTAGCCTAGATTTCATAGCAGCATTGTCTGGTTCTTCCTGCTTGAACAGTTAGACAAGTGTCCATAACAGTGATGTTTAGTGTAGAACACTGCTAATGTTTTGTGCTGATCCAGTTTAACCTACGTGTGCTAAAATATGCAGAAAGCTTAATCCATTTATTCGTTCATTTATTCATCTCTCACCACTACAGTTGGATTTGGGAAATCAAAAATAGTACTCTTTCTAAAAAAAAATTGATAAGAGTGAACAAATCATGCTAATTATAGCAAAAATGTCAATAAATTATTGTGTGAATCAATATATCAGCAGAGTCAATCGCTTCTCCGATCTAAAATATGTACATCTCGAGGTCACAATCAAATATATAGCTAATATAAAACTAAAACGATTGATAATTGAAAAAATTTCGGGCCCCCATTTTGAAATACAAACTGGTGGCCACCTGGTGTGAATTTTAAGTGGCTCCTAATCTGAAGAGGTGGTCAATGTAATAATATATCATTGTACCAAGATTGGTACAAGTAAAGGTCACATTCAATTATCTAGCTGGTGTAAAACTGAAACGATTGAAAATTTTCATTTTTAGGGTATCCATTTTGAAATCCAATATGGAGGCCATCTGGTGGGAATTACAAGTGGCTCCAAATTGAAAAAGAGGGTCAATGGAATAATATATCATTGTGCCAAATTTGGTGCTTTCTTCACGAAACGCACAATTCCTCCCAAAAAGCTTGCTATGCCGCTGCACTATATTATTATAAGTTAACAGTGATTGAAGTTATCTGGTCAACTCTTGTGTCTGCAACATAGTAACCTAACTAATTCCATTGTACCAAACTCGTCCCACATGTTTTTTTCAATTGATACGCTCTCGTACGGTTTTAATCAAATATTTTTGTAAAGTGCATAAACAGTAAATTGTCTTAATAAGTTGTTAGTGGTCGTTTGCTGACCTTAAGGAGAGTCCCTCTGACCAGCCGTACAACAATAACATTGTATGAAATATAGATTTTAATAGTCAAATAAGTCTATCGACTCGTTTTTATTGCAAGTTAGAGCAACCAAGTTTTCAGCAAAAACAAAACTTTTAGCGACTGTCTGGCATGGCATTACTTACAGACAAAGAGCATTCATTGCTTTTAGTGGTCATGTGGCGATGATACAATTACCGGTAGCTATTCACCGGAAAAGCCACGCTTAAATAACCGGATGGAAGCAATCTCGCGTGAGAAGACAAAATATGATAACTACAGGAAATCATCCTCTCTTCACACAAGATAATGTGGAGGATACTTTCAAAATGCTGTGTAGGTTGGTCACGGCATAGGCCTAACGTTTTTCATTTTTTTTACGATAAAACGATATAAGAGCATGCTAGTAGGAAAAAAAACTACTTGTATTTTATCAATGAGAAACAGGAAACACTGACAAGACTAATGATAAGCAGTTAGTTAATAGATATTTACTTTTAACATGAGCAGTAATGTTACATGTATACGAAATACACATACTGGACATAAATTTGTTCACCCCACACAATTCATGTAGAAACTACAGTTTCATCACTAATGAGCGGCCAGCTCATAATTATACTATACCGACATGATTCTAAAGCTTTTAAGCTGTGTCACATGTTATCCACATTATGTTTTACACATTCTCAGGCAAAATTATGTCTGTTCATTGTAATTATGGGTTCCAGTGGAGACATTTGTAATGGGAATCAAATTCAAATTATTGGGTTCAAATGTAATGGTATTCAAAATCATGTAATTGCAGCGCAGTTCAGCTGCAATAAAAAAGAGTGCAAAATAGTAAGGCAAGGTAGGCCTACAGACTATCAAGCGGGAGTGAAAAAAGGCGCTGACATGGTTGTCGGAAAAAGACGTCAGCTGCTATAAAAGGCATATGTCTGAAGATGCTGGCAACATAGTCAAGGTTGAGATGTTTGAAGACTACTCGTTATCTTTTGACTGGAGCACGTTTTTGGTACGCATTTGTCATAAACAACAATTAAATGACGACAACATACACGCAGGGGACATATTCAGCCTAGTGGCAAGAAAAAAACCCCATCATGGCTCGGATGTAGGTAAAAATGCCATTGGTAAAAATGCCATAGGTAAGATTGCTATAGGTAAAAATGCCATTGGTGAAAATGCCAGATGGTAAAAATGCCATTGGTAAATATGCCAGATGGTGAAAATGCCATTGGTAAATATGTCAGATGGTAAAAATGTCATTGGTAAATATGCCAAATGGTAAAAATGCCAATGGTAAAAATGCCAGACAGTAATAATGCCAGTACTGAGTAGTAAAAATGCCAAATGGTAAAAATGCCGGTGGTAAAAATGCCAAACGGTAAAAATGCCATTGGTAAAAATGCCAGATGATAAAATGGTAGATGATAAAAATGTAATCGGTGAAAAGCCACTGATAGCACAACCCGAAAAATCGCCTTAAGTGCCGAAGAACACTTTCAATTAATAAAGAAAGCCAGCTCTTTGTTAAACAAGTTTTTTCACAAAAAATGTAAATGCGAACAATAACCACAATGATCGACTACGCCAAATATCCACACTTTTATTCCAAAATGTTGTACATCGGCCTGATCGCCGTCCATTTTAACCTGATCCTCGTCATTTTCAAACTAATCTGGGGTTGTCAGGGTAAACGCATGGGCCAAGTATGGGAATAAAAACTGACAAGTTAGTCCTGCGCACAAACAAAAAACTAACATGTCCAAGCAACAGTAATTTTGAATCTGGGCTGCATTGTTTTCATACTCCTTTAAAAAATATACTAATAAATTTGCAAGTCGCTTGGGATAGTGGGAGAGAACATAAATGTTTGAAACACGGCCAATCTGAAATTGTTGCTTGACAATTATTTTCAAAAGTGTTCGGAGAGATCGCAGGGTGAACATGCAAGAAACAGGTTATCTCACCAAGAGTGGCGGACGTACGCAAGGCGGAAACAGACTTCTACGAAAATTTGGCCGGGCATTTTTACCATCTAGCATATTTACCAATGGCATTTTTACCATCTGGCATTTTTACCAATGTCATTTTTACCATCTAACATTTTCACCACTGGCATTTTTACCATCTGGTATATTTACCAATGACATTTTTACCATCTGGCATATTTACCAATGACATTTTTACCATCTGGCATATTTACCAATAGCATTTTTACCATATGGCGTTTTTAACAATGGCATTTTTACCTAGTATGGCAATCTTACCTATGGCATTTTTACCAATGGCATTTTTACCGCACACCCATGGTTCATAATAAAAAAGGCAGAATCACATCAGGTGGGCCAAGATAATTCAGCACTGGACCACCTATGGCAATTGGTCTTTTGTGGTGCTCTCTGATGAGTGTAAGTTTATTTTCCACACTAATGATGGTAGTGAATGCTGTTGGAGAAATAATTGATAGAGTATGAGTCCAGACGCAATGCGATTTCGGCTACGTAGAAACGTTTCCGTTATGGTTTGGGGATGCATCAGCTTCCTTGCATTGGCAATTTGGTAGTGGTTGATGAAAATGTCAACCAGTATTATTAAATTGACCTCATGGGTGGAAATGTGCTGGAATCAGTAGAACAAATGTTTATGGACAAACAACGTCCATTTGTGTTCCAACATGATCATGCTCCTTGTCACAGAGTCATGGCGATGTAGGCATTGTTTGGAAACAATGATATACACATGATGCTATTTCCTCCACAGACTCCAGATGTAAATCCTGTCAAAAAGATCCGGAGTTGCATGAAAAAAGACACATGAGAGATCAAAACAACCACATGTAAAGAGATAAAAGCAGCATTAGTCACAAGTTCTGACATAATTCGTCCTGCAAAGATCAGAAAGAGCAGCGGCCATTATAAGATCACGTGGTTACGCGCACTTCCCTGTAGCGGGTAGTGCGGCAACATACGTATACAGTGTATGGTTTGACGTTCTCCACTTTTACGCTGAAACCAACTAACATTATGCTCAACAATTATCCAAGTACTATGTATGAAATCCTATTTTAACTTACTTTTAGAGATTATATTGCTTGACCGCCCGTTTTGATCCCGATCGATTTTCTCAAATCAAGGCCTGGTGGGCGGATATAATTATGAGATGTGTTCAAGCGCCAGCATGATTATATAGGCTAACGTTACATGTACATGAACCTGTAAATGTAGAATATATTTTTTTTAATATTGTCTAAAAAAACACAAACGCCGGTCCAATATTGTCAGAAAACATTTACAGCACTACCAACGCTGGCAGTCCCCGCTACCCCTCCTGGTCAACGTTGAGCATTGGCACAGCCTTCATGACCCTCTCCATAAGGGCCTATGGAAATCTGATCAGTTCATGTACAATTTCAACAAAAATGAAGCATTGAGCCGACGCCGCTTCAGGCTACTTTTCCAAATATAGTTTTTTTAGAAGAAAAACATTATGGACGACTGGAGATGCGAGGTTGGTTTCGGACGACAGTTAGATATGTTCATTGTGTCAGTTAACGGTATCCAACAGTGTGCGATTATTCCGATCTATCAGATGCACTGTCCCGGCATTTCTATTTTTTTTCGCTCGAAGACTTCTGATTTATGTCCAGCTTGTGTTGGCTAAAGGCCCACCATTCAATTATTAAGCGTGGGGTAACGGTGGAGTTTTTGTATTGAACAAATTATTTATTTCGCTTCATATATATCTGCAAGGCTAGACCTAACTATTGTTGATCTGGGCGTTAAAGAGCCGAGCAAATAATTTTAGAGGCCATCAAAATGATGTTGCGCATTTATAAGCTTATTATGTTTATAAGATTATATTATATAGCCTAATTATTTATTTCAAATTTATTTTTGAATTAAATACTTATTTATAGCATATCCTATAATTATTTGGGGAATCTATATGTCTGTTCCAGCAGGTACAGTCCTGAAATAAAACACGAATTATTATAAAATACCTGAGGGGTATTTTCATTCATTTGAAGTTGGCATCTGCGCAAACAATGTCAGACTGTAGGCCTACTGCGTACAGAAATTGCTAGGATCCATAAAAGATTTTACAAGATACAAGATTTTACACTGAAAAGAGTTGAGAAGCTACCATTCAATTTCCATGTCAAATTATTTATTTCAACCCGACTCGTGGTTGCGCTGAATTTTGAGAAATTATTAGATGTTTACATGGAACAGTTATTTAAATACCTTATTTATTTCGTGCAAAATTCTTTATTTCAAGAAAAATCTAAAATTGTACACTTTCGCAAAGTGCGCGTGTCAATTACAGATTTTTCATTCACTTTTCAAAATAAAACTGTTGATATTGTACAGAAATATAAATATTTGGGTTTAATTTTAGAGGAACACCGGATTTCAAAGCAAGTATCAATGAGCTATGTTCTAAAGGAGGGAGAGCATTAGGAGCATGCATATCAAAATTTAAGACGCTATAACAAATGTTTGATTGTACCGTTGTACCCATTATTGACTATTTTGCTGGTGTCTGGGGTTATACTAAGCCTGATGATTGCTCTAAACTACAAAACCGTATTTTCTAGGAGTTGGACCGAAAACTCCAATCCCAGCACTACATGGTGAAGTAAATTGGGTTTCTCCCTTCTCGAGACATATCGCATGCATTACAAAATTATGGAACAGAACAATAATGATGAATGAGCAGAGGTTACCTTTAAAAGTGTTAAAGTACATGAGAAACAATAAGTTGGGTTGGGTAAATAGAGTAAAGTCTATGTTTCTATAGCTAGATTTAGATATAACCTCAAATGACATTTCACATATACTGTTGCAAACTGTTAAAGAACATCTAGTCGAAAAGGATACCCATCAATGGGAACTAAGCGTGGCATCTAAACCAAAGTCACGAACGTATGCTTTATTTAAAATAAATCCCAAAACAGAATTGTATGTTACTTTATAAATCCAAAGTGTAAACGATCTATTTTTTGTCAATTTAGAAGCGGTATTCTTCCTTTAGCAATAGAGACGGGCAGGTATCTCAATGTACCTGCAGATGAACGGTTGTGTGAAATATGTAATTTGAATCTAGTAGAAGATGAAATTCGCTTCCTATGTTTTTGCCCTAGGTATCAGGAATTGAGAAATGAACTATATCAGAATGTTTTATCTTTAGACTGCCTTTTCTCTCTATATACGGATACTGAGAAACTAAGAATTTGATGGACGACAGATTTGTAAAACTGACAATAAATTGTATATATGAAGCTTGGCAAATTAGACAGAACTTTATGTTTAATTAAAATACATATTTCTTTTTTTTTATTAATATTACTATTTTTATTATTACTTATTTTTCATTTGCTAGTAGGGATTGTTCATCCATGTTTCAAATATACATATATATGTATTGTCATAGTTGTATAAGTTGTTATAAATGTTATAAGACAGTGACTAATAAGCCCTGGAGGGCTGGGTATTTATTTTCGTGTATTATAATACTTTGTGAAATATATGAATGTACTGGTCACTTTAATAAACAATTACTTACTTACTTACTTACTTCAAAAATATAAGAGCCCCCCCCCCCCTGGAGATTGTATGATGGCCCCCTAAACACCACCTTGACTCGATCTGAATGGCGACATTAAAGCAGCTGGATGATTATGCTTCACTGAACCAAAATATTTACATTGCGGCGGACCCCACTTCTGTGGATGTTGACGATGCTGAGGGCTGGGTTCCCTATAGGCATATTTAGTCACTTATTACACCAAGCTATAAGTTGGCGTACAGAGTAAATGAAATGAATCGGGCTTTAGGCCACCTTTGTGCACATATAGGCTAAACTGGGCCAGGAGAACCTCCTGAGGATGGTGAGATGATTGAGATTACACTGTCCTCCAGACACAGGATTCGAAATTCGAGCCCTGGCGGTCTGAGGCCGAGCACGCTACCTTTCGGTCACGGAGGCTCCCCACAATACTGACTTTCACACGTGGATGGGGAAGAAACATTTTTTGTTTCTTTCAAACCGCCGAGACCGGGAACCGAATCCCGAACTCTGGCGGGAAAGGCAGCGGTGCTAACCACTACCCTAGGGCGTACAGAGTGTAGAACGAGGGCCTATCCCACCAAACATCATAAGATTGTGATCGTCTTAGCTTTTTCACTCATTATAGCTCATTATAAAAAAGTAATAATGTCCTTTCAATTTTGAAATATTCAGTATTCAGTTGTTTTAGCGGGAAATTGTTCCAGTCCTGTTTGGTATTGTTCATAAATATCAATGATAGATAACATTATCTGATTATGTTTTAACCATTTTATTATTGATTGTCTAATGATCAAAATTATTAGATTAAGAAAATGTGTGTTAAAAAGTGAGGCTATCAGATCCCCAACATCCTTTTTTACCTTTTTTGATTATCTAAAATGAACCAATGTAGTTTACATTGGTTTGCATAATAATATCAAATTGTGGCTTTGTTGGTTCTGTTCAAACGTTCCGGAAATAGCTGACCACACTACGGCGATGATCGGCTTTTGTGTGACGTCGCTCCGGGAACCCAGCCCTCAGCCTTTAAGTAGCCATCGATACCGTTACTCTACATCTAGCTAACCCAGTGGGATTGTTCAGTCAGAATAAGATAGCGTTCAATCGTATAGCATAGCCTATACCATGCCGACTATAGGCCTAAGCTTAGGGGAACAGAAAAACACAGCTGGATCAAATTACTTTATATCCCCCGAAATTATTGAAGTGAAGTGAACTGGCCTATATGCCTCACAGTTATCTAATCTCACAAGGCGTTAGTCAATCTGTATCCAAAATACTATTTCCACTAGTTAATACCTGACATCGCGTTAGTCAATCTTTTTTTTCGGAGGTCAAGTAAGCCTATAGGTCTATAGAACTCTTGCGTATTTAACAGCCCCCCCCCCTCCCCCCGCTATTTCCAAATATCCCTTACATTCATATAAATTATGTGGGTGAATCATGCCGAGCGCGCAAATTGTGGTGAAGTACTTTAAAATAGCATAAAACTGACTTACTCACTTCTGGTGCATCCATTTTTAATAGATTAAAGCCGGCGTTAGCTAATCAATTTTCGCCCAGTGCAGATAAGTCCCCAAGTGACGTCACATACGACACACAGGTGCCAGAACGGCCACCAGATGCATTTTAAACCTCGTATTAAGCGTTGAATAACGACATATTGATAATCTTTGTGTTGTAACTGCTTAAAAATATACTAATCTATTAAAATAAGATATTAAAATAATATGAAATATTTTACTTAATAGCCTCACTAGGACGTTTCAGTAATTAATTTAGCAGAAAACGTATTATGTAATTTGCTATGTATATTACGTTGAATGGAAACTGCGTAGTATGAATGCTTCCCCAAAACTACGTAGACCTACACGTATACATAAAAGTCAAAACAGAATATTGCAACGTTACAGAATATTTTATTGTAAAAAAATATGTCAAGGTCAAGACGTTCTTCACAGGGCTCCCGCTATTTTAACAGAACTGATGGATTTTCAAAATTTCAGGATAACTATTTCCACTTATTTCCACTTAGTGCAATCTATTTTGTTGTGTCGCAACAATGGATGTGATGAAACTATTAAACACTTAGTGCCAACCTATTAAATATAGCTGACCTTAGTATATAATGTCATGTAACACAGGCATGTAGGCCCCTACATTTTATATGACATCCCCAATGAACACGGTTTGTATGCGTGAACATTAACAGACTGACAGTTTTACCTATTGGGCTCATCAAAATATCTGAATTTTCCTGATTTGAGGCATTTTAATTAAATTTGCCAGGTTTTCCCTGAGTGCAAACTCAGCTTATCACAAAAATTGTATGGTCGATATACAGATAAACCAGTAGCAGATTATTATTTTATGTTGAAAACGATCCGCACTTTGTCCGACACTTCTCACTGTATGATTGTTTTATGTCCGAAGTGTATAATCTGATAATGGAGCTGGTCAATAAGAATTATTACAGACAGACAGACAGATCTTTTATTTACAGAAAGAAAGTCAATCCAGACTTATTTGTCATAAAGCTTTGAAAATTCGGCGTGTAGGATAAATTTATACATAATATATCTTCGCATGATCTAGTTTATAAACTTGAGATGGATATATGTCAAGCTCCCGTGGTGGAAATGTCAATAAGTTATTTTCAAAAGAATATTCATATTGCTCGGTTGATCTTATGCATAATTTTCGTATATGTTTTTATCATTATTTGCAACCGACATTTACAAAGGGAAGCTGAAGTTTTAAATGAATGAAAAATGGCGGCCCGCGTGAAAATTGAACTTACTATATACTGATTTCTAAGGGGATCAATATTGTATAGGAAAGAATATCGTTATTACAGATTATCATTTTTATTATCACTAACATTTTAATTGCTAAGCGTTATTATTGTAATAACTTTCCGTTGATATTATATCTTGAGAAAATGTATACAAAATATCTTTGCAAGATCTAGGAATGTATGTTGAGCGTGTGTATAGGATACACCAATGATGTATTTTCAAATGAATGTGCATATTGTTCGGTTTAATAGTCTTAGGGCCTATGCGAAATTTTCGCATATTTCTTTAATTTTTTGTAACCGACAGTTACGAAGGAAATTAACGGCTGTGAATGAATGAATAATGTCAATCTGTTTAGAAAATAAAAATTAGTATAATTATAGAGAAGAATATGACAATATTATTACAGATTTAAATATCATTACTCTTATCTCTATTTTAATTGTCAAGAGCTAATATTGTGATAATTTGCCCACTAGTAATTTATATCATTGTTATGTTTATGCATATTACTCTATTATGTCATCTTATAATCCAGATATTAAAAAAGACGGTGTTTTTGTAATATTTTTCGCCTGGATTACTAATATTACCAATCTCAACCGACACCCCCTCCCCCCCCCCCCAGGCTACAGCCCTGCTGATATTTCCTATGACACCGAGTGCAAGAACCTTTCCCTCTCTTTTTAAGCAAAAATTATTCGATGTAGGGCATATAGAGCTACTTTACAAAAGTAATACACCACAATCTACTAATTTAGGCAGTACAGTATAGGATACAGCATTTAGGCTTCGTCTGCAATCACACCAATGTTAAATTTATGCAACATGAATAAATTTGTTTCGCGAATTTGTTAGATGTGGCTCTTATGATACTGCTCTAGAATAACAACATAACGTTTTAAGTATTATTTGTTCAAAACAACATCAACAACACTGGTAAAATATAATGATTCCGTCCCGGGGGTGGACCTGTAAATCCATCAAATTACACACACAAAATCATCAATCAATCCTTTTGTAAAATATGTCAGAAAAAAAACCATTTGTTTTCATGTTGCGTGAAATGTAGATGTTTTTTTATTGACAAACCATGTATCAGGGGAGGATCCAAGGGAAAGATGATCATCTAATTTAAGGGTTTTCTTATGAGCTGGTGATATAGGCTACTGAGGGACAAACATTGCCCAATATGCACCCCACCGTCAGTGAAAAGCTCATGCTCATAAATGCAATTGTAAGGTTAGAAGTCCTTTAGTCAAAAACTTTTTGCATTAGCGTCCGGACACCGTTAATTTTGGCTGATTTTCGTATGTTTTTTGGCCACTAGAGGTCCGATAATGGGCCGATTTTCTTGAAAAACTAATCAGGTCTGGCCTTAAACCCCATGAGTGTTAGTGCCAGGTTAGAAGTTGATTGGTCAAAAACGTTTTACATTAGCGTCAGGACACCTCAATTTTGGCTGATTTTCTTATGTTTTTTGGGCACCAGAGGGCCAATAATGGGCCGATTTTCGTGAAAAACCAGTCAGGTCTGGCCCTAACCTCCCATAAGTGTTAGTGCCAGGTTAGAAGTTGATTGGTCAAAAACTTTTCACATTAGCGTCCGGAAACCTCAATTTTGGCTGCTTTTCCTATGTTTTGGGCCACCAGAGGGCCAATAATGGGCCGATTTTCGTGAAAAACTAATCAGGTCTGGCCTTAACCCCCATGAGTGTTAGTGGGTAAAATTGATTGGTCGAGATTATATTGCCCGGAAACGAAGTGTTACAGACAGACGGCAGACAGACAGACAACGGCGTTTATAGAGCTGCTAGGTCGCAGCTAAAAATACACATACATTCAACATGACACATGATCATAATCAAGGTTTCCGCCAGGGGGGGGGAGGGGGGGAGGAGGACCCCCAGACACCCACCCCTTTGTGACCTCCCCTGTCATACATTCCTGGCGGAAACCCTGATAATCAATAGCTTAAGGGGGTAATTTAGCATGGGGAGGGAAACTCAGCTGAAAAAAATGAATGTGTTTTAAAAGGCCGGAATTGTGGAATATAGGGGTTTTATATTTAAAAAAAAATCGGGGGAGGTATTTATAATTCCCTCGCACCACCCTACTGGCGGCTGCCGAGAGTGGGAAAAAAGGTCCAACTTTTGGCCTAAAACGACCCCCCACACAAAAATCGTGGCTACGGGCCTGCAAGTGGTCCAGTTCCCAGGCCTAGTTACAAAAAAAACCAGGTCGTCGAAAACTAGTTTTCCGACGTAACGTTATAACTGTTCGAGTAAAGAACCATCACTATTTGGCTGAAAGGCCTCGTTGTGGATTGGGGCACAAGGTCTCTAGGGTGGTGGTCCCTAGCTGGCCCAGCACAGCGTCACCGTTTACAAACAAGTGCCATTATATCAACTCTTTACTATCGAAATGAAATGAATCGGGCTTTAGGCCACCTTTGTGCACATATAGGCTAAACTGGGCCAGGAGAACCTCCTGAGGATGGTGAGATGATTGAGATGACACTGTCCTCCAGACACAGGATTCGAAATTCGAGCCCTGGCGGTCTGAGGCCGAGCACGCTACCTCTCGGTCACGGAGGCTCCCCACAATACTAACTTTCACACGTGGATGGGGAAGAAACAATTTTGTTTCTTTCAAACCGCCGAGACCGGGAACCGAACCCCGGACTCTGGCGTGAAAGGCAGCGGTGCTAACCACTGCCCTAGGGCCCCGCCCCTTTACTATCGACTAGCTCAGCAAACAAAGAGTCATTGACGCAATGCTGTTTAAGCATTGGGCCAAGTAGCCTACCCGTCCGCACTGACATGACTGACCCGCAGAACGGTTTCCTGGCCTAAATGACTAACGTTACGGCTGCCGGGGGCGGGGGCCCTAGGGTAGTGGTTAGCACCGCTGCCTTTCACGCCAGAGATCGGGGTTCGGTTGCCGGTCTCGGCGGTTTGTAAGAAACAAAAAATGTTTCTTCCCCATCCACGTGTGAAAGTCAGTATTGCGGGGAGCCTCCGTGACAAAGAGGTAGCGTACTCGGCCTCAGACCGCCAGGGCTCGAATTTCGAATCCTGTGTCTGGAGGACAGTGTCATCTCAATCATCTCACCATCCTCAGGAGGTTCTCCTGGCCCAGCTTAGCCTATATGTGCACAAAGGTGGCCTAAAGCCCGATTCATTTCATTTCATTTAGACTACGGCTGTCGGGAATGTCCCGTCAGTTCACAAATAGGCCACCTGATCACGTCGTAAGCCCAACCCTATATGCAGCTTTCCCAGGGCTGGAGTTTTAGTTGCGGACCAATTATTTATCTCAAACCGTCTGTGCGTCGCAATAAAAAATTCAAATTTTATTACATGTTTAAATAGAAAAGTTTTTGTTGAAGTACCGTAAATTCTTTATTTCACGCAGACTGCCCAAAATTTTTTATTAAAAAAAACCCCTACCCCTCCCTGGATATTGAATGGAGACCCCTAACTGTTGTGTACAAAGACCCAGAGGGGGCATATAAAGAGCAAAAATAATGTGAATATCCCTTACGTAGGCCCTACACAATCATGATCCCGACGTAGGCCTACGTACGCAATCATGATCCCGTTACGCAATATATCACGTAGGGCCTACGTAGGCCGGCCCACACAATCATGATCCCGTAGGCCTGCGTAAGCGACCATGATCCTGTATGTACGCAATCATGATCCGTACGTACGCAAGATTTCGTGATCCCGTGGACCTACGTACACAATCACGATCCTGTACGTATAGGCAATTTATCCCGTACGTACGCGATCATGATCCTGTATATGTATTTTAATTTGCTTTATTATGACATTATATGCCTATTATTATTCCTAACTAAGAATCTGTGAAAAAAATCGTAGGAAGCTGATTTCAACTGATTTGGGTGGGTACGGATATATATGGTCAATGACCAAAAAAAAGTAATGAGGGACATGGTTTGAGAAAACTTTTTATTAGAGAAAATCCAAAATGGCCGCCACCGTCTTTTCACGTGTATGTTTTTGGTCGTGGTGGTTTGTTTTCTGCTTCTTTGTACTTCGCAAGACAACTTACAATGTGATAAACCAAAAACGTGTTTGAATGAATTTTTTACCAGTAGGCCTATTGTGTCAGAGGCCAAGGAACAACGACTACATTTTGGGGATGATCTGCATTACAATCCGTATCGAAGATACGAGTTCCGTTTTAACACGTTGATGGTCTAACAGAGATTTCAATATCACCTGCCACATAGATGACTACTCTTTTCATAACTGTATTGTTTCATATGCATAATTGAGCCCAGCTCTTTAAAAAATGCATCCATAATGTCTACTTTATTTAATTAGAAGGATCTCGCTCTCCAACACAGTAAACACAAAACATTTGAAAAACATTTGTATTATGTTGGACCAAGGGCCGACATTGCACAAATGTTATACACATGTTTTGTGTTTGCTGGCACTATGTTCGGTAACATGTTGTGGATGGTGGCGTTTATAACTAATTTATTGATCTAACATAATAACATAATTAATAACTAACATATTTATTACGAAAACCATTACTTGTTCGAGGAATGATGTGTATTATAAATTTAGGCCTAGTTTGGGACTATATATCATGTATATATGTCTAACTTGCGCCTAGCACGATAATTACAGTATGATACACGATAGGGCATACTGTAACAAAATTTAACAGAAAAAATATTTCAAATATCTCAAACCTGTGGTTTGTAAAGGGTGTGATCAGATCAGCATGGCTTCTTTTAACGTTAAGGTTGAGCTGGACTACTTTTAAAATATATTTAAAAAAAAAAATGCTTCCCAAAAACAGTAAATATGGAGAACACAGTTGTAGTCTGGTCCCCATTTTACCGGGATGTAAGTTGATACCATGTTCCGATACGTAATGTTAATATTGACCTAACTATAATTAATGTTGTTGCTCAATTAGCAGTAATACCTTTAGGTCTATTACTCTATGAAACGAAGCTTCAAATATAGACGTGTTGGCTGGTGATCATGTTGACCGCTTACCAAGAATTATGTGTTTTTAATTTCCTTTTAATATTTGGCACACGATAAAAGTAATTATTAGTATTGACATCATAATGATGTAACGAGGTAATTAGACATCAACCAATTATTAAATGTGTACACGGATGTGTTGAGGCATATGTTAGTTCAGAAATATTAGTCCTTCAAGTCAGTCTACAGCCGTGTATTTGTACTTCAAACAAGAAAAATTCAGGGAGAAATGAACACTAAATTTAACAAATTGGCAACGTAATATTAATTTGATTCAAATTGTACCTATGTGAGTCATTTTTATCCATTTTAGGTGGATGAATATTGAAATTATTTATCTTATCGCTCTAAGAGTTATTGTGAAAATATGATCTAAAGTCGACAATCAGCTGAAACCGATGATATGATGCTCAGGGTTGGGGTCGATTATAATCATAATCGTCGATCACGATTTTTAATCGATTACATTGTAATCATTATCATAATAGTAATAATATTTTTTTGAAATCGTGTAATTATGATTATAATCGTAGTCGAGAAAAAAATATGACCTGTAATCGTAATCGTAATCGATATTCTAAAAGCACTGTAATCATGATTATATTAAATCGTAATCATGATTTTTTTGAGTATATACATGTATCACAATAGATAATATATCACTTGAAGCGATATATAATTCAACTATTTAAAAATGTTTTTTAAATTTTGCTTTGTACATACATATATAGGCATATATGTGTGTGTTTTCGCTCAGGCCCATGCGTAAATGCATATATATTTATTTATAAATGTGGATTATCAGCAAGCGCAAGACATGCAGCTTGAGTTGGTTTGATGTGGGTACAACGTTATTTTTAGTGGGGATCTCCAAGCACCCTCACTCCCCCGCTTTCACACCTATAGTTGACTATAGGTAGACAATTAATGACTAATGGGGACTATAGCCGCGTTTATAAACCTATCACCCATTGCATCCCAGCTTCCAGATAAAATGTATAAAATGGTACAAGTCATTATTATCACTGGTTATTACCTTTGGTTGACGGGAACAGGTCGATACGACCTCTGCGAGGCCCGTCAACCATATTAGTGAATTAAAAATATATAATAAAATAATAAGTTGTACCCTTGCTGTAGGCAGACATCTCCAGAGTAAAAATGATTCTACCCAGGTATAGTTTCAAGGAGAATAGGCCTATAATCTGGGGTGTTGCACTGGGTTTGTTTCAGTGATCATTGGATATACAATTTACTTACCTTGTATGTACATGGTCTTTATGCAAAACACGAGGATGATTAAGAGGTAGGCAAATAAATAGTTATCATGATCAATAACAGTTCGATTTTGTCAGTATTTGTTCCCTGTTCAGGTGGGGAGACAATTTTTTTACATTTAGAAATCAGTTTGGTAACTAAACATGTTAATATAAGGCCTACAGTCAGCAATAATAAATGACATAGATCTATACAGTAATGGGTCACAACT
Organism: Flabesymbios commensalis; assembly: GCA_964017125.1. Lineage (NCBI taxonomy): Eukaryota > Metazoa > Annelida > Polychaeta > Terebellida > Flabelligeridae > Flabesymbios > Flabesymbios commensalis. Next base: position 32,166,745 of record OZ024913.1, read on the forward strand.
CTAGTTTATAGACTAATTGTCACCACTGTTGTCGGCCCTGTACTATATATCTAAGCAAACACAAGGCGTTAAACCGATACTAGTCCAATGTTGGCCCATATGCTCACCTGCTCACAGCTTTGCCCCTGGACACAGACCCCCTACATGTGAACTTCAGGCCTGAAGTGAACAGCTCACCTCACTCTTTGTTAGGCTAGTGTGACTTTGGCAACAAACAAAGAGACTCTAAACACGCGAGTGAACAAACTATCAACCAGGGTTGGGGTCGATTATAATCATAATCGTCGATTACGATTTTTAATCGATTACATTGTAATCATAATCATAATCGTAATCATATTTTTTAAAATCGTGTAATCATGATTATAATCGTAATCAAGAAAAAAATATGACCTGTAATCATATTCATAATCGTAATCGATATTCTTAAAGCACTGTAATCATGATTATATTAATTCGAGATTATAAAAAGGATTTTTATAATTAAAAACAAAATTAATTCAACTATTTATAACAGTTTGGTAAATTTTGCTTTGTACATATATATATCATGTATATAGGCATATGTGTGTGTTTTCGCTCAGGCCCATGCGTAAATGCATATTTATTAATGTGGATTATCAGCAAGCGCAAGACATGCAGCTTGTGTTAGTTTGATGTGGGTACAACGTCGTAGACACTGGTCCGGCATTGGGTCAGCTTTGGATCGAGTCTCACCTTTGATGCGTTTCCAGGGTTGCTAATGTGACTGTACATAGAACATGCTACCCTGCCACTTCGACACGTTGAAACGATAATGTTTGAATGCTGGGCCAGCGTCGCAGACGTTGGGCCAACATCAAAACATCATTGTTTCAACGTGTCGTGTTTGCTGGGTACACCCTCCCTCCCCCGCCTTCGCACCTATAGTGGACTATAGGTAGACAATTGATGACTAATGAGGTATGACTATAGCCGCGTTTATAAACCTAGCACCCATTGCATCCCAGCATCCAGATAAAATTTAAAAAATGGTACAAGTCATTAATATCTCTGGTTATTAACTTTGGTTGACGGGAACAGATCGAGACGACCTCTGCGAGGCCCTTCAATTAATTAGTGAATTAAAAATATATATAATAAAATAATAAGTTGTAACATTGCTGTAGGCAGACATCTCCAGAGTGTAAGCTGTTAATTGCAATTAACATCATCGTGTGGTCACTTGGATTAACCCTTTACGAGAGACATCAACAATGTTTTTATATTTAAGTGAATACTTTATTGTTTTGTCGTTCTCAGCCATTTAAAACTGTCCGGATCGATAATAATATATATTTCTGGGCATTTTTGTTTAATTTTAAAGATTAAAGTTATGGCTACAGCTACAATTCGGTTTCAAACAGGCCTATATATATATTTTGCAATAACCTTCACCTGATGCTTAGCAGTGAAATATCATTATATTATCACAGTTTATATTGGTAGATCTATATCTAAATGCTAACAATTATAGGGGGGGGGGGGGGGGCAATAATGGCATGTTTAAATCGCCTTCAAAACAGTAGATACCGTGTTGCATATCCTAGGAAACAAGGGTGCCTAGCCAACACAGCTTATTGATCCAATATTGGCCTAATGTTGAGCAAGCGACGCAGATGGTGGCCCAACAGTGGGCCAATATTGGATCAACAGTTTTGGATCAGCATCACGTGTTTTCAAGATGGTAGACCCTATATATATTATATAATAGAAGGGACGCTCCTCGCGATGATCAACTGTGTGTACAGCAACTTATGCGCGAATGCTAATCAGTTGCTAATTGCAGCAGATGCTATTTGTCTAATCTGCTATATGCCTAAGACAATGTAAATATACAATGTGTAGGGCCTATATATGTATATATGTATACAAGCCTAATTTTACTCAGATTTGAGATTCTTTGACATTCTGACATTCTTGAACACAATATGAATAAATAAAACTAAGTAAATTTCAATTGCAGTTGATGTTATTTATAGTTTGTTTTAGTATGTCATTATTATTAATCAGAATTTCTAAGATAATTTTAATCGCCCGTAATCGTGACTGTAATCACGAAATATGATTAATGTAATCGTAATCATAATTATAATCGAAAAAATAGAGTGTAATCAAAATCGTAATCGATAATTTTTGCTGACATGTAATCATAATCATAATCGTAATCGATAATTTTAATGACGAATAATCGTAATCATAATCGTAATCGATAAATTAAAATGACATGTAATCATAACCGTAATCGTAATCATCAATTGTAATCGACCCCAACCCTGCTATCAACTGTGTTACACCAAACTCTCATTGTGTTGATGAATTGTCATATAAGTCTCACGATAAGGTAAATAATAACTCATGTTATAACATTGTAAGCGAAAGTAGCACAAATCATAATTTCTCTACGACATCTTTAAATTTCCATATGTCACTTAATTGAATATTAAAAAATACACACAGCCATGATAACGATAATACTCAAGATTCAGAGTGTGACCTCATAATGCCGTCGCCATACTTCAATGACGAAACATTAATCAGCTCGCTAAAAGCGAAATCTCAAAATGTCTCTATTTACAGCTTGAATTCCCAAAGTCTAAATGCAAAAATAGATCAAATTAAACTAAAAATAGAATATCTAAGAGAAAATGGTGTAGAATTTAGTGCTATCTGTTTACAAGAAACTTGGTTATCAGACGATAGTGATACTTCTCTTCTACAAATAGATGGCTATCAATTAATATCACAAGGTAAAAACATGCACTTCACAAGGGGGTCTTACTATCTTTTTAAATAACAATTTTAACTTCATCCACTCTGGTAGTTACGTAAAATCCACTATATGGGAATCACAATTCATAGAAATACCAATAGATCGAAAGGGTAAAAGAACGCTTGTGCTCGGTAATGTATATAGGCCACCTAGAGACCTGAATGAAAACTATCAAACTTTTATTGATGAGTTCACTCCCGTACTATATGATCTTCAAAAGAGGCAATGTGAAGTAGTCATAGCAGGAGACTATAACAAAGACCTGCTAAAAGGAAAACAAAACACAATATTTATTCAATATCTAGATACACTAATTTCACTCAGCTTTTTTCCCAAAATAACGTTGCCTACTAGACTTTCAAATAAACGTGGGACTCTAATTCATAACTTTTTATGTAAATTTTCACATGGTTCCCTTCAAACCACTGCTGGAATAGTACCATGTGGTATATCTGACCATTTTCCCTACTTCTATCCCTAGACATTTCTCCATATACCAACAAAAATCCCCAATATATAAAAGTAAAAACACGTGGTCCAGACGCTATAAACAATTTAATATCAGAAATTCGCAATTCTGATATGACCAGTAAACTCACTTTAAACTTGCGTGCAAAATGAAAATTATGACGTATTAAAAACAACTCTATTCAAAGCAATGGAAAAATCAATACCAACTAAATTAGTCAGATTCAACAAGAAAAAACATAAAAAATCCAAATGGATTACGCAAGGTATCCTTAATTCAATTACTTACAGGGATAAAATTGCAACAAACTGAAAGACACCCCAAAAAATTCGACAGCATATCTAAATCTTCGCGTAAATTTGCGTACCTACAATAAAATATTTAACACTTCTATAAATAAAGCAAAATCATCATATTACCATCGGTGTTTTGAAAATGCAAGGAATGACATGAAAAGACAATGGTCCACAATTATTGAAATATTACACAAACAAACTAAAAAAAACTAAATTCCCTGACCACTTTGTCATCGACGGTAAACAAATAACTGATCAAAAGGCAATTTCAAATGCTTTCAACAATTATTTTGTCAATAGCGGACCAAATCTAGCCGCTAACATAAAACTACCTAACTCGAAATCGTTCAAGAATTTTTTAAGAAATCCAACCTCCCATAAATTTAATTTGGCATGTACAAATGAAGAAAACATCCTAAAAATTATAGACAGATTGCACCCTAAAAACAGCTGTGGCCCTGATGGAATATCTGTAAAGTTACTTAAAGAAATCAAGCATGAGATAATTAGGCCAGTCGCCGTAATAACCAATCAGTGTATATTGACTGGTGTTTTCCCAGATAAACTAAAAATTGCAAAGGTAATTCCAATCCACAAAAAGGATGACAAAACTCAACTTGAAAACTATAGACCAATTTCTATTTTACCAGTTATCTCAGAAGTTATTGAAAGGGTTATTTTTGATCAAATGCATGATTATTTTCACACCAACAAATTATATTTTGAAGGCCAATATGGATTTAGAAAAAAACACTCCACTGAACTAGCAGCCGTAGAAATGATAGAAAGGATCACTCAAGAATTAGATAAAGGTAACACCCCACTTAATATTTTTCTATATTTATCCAAGGCTTTTGATACGCTTGATCACGAAATTTTGTTATATAAATTAGAATATTATGGTATAACAGGACCCGCACTGCAACTATTAAGAAGTTATTTGTCTGATCGCAAACAATATGTTGAATTTGAAAATGTAAAATCAGATTCAAGCAATATAAAAACCGGCGCACCTCAAGGGTCAATACTTGGTCCTCTTCTATTTGTTATTTATGTAAATGATATCTCACTATCAAGTAAACTTTTTACAGCAATAATATATGCAGATGACACCTCACTTTCGAGCACTCTCAACACTTTTAGATGTAATACAAATGTGAACACCAACAATGAACTCTCGAAAATAAGTGAATGGTTAAAGGTCAACAAGCTGTCCCTTAACACTGAAAAGACAAAAGCGATGATTTTTCACATGCCTCATAAACAAGTAACAACTCCAAAATTAGAGATTGACGGAACGTTTATAGAGTTTGTAAATAGCTTTAACTACCTTGGCATGCATAACCATAGATAAACATTTGAGCTGGCAAGACCATATAAATAGTATTGCAAATAAAATATCCAAATACATTGGAATTATAAATAAACTAAAAAAATATGTATCGCCCAAAACCTTGCTCTTGATGTACAATTCTTTTATTCTTAGCAGTTTAAACTATGGGATATTGGTTTGGGGTTATAATACTGATAGGCTATTTAAACTGCAAAAACGGGCAGTTAGAGTCATTTCCAAGAGCAAATTTAATGCACACACAGATCCCCTTTTCCAAAACTTACAGATTTTAAAAATAGAAGATCTACATAAACTAAGTGTACTGAAATTTTACTATAAGCTAATTCATAAAAACATTCCTCACTACTTTCATACCAACATGATTCTCGCACAGCACTCCCATATACACTCATATCCTACACGAAATAACAAAAAAATTGTAGCACCTAAAATACGGCATGAATTTGCAAGGAAATGCAGTAGATATAGCATAACACAAATAGTTAACACTACTCCTCTTTGTATTACAGAAAAAAATGTATACTCATAGTCTCCACGGTCTTTCCAAATATATTTAAAAATATGCTCTAAATCAGTACAAAACATCATGTAATATAGAAAACTGCTACACCTGTTCGTAATAAAACTATTATTACACATCCACAGTTTAATTGATTAGCTAGAGTGTGTATATAAGAAGCTTCGCTATAAATTACAAGCAAACTGCACGAATGCAAATGAGTGTCATTTGGTAATGTCTGAATTACGGTATTTTGCATTTACAGCGAGCCATTACAGTATTTTGTTTATTTAGCATATTTCTTGAAATTAGTGATCAAAATCATTAGTGCTATTGTATAGCTATTGTTTTGTGTTTGATTTTGAATAGTGAGGTTGCTACTTGATAGCGGCACTACAGTGCCTTAAGGTAGTTTTCCCGACTCAGAATTATATGTATGTATATATTGCTATAATGTCTTTTCTGTTATGTTAATGCATATATGTTTGTACATTCTTGGTCAAAAATAAATCTGTCTGTCTGTCTGTCTATGTCTACGAAACTGGACCAACATTGGTTCAACGTATTTTGTTGACGGGCTTTCGAAAAAACAGCTGTAGGTCTGTTTTACGTGGTCTGTCTTGTGTTCTACGTCCCGTTCTGCCATACACATTAAAGGTCTAGTTAACTGTTAAAACTTGCAGTACATGGGTCCCCCAGAATTCAATAGTGCCAGTAGGTAGGCCGAGGCCCTATATCGTAAAAATACTAAAATATGTGTTTCATACCCACCGCCGCATTAAGAGTTCCCAAATCATAGCAAGTCCATATATACTTGAGCGCTAGGACTTAGCCAGGAAATGATGAAAGGGAGTCCAAATTTTCTTATTGTTGGGCCAGGACGG